>CM060462.1:34822525-35422525 GCA_030544235.1 Lepturacanthus savala | reverse complement strand
GCATGTGTTTTACATCCTCTTGTACAGTACTTTAACATTATTATCATTATTAGTAGTATGTATTATAAAAATATTAGTAATAAAATACAAGTTTTTACATTTTTTTTTTTCCAGAAATCTAGAAATGGAATGACACCTCTGCCTGTTCCTGTCAGTTATGACTTGTAACCCTCCAAGTTGGTTTAATTAAGATTTTAAATATATTCTCTGCACTTATTAAAACATGTGCATGTAATACATGTGCACTCAGTTATCACATGACCTTCCTGCTACTTGCATGTTATTAACGTGGGAACTTTTACAGTCTTTCCACCCATCCAACATGGTGTGAACGCAGCATTATTATCCATATTCTAAGATGATCTATTGCAGCACTTTTTGTTAGGGCTCATGGGATATGATGTTGAATGTGTTTCTCCTACCTGTGGAATAGAAGCTGGAAGTTTTCACTTTGATTCTCTGTTTAAGGGACAGCTACAAAAAGAGTATTGGTATCATCTCATCAAACTCAGAAAGAAAGTGAATAAGTGTGTTTCCAAAAATGCCACCACAACTATTCCTTTTAAAACACCTTAACACCCTCTCTGAATCTGCTCAACTCTTTCCATGTGCACACTGCGTGTTGTTAGCGTGACATTAGCGTTCCTGCAGGGTCACTTCCCGTTGACCTGCTGATGGTGAAGTGGAAGGAGATTTGACAGAATGAAGAAAAGTACAAAAGTAAAGAACAGCTTCAGTTTCCCTATAATGTGGCCTATAAAGTGGACCCATGGAAATAGCTAATCTGGCCTTAATGATATTGTGGGTCAACCATCAACACACACACGCACACATGCGCACACACACACACACACATGCAAAAGCCAAGAGAGGACACGGACGCCCTCTGCAGCCAAACAAGCCGATTCTTTCAAGGTGAGAATTTTTCTGGTCCAACGTTTGTTTGTCCGTCTTGAACCTTGTGTCCTCGTCTGGGTTTTCCTCGGACGATGAGGTGGACCCCGGGGTGGGGGGGTCACCCGGCGAGGGGCCTGGGGACCCCCACTGCAGCAGAGCTCCTCCTCTGGTGACCACCTCCTTCTATGCTTTGCTCTCTCTCAGGAGAAGAAAGCCATCGCAGTAACGGTGTGTGTACACATGCTCGGGGTGTGTATGCCTGTGAAGATGGTGTGTGAATCAGTGTGTGGCACTGTGCAACAAGTGTGTGTGTGTGGACACAGATATGGTTTCATATTTGTTTAAACATGTCAGTTAATGTTCTTATTTTGACACAAACAGGTGAAAAGCAAAAAAAATGGAGTCTATCTCGATTTTTTTTCTCTACAACCTTAGATGCACCCAGAAATATAACTCCGGTAGGACTCTAGTGAAGAAATATTATTCTCTGAACAAACTCTAGCAAAGATAGAAAAGGAGCAACGACCAGCTCAGCTGGTTTTTCATGCACCCACTCTGGGGTGAATGGAAAAAGTCTTCAGTATTCCAAAGCAGTTGGGTGAGCACGAGTCTTTATGTGAAATAAACTTCCAGACGAGTATTTTTTTTTCTCCAGTGTTTGAGGACAAACTATCCCAGAGTTCCTTAGTTTTCTGGACAGTCCTCCATACTGGTCTCCTCTGCTTTCTCTCCTTGATGTGACGTAGCAGCGATTCGCTTCTCTCTCCCCTGCAGTTCCTCCCCACGTCCCCATGATCCCCTGATGCTCAGGACAGCGGGAGGGTGGAAGAGGCGGACATGATGGGAGCACTGAGATGAGGGCGATGACGGAAGATGAGAGAGGACAAAAACAGCAAGAGGCAGCATCAGCTTAGACAAAAACTTCTACCCAGTTCCATAACTCGAGAATATGTCTGATGAAGAGATTGGTAAAAGTGATCGGTAAGACCCTCCTCTCCTCCATCTCCTCCTCCACGCGTCCCACCCATCTCCTCTGGGCTTATCTGTCCTGCAGCAGCTTGAGGGCCCTCTCGATGTTCATGCGGTGGCCCACCCTGGTTACACCCAGGTCTATCAGGTCCTCTTTTTGCAGCGAGAGCAGGTGGGCGCCTTCGATCTCATTGTCCAGGAAAGCGTCCCTGTGCTCGCCCAGGTTCAGGTTCTCCAGCCAGTCCGCCACGTCATGCTTGCTCCACAGCTCCATGGGCTTGGAGGCGAAGGGCTTCCCCGAGGACGCCACCGCCTGCATCAGCGTGAGCGGCGACGGTGAGCGGGAACTCCCACTGCCGCCGCATGAGGAGCTCAGGCTGTAGCCGCCACCGCTGCCCATGGGCGGGGTGGGCAGGCCGAAGACGTCTGTGAGGGTGGGGGAGACGGAGGGCGGCAGTGAGGAGCAGGGGGTGAGGGAGGAGGTGCAGTCTGGCGGGCTGCACAGGTGCGTCTGGGACGGGAGGCTGCTGGGGGGGGTGGAGGTGAGGGCAGCAGCGGCGGCCGCGGCGTTGCTGCGCATTCCTGAGTCGTCTGTGGGAGGCCTGAGGGACAGAGAGGAGGCAGCAGGTCAGCCAGTGTCACAGAGGGAAGATAAATCTACAGCTCTGGAAAAAAAATAAGAGACCACTGCATTTTTTGTCTGAAATCTCTACATGTATTCTAGCCATTCCATTCCAGCATCTGTTGAATTCCAACACATGCACACCTTATTCTGCTTAAAGAGGAACCTATTATTATGTTGTCGTATTATGTTGTTTAAAATTAATCTGATCTTGTTTCTTTGCATTGTTTGAGGCTTTTTTGTTATTTTGGCCAATAGACATTTTCTGAAAATGATAGTTTATAGACTCAAACAAAAATGTTCCTTTTGCCCAATCACACCTATACGTAGTAAAATCAGAAACTGATCATTTTGCAGTGGTCTATTATTTTTTTTACAGAGCTGTATAACAATAATAATAACAATAATAATAATAAAAAAACTTGTCTTGAGAAAGAAAAAGTGCTGCTTGTTTCTATTTCAGATGTTCATAATCATCATTGCTGAAAGGATTTTTTTTAAGTAATACTACTGAATGAACAGTAGGTGGCATCACATGCAAAAACATTTCATGGAAGCTGCAGTAGCTGAAGAGAAGCATGTTTTAAACTAACTTTTAACCTCATTTTCAGTGAGAGTAGCTGTTGTAAAACTCGAACCTTTATTAATATTTGGGAGTGTTTAAGCTCAAATTTAGCAGTCATACTAATATAGAACTAATATATCCTAATTTTTTCTTGACTGACAGAACCTTTAACCTAATAATAATCGGAATCATTGGATCACACGATTAACATCATTTGCTTAAATGTAATAAAATGTTTGTGAATAGTAGTCGAGCCACAAATGATCAGATGAGAGAGGGAGCTTCCTTCAATCCACATTCACCTGTGAGCTCGCTTCATCCTAATATGCCAACAGAATAAACAGCCCTGTGGAAAACTGGGTATTATATGGGTTTTAATTAACATCTGGTTACTATCAGTTATATCTGGATACCTTAGTAAGTTATGCATGAAGGTTTAAACACTGTCAACCTGTAACCTGACACCGTACCTGTCATCAAACCTTAAGCTAGTTCTACACTACATCCTAGAGGGTTCTGAAATGACACGAAACTTTAAAGAAGATATATCAAATGAAAAAAACGTATTATTAGACCAGTATATCCATTGTTTTTGACATGAAATTTAATCTTTTCAAAGGCTTCATCCTATTTGATGAAATCTAATGACTTGAATATGAAGTCAAGATGTCAAGTCAAGAAATCTCGATAATTATTTCTTATTTATAAACAAAATATATGTGGTTTGTGTCGAAGGGAGAGGACTGCAGCACTTTGCAAAGCATTTGGTGCCGTTTCATTAAAAAACAAGTATCAACCATAAAAGACATGCACAAAAGGATTTTTCAGGCTTTTTATGAACCCAGTTGTTAATATGTGTAATGGTGGATTACATTCATGTGAAATGATTACTGTAGCAGCTGTAACAAAGACTGAGTGCAGGCCTTCAGGTTAAAAGCACGCAGAGTATTCTGCAGTCAGAGGGAAGCCTGCAGTGTTCAGTCCACCCACCGGCTGTTAATGGATGGATGTGTACAACAACACCATAGGGAGGGGAAGGTTAGCCACTCTAACCTTTTTATAGCCTTTACAGTACGAGTAGGAAGTGAGGGAGAAGGCTTAAGTAACCATTTTCCCTCAGAGAAATCTACATCAACAGCAAAGGAATATCATTAATATTATGGAAGAGCATCCACATGTATTGAATGCTGTCTTATGCATATCAGACCTATATTTCCAGCTCTAAACAGTGTGCAGGACCTCTTTTTTTGGCAAAATGATTGTTTTATCTGACACAACTGTCACTCAAAAACTTTTTTTATGAGTAAACAAAGTTTTTTTTCTCCTTTTTTGTCATAGTAAATACAAAGAAATAAACCTTATTAGTAAGACAACATGTACATATGACTTAAAACACAAGACAAGAACTGAATGAAAGAGAGCTGCAAGTTAAAATTAGTCCTGACAAGCCAATGATTTATATATAGATTTAAAGTTTAATGTGTGTGTATGACTGAGTGAGAGACATCACCTTCACGTTACCTGTTGCCCCAGATGGAGGAAGTGTTGATGCACACGCAAGAATAATCCCCACCACAACACACAAACACACACCAATCCATGCAGAAAGATCACACCTTCCTTGAACTTCCCCAGAGGAGCTTGTTTCCTGTTATGTAACCTTCTAATGAACTGATTGAACTGTCAAATAGACGATAGAGCACCAAGCCAAGGGCAGAAAACAGGCCAAATCTGACCTCCACGCTGTCAAATTGACTTTTTTTTCCTTCTCCACCAATTGCGAGGTGCTACGTGCAGCCTAGATATGGCTCGTTCCTACTTGGAACATATGGAGCAGCCTGAGGGGAAGTGAAGGGGACTAAAGGGGGTCGTCCTGCCAGAATGGAACTGGGCCATCCTTAAAGCGCCCAGACGCTCGGTGACAGAACTTACAGGTTTCACTTCTCAGCACCAGCTTTTCCACAGGACGTCGTATTGGATGGATGAAATGGAGACAGGACATTAAACATGTTATGAACAACATAAAAAACACACATGAAATAAGAGTGGAATGCATGAAAGAACATAACACATCTTTATGAAGACATCTCTGCCATCTGTCTGCCTTCTGTTTTCACTGCTGCAAACAATTTCTCCACCATTGTTCTCTTCCTTTTCTGCTGCACGACCATGTCTCCTGCTCCTTCAACATTTTAATATTTTAATGTAATAACGGGACATACTGGGTCAGACTGGACACCTGTGACACCTCAAAATACTGTCAAACACAAATTACCTCATCTATTAAACACTATTTGTTACAGTTAGAGTTAAACTGATGTGAAAAGTATGAAATTGTCTATTAGACTAATTAGCACAGTGCCTCATTTAGCTTCTCTGACCTTATTACCATTTCTTGGCTGCCAAGAGTCACATATAACAAAAGAGGACAGTGCTACATGATGAATTTCTCTCAGGCTGCCAATGGTGCACCAGAATATTTGTGCAGATATAGTTTTGTTAATTGTTAAGAATGATTAAAAACATTCATTATTTGCACCAAAGTAGCCTTAAAGGCTTCACTCATGTCAGCATGAGCCTTGGAGCAATCCCAGCAGTCATCATTTATACGGCCATTACAAACGATTCAGCAGCATGTTGAACCTTTACTGGCATAAGACAAGAACAGAGTGTGACTGCCTGATGTTTGCAGATAACCACGGATCAATAAACACAAGCTGAATAGTAACAACTTAGTATTTTACCATTTCTGATCATCATTAACACACATGCACGGTAGCCATGCTATCAGCTCCATGAGGCTCTAATTAAAGCCCCTCCACACGGTGCCATTTTACGCTGTTGAAATAAAAAGTTAACAGGTCGTGAGAGACTCTTGCTACAATATTTAATCGTTAATCCTCTGAGATCTCATCGTGAAACGAGTCCACCAATGACCCATTTGCAGCTTTGATGACCAAAGAAAGTCTGTCGGTGTGTGGTATATAATTGTGTCACTATCAATAGATAATCTGTCATTTACAACTTCATAAACAATCACAACTTCATAAACACGGAACACGTCCTAGTCAACACTTGCTTCTCAGTACTGAACACGAGTTTTATGGTTAGAAAATAATAATCATAAGTTCTTGAAAGTGTGTGGAGGGGCACAAACAGAACAAACACACGTGCATATTCTTTGATACATTCCATATTTCCTGTGAATGAAGTTGCATCTGACACATTATCTAACAACAATAATGTACCATAAATCACAAAAAACACACCTGTGATTTTAATGTTAATATATATACCTGGGGTTTAATCCCTACTTTTGTATCATATTGAGTGTCAGCCTGATGTATTTCCCTCTGATTTGTGTGTCTGCATCTGCTGAGTTAATCCTGGTTGTAAATTGATGATTTCTGCTATTCATTTACATTCAGGCTCTTGGTATCATGTGACGTCACTAACCAATCACTGCTCTCAGGTCTGCTCCAGAAGTAATTTGATTGTGAGAGGCTTTAAAAACCTCCCATTCATTCATGCTTTTGTAGCTGAAACATCTTTTATATTGAGTATATTTTTGCTGATGGTTTTCCTGTTTTAATGACAACAATAAAAACACTAATTGAAAAATCAACCTTTTATCCTGAGTCCTTATTCCCTCTCTCCACACCACTGTCCTTTCTCACATGTTTATGGTCTTAAAAATGAACATGCTTGAAAGGTTTTGTTTGGTACATTAAACATCCTGTCATTTTACGACCAGGAGTTGCATAACCTGCACAAAAAGCACAAAAACTACTTGGGTTTAGCATCATGTCCTCATCATAGAAACAGTAAACACCACAGATTTGGAAACTGGAAGCAAACAGTGGTCTCCTGCAGCCTAGTCCAATTTTTGCGATCATTTTGGGAGTTAAACCCACTGTTTTCCAGAGATTAAGAACCAACATGAAACAGACTGGAAGACATGTCCACCTGAAGGCGTCTTGTGCTTGAGCTAAATAGTTGAGCTTCTCATGTGAGAAAGACATGGAGAGAAGACAAATGAGCTGTGATAAATTGTGTGATGAATTATCAAGAAATCGCTTTTCGTTTTGACAACAACATAAATTAAATTTTGATCTTGAGGTAGCTCTCAGCTTCTGTTAATTAGTTCACAATTGTAAATGATTTTTCAAACATATTTCATAAAAGCTTTCTCAAGATTCCAGTACTTAAATGTTAATTGAGAGCCTAATTTACGTACTTCAAGTACATCAAGCACATTTAAAGTCTGCACCTGATTCAATGATAATTTAATTTATTAATGGACGTTGGTTGAAGCCTGTGTTAAATTTGACTATTAGCTAAATTCAAATAAATAAATAAATTATCACATAGTATAGTAACTATGCAGGAAATTACAGACAAATGCAGACAGTGTTGGGAGTAACGTGTTATGAAAGTAATAAATTACTGTAATGCAACTGTAATTTTTTCTTTTTGCTCTAACACAGTAATGTAAGGCATTACAGAAAAAAGGTAATATTTTACTTGGTACAAATGTCAGTAATGTGCATTATTGGTTTGAAGTGGTCTTTTTTTGGTTTTTCTTCTTACATATTCACTAAAAGGCAAGATCAGCAGCAGTAAATCCCAAAATGTTTCACTTCCTTTTCCTTTTGGCTGATCAGACAGAAGATGAGTGAATGAGTGAATCTGCAGAAACGTTGGACAGTTGGACACATTCATTACTTTATGTTTGTGAAACATAAGGATCTGAAGAACATAGTGGTCAAATACACTTTGTGTCCTACACCTAAAGAACTGTCCACTTCCTGAAATAGCAGCAGTAATTTAACATTTACAGAGGTGTCATAGTAACATGAAGTTAGTAAGGAAGCAAGTGGGGAATGAGAGTGGAGATAAAACCACAAAAAGCTCTGAGATTCTTCAGCATCAAGAGGTTAGGAGACTTGTTGTTGAAGACATGAAAACCACTTTCAACAGTGGAATCACCAGCAATAATGACAAAGGTGAGCTATAATTTAGATGATGAATCCATATTTCCAGTTATTTTAGTGAGAGTAACTTAAAAGTAATGCAATAATAATATTATAATGTAATGAATTACGTTGAAATGACAGTAACAAGTAATAAATAACAGATTACAGTTTTTAAGTAACTTGCCCAACACTGGTACTCATACAGTCAGACATTCACACACACACACATGCACACACAACTAACATTAGCACGTGTCTCTCACTGGCCTTGAGCACAGAAACAACCCTCACTCTCCATCAGCTGAGCAGGTTTGGGAGCAGAGTGATGCAGTGCTATTGATATCAGTGGTGGGAGACCTCGCCTTCACCACACCCACACATCGCATGACTCCCTGATTCTTTCAGGCAACACACTGCCACACACACCACCACATACACTGCCACACACACCGCCACACACGTACAGGGTCGCACTCACTGGGGTGTATGCACACGCTGCATTTATTTATAGAAGCTTGAATGCGTGCACATACACACACACACGCACACGTACTGACTCGGCTGTGCTGGGTTACATAACGGTGGCCTACTAAAGCAGCGCAGCACGTGACCTGCGTGAGATGATGTTGAACTCTGCTGAGGGTTAGGCTCGTCACACACCGGCTCCATCTCTCTCACACACACACCCATACACACACATGAACACATACACACAACCATGCATGAACACGCATACACACACACACACACACCCCTCCCCCGACTAAGACTGACATCACTGCAGGCCTCAAGGCTGCTCTCATCAGCTGGTTGCTAGGCAACCCTTTCGTCCACAGGCACAACCAACGCACATTTAATCTGGGAGGCTAAGAGACAGGGATAAAAAAAAAGAAGAGAGAAAAACCCCCACAAATGTCCAAAGAAGAAAATCTGATGTTACCACTGGTGCTGAGGCTGATTCCAACGTGCTGAGGAAGAAAGGGAATAAATGAGAGAAAGACCAGGAGAGAAAGAGAGGGAGGAAAAGAGGAAGGGCATGTGTGAATCTAGGCCATCTTCTGTGTCTCTCTGCCACCATCTGTTTGATGGTCACACAGGCAGGACCACCTATACCCTCCACAGGCCTCTTCATGTGACCAGGCGCTCCCTATCTGCCTACAAGCTCATCTTCTGCTGCAGCCTCACAAAACAAAAAAAAAGTGCAACCAGAAACCCCCTCTGAGCACGGAGGCAGATAATCGGAGACCCGGGTGGCAAAGAAGAGCGTGGGGGTTAAACTACATCTGACACGAAAAAACACACACAAACACATGCTTCAGAGCGACAGACAGAAAGACCAGATTACAACTGACTGATTCTAACAGGACGTTGAGTACCGCTTTAGGACTGAAGGCTGCAGTCACATCAGAGCAGGTTTGTGATCTCATAGTGTGAGAGTGACTGAACTCAGCTCACACCAGCCAACGTTCCTTTAACCCTCATGTTGTGTAATCGGTCAAATCTGACCATTTTCAAACTTTTTGTCGTTGAAAAATGTGGTTTGAAATTTGATCAGATTCAGCTAAGATTCCATGACTTCATCCACACGAAGGAGTTTAGCACACACAATGAATTGTATTCATTTACATAAAATGTTTGTGTTTTATTCCACTTTTGTACAATCTTTAGAATTAATGAATGTAATAAATTAAACTCAGGTACATCTACATTTGTCAGATGGATACATGCATACACCCAGATTTGAAATGGTTATAAAACAAATGTCTTTAGTTGCTTTGACCCAAAGTAGTCTGTGATAAACAGTAGACTAGGTTTCATCTGATCATTTCTTATAGTCAAAATAATCCAGAAATTCAGTTTTTTAGAACTCAAGTTCAATAGGTATAAGTTCAGATCAATGAGACATACAGGCCATAAATAACAAATAGAAGTTAAAGAGAAGAATAGAAGTTACAAATAGAAACTTGTAATGTTCACAAGAAGTTATGCTGATACAAGAAAATATAACACAATAAGAGGTGATAATATATGTATTATTACAGATTTTATGATGAGCCTCAATGGAAACGGTAAAAATTGACCAGTTAATTAAAAACATGAGGGTTAAAGTCCAGAATGTAACTTTAATTCATTCAAATGTCTTAAAGTAATGAGGCTTATGGTATATATTTTGTTTGTTTATACAACATATTATGTCATATATATCATGCAACATGTCAGCAATCTGTGGTTTTCCACTGTCATGGGTTTAATTTTTAACCACTTTTATGATACTGTTTAATGATGACCATCACTGAGTGAGTGAGAGATAGGTAGAGAGAGAGAAAACATTGGCTTTCTGGAAATTGTCAGAAACCTCCCAGCTCAGGAAATTATTGCATGCATTAAAGAGTTTAATTTCAGAAGCTTCCAGCTTCCTGCAGTGTCATAAAGATGCTAACAGCCAAATCTGAGAACTCTTCACTTTATAGGCAAATTATTTTACCAGAATGAAACAACATGAGAAAGGTAAGCATCCCAATGTCACACCATAATTACTGTGAAATAAAACAACAACGCACTAGTCATGATGTCAATGACCAAGCTGATTCATTATGCACTGTTAATTCTGACCACACACCTGTCTTGAGATGAGATGTATTTAAATTTACTAGTGCAGCGCCCGTAGGAAGGATGTAAGCTTAAGTAGATTTTTAATGTTTAAATAAGGGTGTGTTAGACTGTTACATTAGACAAATAGACAAATTCTACATTGAGTATGACATGGACATACATTGGGATAAGCAGAGACATGAAAATATAGTTATTTAAAAAAAGGCTACAATTCATGTTGAAATTGCAGATGTCATTCTACATATTAGTTTTGAATTGTGCTGATAGGCCAAGTAAAATCAAACTTATAATAAATATCTCATTTTGTACCTTTTCGTGTATAGTCTAACAACCTGGACATCTTCCTTTTATGTATATGTTTGTTAATAAATGTGTTTAGGCTCAGATTCTGTTCTGATAGGTGATTCTCAGGTTGGGATTTCCTGAGGGTCTGTGAATGTGTCTTGGAGTAAGACCTGTTTTAGCAAAAGGAATAAAGTAGCAGCTAATAGATAACACACTTTGAATTGTCAGTGAAACACAGATTTACACTGTAGCAGGATACACACTGCTGTAGGATATCGCTGTGATATAGGTCTATGGGATTTTATTTTTTCTTTTTTCAGTAGACTTGCAGCAAAGTAATGCTTCGGACTCAAACACAGGTCTGCTGCTACACCACCACAGCAAACCTATTGGATTTTAACTTTTAATGATAATGATGATAATAATTATGTTTTGAATATCCATTCAAAACATTTTACAAAAAAAGGATATACACCATTGTGCCATGTGCAAACTATATCCAAAAGATGAGGTTGATCCGACAAACAGAGATACATGAGCCACAGACACAAAGACGCTCCATGCTTTATAGATACAATATCATCTCAAATAGTGAAACAAGTTAAAGTTGTTTACAGTTTTCTTTACCAGTATGCAATGTAATATAGCACATTGTTACAAATTTGATTCAGATCATCTCCAGTACAGAAAGATCATATATGGATGCATGTCATATAATTAGAATATTATGAACAGTTTGGGGATTCCATTATCTGCATGGCACAATCCTCAAAATTACAAAAAATAAAGGCTTAACTCTATATGAAGCAATATAGTGCACTCCTGATCAAAATTTTAAGACCAGTTGAAAAATTGCAAGAATTCACATTTTGCACTGTTGGAAACATGTAAACTCAAATAGGCTGTTTATCAGCTGATCAAAAGTTTAAGACCACATCTCAAAAAAAAACAAAATGAAATTTTTTCGGGCCTACCACTTGTCTTTTCCCATAACCCTCAGGATCTTTTAAGAAGTTTAAACTGACTGTCTTGCTGCGTCCAACCTTAGCAGCAATGGTACGCTGCGAGAGGCCTTACTGATGCAGCTCAACAATCAGGTTCAAAGACAGAAAGCTTGCCTTTGCGATCAGAGGTCATGACAGTGTGGCTACCTGACAGAAAATGACACTGAATCCACATTTTTGTAAAGATTTGTGCTTTTAAAGGCTGTGGTCTTAAACTTAAACTTTTGATCAGCTGATGAACAGCATATTTCAGTTTAAATGTTGTTTGAAATAAATTGCTTACTCAATGTTTTGAATTTTGAAGCACTACTTCGAACCTTCTTAAGATCCAACAGTGCAAATTGTGAATTCTGGCAATTTTTCAATTGGTCTTAAAATTTTGATCAGGAGTGTATATGAGTTGAATTGTATGAAATGACTGACAAAAAGTATTGGACTTTTTCATGATATTCTAATTATTTGAGATGCACCTGTAGTCCAAGTGTGAAGTTCATATTTTTGATGAATATGTAGACACAGATGACACAGGAGACTTAACAGACCACTGCATTCATAACAATTTCTCAGAACCCACAGTGATGTCTTCAGTCTGCTTGTTTTATCTGAATAAAGAGCATTTAGTTTTGTTTCTTGAAAAAATATGGAAGATATTTGATTATCAAAATTGTTTTATTAATTTGCTGTCAGTTAACTTATTGTTGCATCTCTTATCTGCAGTTTCCCATCAAACTCACACACAAGTAGTTACCCATCAACTCATGTTAACATAAATAACAACATAAAATATATGTAGCATGGTGGTCAGCGATACAAATGAACACATACAAGTGGAAACAGAGCTTGATGGCAGCCAAATGAACCTACCTGAGAGGATGGAAGACACAGAGGGGGCATGAAGAAAGAAGAGGTGAAGAAACAACAGGAGACTGGAGAAAATGGAGATGAAGATGGAGAGGTGTGAGCTGAAAATGAAATGAGTACAAGGTGTAAAAGTCAACAGACATGACTTTGAATGATAGCCAATGAAAAAGAGGGTGACATGAGTGTGTGGAGTGAAACGTGAAACAGGACACTCAAGTCAGGACCTAAGCAGTTTCTGGGCATCTCATGGTAATAACTAAAAAAATAAATGAACAGAAGTCACTGCATTGATCCAACAGTGTTTATCAGATCAGAAAGCATGAGTGCCCACAGGAGTCAACTCTTTCCCTCTGCTCTCTACACCTCTTTGATGAGCGATGGGACCGTTCATGCAAAATGCATGTGAATAGTGAATTATTTATTGTGCTTTTTATTTCCCTCTCACACAGTGGAGATATGAGTTTAAAAAACCATGAGCTGAGCCGGTTCAGGTGGAGGGTCCATCAAAATCCACTTAGCGTAAATTTGAGTCCTGAACATTCACACGGATATGCAGGAAATCAATCTTACTATACGGAATGTTGCATCTCTTAATCCTACCTATCAAGAAATACACAGCATTCACTTTCATTTTTATTGCCTACATTTATTGTTACCATTTTGGACTGGGCCTTTTTGCTTTCATTCACGTAAACGTTGAGTTTATACATTTGACAGTAAGCAGTCAAACAAATCAAACCCATAACAGGCAGGATAGGCTGTTGAATGGTGTTTAGCTATGTTTTAACAGAGGATACATCTTCTCAGAGTTACACTTCTTATATCTTTTATTTGAAACAACACTGATTTAGCATTTACAGTCTGTCAATGTTTTATTACATTGACAGATTCATGATGGATAGCAAAATGAAGGGATAAAAATTGATAGAGCAGAACCAGACATGTTGTGATTTTTTATTCTATGCATTCTGCTCGGCTTTATACTATTTTTTCCCTTATACAGTATATAGTACTACTCTTCAAGATCTGGAAACAGACATATGTAAAATCTGTACAACTCCCCTTTAAGAATTTATACTCTAGGATATCCGCAGGTCTCAACTCCATATAGGACTGCACCCAATGCTTTAAAGGGCAAAAGGTTTATATATAAAAATAGATAAAGTGAGAGGAGAAGGGGAGCGCGAGTCACTGTGCAGGTGCCTCCTCCTCCACCCAAAACCTAGATGCTGTAGACCTCCTCATACACCTAAAACACCACTGAACACACCAGAGAATAAAAACAGTCTACACAAAGCAAAAACTAACACAATAGGATGCAAAAATTGGACGATAACTTCAGCACAGACATAACTAACCACTAAAATAAAGTAAAACGTCAGAAGATCTGAGCCTCTGGAAAGTGCTTATGCAGGTCACGTGGTATCTTTAACACATCCAAGTAAAGAAATGTCATAAAATGGCTGACTGATCACGTACCTTGTTCCAAAGGCCCCCCTGTTTCCTGTGGGGGAGTCAAGGCTTTCTCCTGGCTTGGGCGGCCTGTCGCGATTCATTTGCTGCAGAATGGAGCTCAGCTCGGTGATAACGGTGTTCTTGCCATCTGGCGGGGACGGGGGACTGCGCAGCTCAGGGGGCTGATCGCCCCACAGCTTGGATGTCCTTTGAGTAGGAGTCCTAAGAGGTTCGGATGAAGGGGGTGGGGGAGGGGCCTGTGGCGGTGACCCATAAGATTCTGGTGGCTCTTCAATAAGGGTATCATGATAAAGTGATGTTCTGTTAATGACGGACTTTCCTTTGGGTTTGGGTGGCACAGGAGGCCGATCCACCAGGAAAGCATGCCCGTCTGCAGTGGCATAGAGGCTCTCCAAAGCGCTGTCGCAGAAGCCTCCCTCTGACGACAGGGTGGAAATGCTGGAAACTGTGCTGGTGGTCTCCATGTGCTGAGGGTCTCCACTGCTGCGACTGTCCACCTCTTCGATTCCTGAATCACCCACCCCTGACTCTGAATCAGGCAGAGGAGGAGGGTATGACGGAGGCATGCTGTTCGTCACCCGTTTGTGTTGGTCAGAGACAGGTGGTGGGGCGTGGGTGTGATATGGGGGCAGAGGAGGTCCCCCGTTCCGTCTCTGTTGCTTAAGCATCTCTGCAATGGCGCTAGCCTGGTCATCAGGAATGTCAATGCTGTTGGCAAACTCCAGGGGTGGGGGGAGGGGCTCTGTAAATTCAAAGTCCTCATCAATGTCAACTGATGCTAGAGGGGGCGGGGGGATGCGGAAGGGCAGCTTTACTGGTTCATCCAGGGACTCACCTACAGGAATGCTCCTTCTCTGTGAGGATAGTGGCTGGGCATTGGAGGACAGTGTCAGGGGTTTGAGAGGATCAGGTTGGTTGGGGTCCTTCAACTCAGATGGCCTGTTGCTGTCCTGCCCCTCTAGCTCTTGGTTGTTCACCTTGTTGCTTGCATCTGTGCTTGTGTGGACCATCAACAATCCGGCTGACTTGGGCTCTGCCACATCTGCCGGTGCACTTTTTCTCTCCTCCACTGCTTGATGCTGTCGCTCTTCCCGTGCCCCATCGGACTCATACTTCTGCTCTGTCATTTGTCTCCGCAGGCCACCTCGGCCGGGTCGCCCCATGGTTGCTGTGGAGATTGCAGCAAAACTTGTCTCGATCCCGGATCGTAATTTTGTGTCAATAAACAGCGGTTGGTTGAGGTCTGGTTTGTGGCTTTGCTGAATGGGGAGGGACTGGGCTTCATGCTTGGGGGTGTGCTGAACCTGAGGAGGGTTTTGTGGCTGATTCTGAGGATGGTTTTGTTGATCCTTCATGGCACGATCACGAGCTGCCAGGGCCAGAGCTAGAGGAGAATTAGGGTCCAAGGGCTTGCCCGTGACAGGATGGAGGTAGGTCCCATTGGCCCTGTAGTGGCTCTTAGGGGGAGTGGCTGGGAGACTAACTGGACTGTCCAAGTTGGGACATTGGCCTGTTCTGGTATTTAGAGGCTCCCTAACTACTATGGGCTCAGGAGTATTGAAATCAGTCATGTTGCCACTCCCGCCCCCGACAGGGGGTCCAAGCTGCGCTGGGGGAGCCAGTATCCTTCGAAGCCTCTCATCGCTACTGAACATGCCTTCATCAATGGACTTAGACTGGCGAAGACGAGGGGTTGGTGTGGGACCACTTAGGTCATCATCCCCAATATCTATTGACTGAAAAACGATTGAGTTCTTTTTTGCTTCTAGCCTCTTTTCCCTGTCCCTGACCGCCCCAGCAATAGCTGCCGCAAAGGGGTTGCTAAGAGACATTGGGTCTTCAGGACGCAAACCCCCAATTCCACCAACAGTAGGCGTGAGAGGTGGGTGTTCAGGGGTGGTGGGCTCGATCTCCATACTGCTACCCTGGCTGCTCTTGCCACTGCTGCTGGTGGAGGGCTCCTTGACGATGATCGTGGGGATGGGGATGGAGGAGCATGTTCGCTCTACAGGCGTGGTAGGCATGGAGACTGGGCCAGAGGGGCTTGTTGCCATTTGACATGTTTTCTCAGGACTGTCCTCAACATTGGGCTGCTTTACTAGCATGCCCTTCCTTCGAGCAGGTTTAGCTGGTACATAAAGTGTCTTATTGCCCACTTCAGAGTAAGGGTTCTCGGGGACCGGTGTGCGCCCTCGAATGCGTATGCTCTCAAACTGCTCTGAGCTCTGCCGGTAGTAGCCACGCCTTAATGTACCAACATCAGTGGTTCGGCTAATGGTAGTCACTGCATTGGGTGAGTTCTGGGTGAAGCTGGGTCGTATGGTGCCGTAGCTCTTGGGTATAGGGCCAGCAGCCGAGTTGTAGGCAGGAGGCGAAGGGGGTGAACTGGCTGGAGGGGGTGGGATGTCCTCTGAGGTGTCAGGCATAGAGAGGCTGCGGGAGAACTTAAGTAGAGGAGGTGTGAGGAATCCCACTTTCTCATCCTCTGATGAACCTGGGTCAAATAAAGCAGAAAAAAAAATATTAGAGGATCTGGGGTAGACAGTTTATTTCCAGCTTGGCCTCCTCTTTCTGCAGGAAATGACTCTCTAATTGATGTGTCCTCTTTCTTAACCTTAGTTTATCAAACAAAGGGGGGTCCTGTCAGGTAGATTGAGAAACATAGCTGACTATAGATGTTTGCTGCAGCAAGTAGAAATTTCCTGCTCAGGTAAATTAAACAGTTACTAGTACTACACACAATATCTGCTTATGAAATCTTGAAAATGGAAATAACGACATGAATAAATATTTATATTAAAATCCCAAGACTGTATTAAATCCATTCAGAAGAGTGGCCATGAAGTAGTTATGGAAGCTGTGTATAAATAAAAAAGGGTCAAATAAAATAAAATAAAATAAAATAAAAACACAATGGGTTGCACAAATTGAAAAAAACATGTTGAGATTCAGAAATGTAGTGACCTTTAGATATAAAAGCAGCCTGCTGGGCATCTTAAGGTGAGTAGATGTTTTTTTCAGTTTGCAGGAAGTGTTTGGAACAGATGCTTGTTTATCTTAAAATAGCATCCTTCCTTTCGTCCACAGTTATGCATAGTTTGCCTTGCTCAGGGTTATTTAGCCAATAAGTGACCCCAATTACAATAGTTCTCAAAAGTGAATTATTCCCGTGAGTCACATATTCCCAATTTGGTCATCTAAACAGAGCAGAAAAACGCTTTCATTGCACATACTTCATTCACATTTTGTAACAATAATGATGGCATTGCAAAAAGCTGCAAGTAATATTAGCCTGCAGGTGGTCCTGTAGTTCAGCAATGAGAACGAAGTTTTAGCACATGCCTAATGACCTCCAATATTATTGTCTGAAAGCACACTCTGCTGACTTGATCGTTCTAATTCATCTATTATTAGCTTTAATAGAGCATGAACAGCAAGTCCTCTGAGCAATAAGATAATATTATGGCAAGCTAAAAGCACAATGAAATAGACACACAATTCACAACTCTCTCTCTCACACACACGCGCACACACACACTCACACTTACTGTATGTGCATCATACCTATGGATTTTTGCTTTTTTATGGTGCCCTTCTCAGGTATCCCCAGGAAGGCTCCTGGCACAGTGGGTGGCACCACTGCTACTCCCTGGCGGTCATGATACAAGGACTGCAGACCAGAATGTTATTATGACAGAAAAAACACATTCATTAGGTGTGCAGATTAAACACTAACAGCATTTAAGACTAAGATCCCTTTAGTGTAGTAATGCACCAAGAAATGCAGTACAGTTTTATACACAGGTGAATTACACTCAGTGTAAATATAACTTTTGTTTGTTTACAAGAAACTCCACAGGGCAACATTAAGATAAATGCCAAAAAAAAGATTATAATACACTCAATACCCAAATAAGACCTAAATATCTTCAAATCCTAGCATCCCAACATAAAATATCTGACATGAAAAGCTATTTTCTAAAAAAAAAAATAAATAAATAAAAGCAACTATTTAAATGTATCTTCCACCTTTGATTGTATTTTCAACATCAAACCAATTCTCTTACATTCATATCGCTTGGCGTGACCAAGCAGCGACTGGATGGACGTGGTTTGATTGTGGCGATCTTCATATCGACTGGAGACGTCTTCTGGGCGTGTGTCATCTCCTCAACTTTGTCTGCAAGACACGGCGATCCGTAATCCATGAGAAACCAAATCGACTGGGGCAGAAATTAACTTGCAAAGCCTTAAAAAAGGTTCTCATGGGCCAAATGCAAGCTACTCATTCACAGCGTCACTTCCCTCTGTTTCCACAGTGAGTTGCGGATGAAGCTGCAACAAAAAACATTGAAAGATCTTTTTTTTTTGGGGGGGGGGGGGGGGGGGGGGGGGGGGGGTACGGGACAAGAGGACTTGGATGAAATGTGTTGGGCGTGTCCAGCCTTGGAAGCCGTGCAAGCTCTTTCCATACAGCCGACTCAGCAGCATCATCTAACTCTCAAGGTTTTTCCCTCAATTAATGTCAAATGAGCAATGAAGGTGAAGTCTGTCAAGTTTGCCGTTATCTTTCCCAGTGTCTTTTTTTTTAAACCTGCAATGTGGGAAAGGTGTCAACAGCAAATTTGGCAGAACTGAACTTCCCTCTGGTGTGTGATGAGGCCGTCGGATAGAGTCCACCTGACGAGTTTTGCTCAGAGAAGCTACATGCTAGCCCTGATTTAGCCTCTCACTGTGTCACCTCCATCACTAGCTCTGTCTAGGAGGTAGGAAGCTTCCATGCATTACGGGGTGTGATTACTTAGAGTGACTTGGAAAACAATCCTCTTCTTCTGCGCATCTACACACAGAGGAGAGGAGTGGGGAGGGGAGGAAAGGGGAGGAAAGGAGCATCAATAACCTTAACTATGGTTAGAACCGTAAAACATACACAGACACACATACACACAAAACAGAAAAAAGATGCACATTTCCTCTCTCTCCGATCAGTTCCCCAATTGGATTGCAGCTAGAGCATATCACACAACATGTACCACAGTTGCCCTGGAAACCCATCGGTGAGTGAAACATTTTCGGGAATAAGCCTCCCCCTCGTTACACACACACACATGCATACACATACACAAGCGTGCAGTGACACAGAAGGCACACAAGAAAAGAAACATGCCAGCAGGTAAGGCAGAATGGTAAAATATGTAAAATGAACAAACACTGGCTTACAGCAACATTGTTTTTTTATTGGTTGACATAAGCAGAAGCAAACACATACAGACAAACATACACACACATACACACACACACACACAAGTGTACATTTCTTTATATGAAGTGTTTGTAAATACTCATTAGTGGTCTGTAATGATGCTTCTTTGCGTTTGAAGCTTGAAAATCTCCCAGAAAAGAAATCACGTGGCCTTGCTGCTGTTAGTGAATAATGGAGTTTCTGGATCTGCCTGCAGCATCTTGCAGTGAACTACTCCTTTTAATCAAAAGTGAATAAATGGGACTACTCGGCATCCAAGCAGTACACGATCTAAACTGAGACAAGAAGAAGGGGGGAAACAAAAATCTGTGACTGTGAACCAGCGAAAGAGTAGCTTAAACATCCTTCTGTTCCACGTCACTACAACGTTGAATCATGCACCAACAACAGTTAAAACACAATGAATTTCAAACCTGCTGTCTTCAAAAACACATGGTACATCATGCAAATATGCTACAGCACAGGTGTAACACCACTTGGTTAGACTGAAAGTCAAAAGGAGCTAGTCAAACAAATACGATTAACATAATATATTAAATCAACAATACAACAGTGTTAGTTCATCACAGTAAGGTGGGATAGGGGGAGGTATGTGACATAAATCAATAACTGCACCAGACTGAAACATGCCTACAGTAACTTACCACCTTTCTTTTTCCTTAGAGTGGCTTAGGGGTGACAGAAAAAGATTTCTGAGTCTTTAGAGCACAAAACTCAATCCCTGTCCCTCGCTGAATGAAAATGTATGTGTCGCAGCCTTTTTTTTTTAATCAGCAGATAATATGCATTAATTTATTTACATTCAGACACCAAGGTGTTTTATACCTAAGAATGTTACCAAGAAATACTATTAATCATGTCCATGGGTAAAGTAAAAAATGAAATGCAAATGTGTCAGCTCTGGAAAAAAAACTCATGCTGACCATGGCTATTTTTTCTGTCATCATTTTTCTGCAGTAGCAGTAATTTTTCTCTCCTGTCATTTACTCACCCTTCACCTCTCGACCTGCTCTCTGCACAACCTTCCACAGAGAGCGTAAAAGCTGCAATTACTAATGATTGATCGATAAGCATACACATTAAAACAAAAACTAATTTTGGGCTGCAAGTAGTATTTTCAAAATTGATTAGTAACTTCTCATCACCCACGGTCATATCTTTAAACTGCTGCTATTTGTTCTTACAACAGTGAAAAGCTCGGTGGGATCCTATTTACATAATTTACAGAAACAAAACAGCAAATCTTTGACATCTGAAAGGCTGCAACCAGCTACATAAATCATGTAAATGATTAATCAATTGTCGAAATTGTGGCAAATGTAATGTAGGTACTTTTTTTCTTTAGAGGCTCCCTAACTACTATGGGCTCTTCGTTTTTCTTTAGGTTTTCATATACTAACAAAACCATTCATGAGACATCAAATACAACGATATCTGGGAGGAGCCCTGGTCCTTCTTTTCTTCTTTCCATCTCAAACGCTTCCTCCCTCCAATGCTGCTTTCACACTTACTGTCATCCCACCTTTCCTTCTTTACTTCCTTCCTCTCTGAGGAAGGAACAGGTGCACACAGGTGCAGCCTCCTGAGTCTTCCTCCCCTTCTGCACATGCATCTCAGAACTGCTGACTGTCCTGCCTGTCAGAACGTGTTACTGTAGGAGAACACTGCACTTTTAATGCAGAGCTGACAGAGCTCACCACACACACGAACACGCACAAACTCGCGTATGCATACACGAATGCACGCACATTCAGATGAAACAACAAATAAACAGATAAATTGAAGACAATAATATCCTACTAATATCATTTATCTAGCCATGGGACAGCTCATGGATGCAGGTGCTTTTAGAAGAAAGGCTCCTTAATGCATAAAAGCAAAGAAGGACAGGGGATAAGGAGGGAGAACAAGCAGCTTTCTTCTTTTTTTATAGCCAAACTAAAGAAAAAAAATGGTCCAATGATGGAAACTTAAATTGCATTAGCCTGAACAAAATCCTTCATTCAGCCACTGCGAGCTGATGGTGCAGTCGGCAAAATGGATGGCAAAAGGTTATGCAGCATTAACTGCTTACCTTTATCCACTAGTGAGAGATTAACCAATCAATAGCAATAAGAAAGGGGAACAGAAGAAGACAGAGAGGTGCAGTTAGACACTGACGTCCTGATGCCATCGTGAGCAAAAGGCAAACAAGGATGCTCTTACCGAGTTCCTCCAGTTCAGAGGTCATGGACTTGGAGCGCATTGACAGGGCTGTGGTGGGGGCTCTCTTTGGTGGTGGAGGAGCTGAACGAGACAGAGTCAGTGTTGTGACTAAAAAACATAATGCATGTCATTTTCCTGTTAGTCAGAGATAAACAAGCATTACATTTTATTGTATTTAGTTTATTCTGGGCTTTTATTTTAGAAACAAGTCGTGGTTTTCTTTCGAGGCCAAAATGAGACTTGTTGCTGCCACTTTTATATCAGTGCTGAACTACAGGAATGTAATATACACTACCGTTCAAAATTTTGGGGTCACTTAGAAATTTTCTTATTTTTTAAAGAAAAGCACTGTTTTTTCAATAAAGATAACTAATCAGAGATACACTGCATACATCGCTAATGTGATAAATGACTATTCTAGGTGCAAATGTTTGGTTTTTGGTGCAATATCTACATAGGTGTATAGAGGCCCATTTCCAGCAACTATCACTCCAGTGTTCTAATGGTACAATGTGTTTTCTCATTGCATCAGAAGGTTAATGGATGATTAGAAAACCCTTGGGCAAATATGTTAGCAAACAGTTTAGCTTTAAAGCTAAAAAACTGACCTAAGGCTATTAAACCTTCCGTTAACGAAAGCACAATTTTAAGGAAAAATTTGTTATTTCAAATACAAATCATTATTTCTAATTTTCTCAATGGCTTGACTATATTTTCTATTCATTTTCCAACTCATGGTGGTAAATAAAAGCATGACTTTTCATGGAAAACACAAAATTGTCTTGGTGACCCCAAACTTTGAATGGTACTGTACATGCATGTATCTTTGCAATATATATATATATATATATTTAGGTTGGTTTGTCTGCCTTATCCATCTGTGGACTCAAACATTGGTATATTGTTATTTAAAAGGGTATTTTTGGCCTGCTTCCAGTCTATCTATTGGTCTACATTCTCAGACAAGTGTGGAAAGTTATTGTCTTCTCGCTTAGTAAATATTTGTATTATTTGTCCCTAAAGTCTCCACTGAATCAGGAATCATCTTGGAGTCGGTTGCAAAAGTCTCACTGGATGCATTCCATGTCATCCTGAATGACTCGGAGGCACATCTGGCTGTAGTTTTCTTAATTGCTTCTTATATTTTAGGATGTTGATGACTGACAAACATGATGAATATTTAATATTTTTATGATTCTGTAATGTAGTTTTTATTGTCATTCTAAATTGTTATATGTTGTTAATATTGATTATGCTGCTGCCTTTCTCAGCCTGGAGGCTATTAGAAAAGATATTTTTAATCTCAATGATTCTTTTCCTGGCTAAATAAATGTTCAATTAAAAAAATATGTATATACATTTTATTCAGAATCATAGTCTTTTTTGTTGGAGTATTTAAAAACGACAGCCGATCTAATTTAAGTTTAAGTGGTTTTTGGAACAGGAATTAAATATAAATGTAAATAAGGAAAATAAATATTCAGATTTACTGTTTAGTTTGACTGCTTCATCGCAGAATGGCAGTCCAGCCCTGAAATTTTGTTGGCCCACTTGCCTGCACAGTGAGCACACAGCCCTTGCATGGTTTGTGGGTTGCCAGGTTATAGTGGCAAATGGGTTGAAACTGTACATAGGCTGTGGATTGTGTGTGCAGATTGTATTCCATTAGACAATCTGGCAACTTGGGTATTAGAGTATAACCCTTAAAAAGTTATGGATCGGTGTATGACCGTTTTTTCATAATAAAGCTTGAGGGCTATGCAAATCATGTGAGTTTCCTGGGAGAAACAACAAAATGAGAGCACAGCAGGGGAGAGGGGGTGAAAAATACGGGAGAAACTCGGGAAAAACGGGGGCGTTGGCAGATATACACCACCAATCTACAGGTGGCGATAATTTGCCAACAAAGGCAGGAAAGACAGCAAGCAAGCAAAAAATTGATGTAACTTAAAAAAATCTACATTGCAAATATTTTATGAGGAAGGAACCATATTCAGCATATTTCTTAGAACTTAAGGAGGTTTTGGTGAGTAACACTGAATGCAAACGTAACTGCAGCTATAGGGTTAAATAAATGAACAGTCAATGAGTTTGCAGTCAGCAGTCATTCATGAAGGGAAAAAAAACTTAACTCTAAAATGAATAGTAGCTTATGATGGCTAATGTTAGCTAATATTACTGATCTAACCAATGATGTTTCAGCATTCACCATAGTCCCATAATTATCACCTGGACCATATACAGCAGGGGTGTCAATCTCAATTTCTTCCCGGACCACATCACTGTTCTGGTTTCCCTCAAAGGGCCAATTATAAAGACATATTATTATATATGTTATTATATTAGATAATTGCCTCAACACTCATAATAGTGCTGGTGATAATTTGCTAAGATTTTTAAACAGAATTTAAAAATGTGCTGTTGCAGGAATAATGTTATATTGTTGTTGGTGTCTAATTGTTAAAATGCTGCAGCAAAACATTGGAAATAATCAGATATCTAGAGACTCATACAATAATATGCTGATAACCACTATTAACTATTTATTTAATGATTGGAATCTATGGTTTTGTGTTGCTTTGCTAAATATTAAAGAATAGAAAGTACAATAAAGTAGAGACAGATGTACTAGAACAAAGGAAAATAAGGAAAAACTTTCCTGTTTTTAAACAACCTCTGTGGCCAATTAGAAAATAATTTGGACTTAATGAAGTCGTACAAAGACAGCGTGATCAGCGAGTCTTTGTTAAATTAAAACATTCCCCATCTCTCAATAAATCACACAAGTCAGTGCGAGCTCTTGAGGGGCCACAGAAAATGAGGTGCCGGGCAAGATTTGGCCCCCAGGCCATGGGTTTGACACATATGATATACAGGCTCCACAAGATGTTTTGGTTTATTTTATTGTGCTGATGTACAAATTGGATTTTTTTATATAGCAAATTGTTCAATTGTATCAAACACACATATTAAATAAAATACTTTCAGGACATAAATAGCTTCCACACATCTTTTGCAGCCAGCAGTCTACAGTCTACAGGAAATATATGAACCTCTAGTGATGTGTTATTTTTGTTGTTTGCATTGTGAACATAGACTAAGTCAGGTTTCTTGCTGCTTCTGAGGAACATTATTACATAACACATCACCAGTCAGCCTGCACAACCTGACCATTTTACTGCTGACAAAAACCTGAAGCTTATTTTGAATCTTTGTGTGATTTTATAGTGATAGTGGGAGAATGCTAAACACTGAACATCGTAGTCATCGTTCCTCCAGTTTCTGACACATTTCTTCCTACCTCTGACTAGTCAAACCAATGTTTTATTCGTAGTGCTCTGTGAAGTATCATGTACATGTCGCTGTACCTTTTTTGCGTGCCGTGTCTTCAGGGTCCAGATTCCGGCTCACTGTCACCACCTTGATCAAGAGCCGGTTGCTTCCCTGGCGGATCATGTTGACCACCTGTCTGTGGCCGACCTTCACCACATTCTCCTGATTTACCTGCCAAGAGAAGAAGAATATAATTATTATTTGTATTTATGTCAAGAACCATTTATCAAGCCATTTTATCAAGATAAAACTACTTCAAAGATCATATTTTTGCACTTTGGTTGGAGAATATTTCTGTGTCACCATACACACGCAAAGGATAAATGTAAGTTTCCTGACATGCACTTGAAGTTAAACAAGTAGCTTGTCTTTTATGGCTTTGGCTAATTCCATCCAGCTGTATAGGACACTGAGTCTGGTTATGGGGCTAATAAATGACATGATATCAGTTTGGTGTGAAGATTCATACAGATACACAAACCAGCATTTTAAGCTGCATCAGAGGCATTTATGATTCTGGTATCAGTGCAACTCTAGACCAAACTATCCACAGATTGATTGAAAATGAAATTAATCATTGGTATGACCATTAATGAAATGTAGGCAGCTCGATTATATTTATAAATCATTACCACGATTACCACAATTATTTTGATATTGAAATCATGTGTATATATATATATGGCAAAAGTTTGGGGTCACTCAGACAATTTTGTTAGTGTTTTACATGAAAAGTCACACTTTTATTTACCACCATGAGTTGTTAAATTAATACATATATTATATGTATATTATATATTATATAATATTACTTTTTTACATTAGCCTCCTGATGCAATAAGCAAAGAAATTGTACCATTAGAACACTGGAATGATAGTTGAAAATGGGCCTCTATACACCTATGTAGATATGACACCAAAAACTAGACTTGCAGCTAGAATAGTCATTTACCACAGTAGCAATGTATAGAGTGTATTTCTGATTAGTTTATAGTTATCTCCTTTGAAAAAAACAGTGTTTTTCTTTCAAAAACAAGAACTCATGCTTTTGCACTCGCTCTTTCTCTTTCAGAAATTGTGTAATAAAAGATGTCAAACATCATTTCGATGATGATTTTGGAGATCCTTTGACACGCAAATGGAAATCGCAATTAAAATTCAATTAATCGCACAACTCTAATTTAATTGTAACAGGTTTTGGCAAATTTGGCTGACAGTCATTACCAAGACTTCATGGACAAATCAGAGCAATTCTGTTTTAAAAGTGACCATGGATAAGTATAAGACATGAATATAGTGACATTGTGGTGTTAGCTCTTTCTCCCTGAGCTACTGCCAAGCTTTATAATTGCAATATCCATGCTGGTGGCATGAGAGGCCGCTGCCTCACAGACAGACAATCAGAACAAGTTGGTTTGTGGCCAAAAAAATCCTGCTGCTAAAAATTGAGATGACAATCCTGTTATAATTAAAGGCGACGTGTGTGTGTGAGTGTGTGTGTAGAGTTCACAAACACCAGCGGTCCACATCCAGCTGATATATTAACATCTGACTGCAGCCAGAACCTTAAAACGCTGCACACCCCCACACTCATATTAGATTTTTGTCTGTGCAAATAAACACACACACACACACACATACACACACACGAGCACAGATACACACACAGAAACACACACGCGCACATATACACACACACACATACGCACACATTTTTATACGTTCTTTTTTCAAACACATAAGTGCATCCCCACATGAATGGTTTTTAATCTCATTAGAGCTCGTCTAATTTAATATGGGCCCTGCTGGACCTGCTCCTCATCTCCTCTAAAGTCTGCTCCGCCCCTCCTCTCTCCTTCCAGACAAATAGAGGAGGAAGAGGTCAGATGAAGGGATGAAGGAGAGTGAGACTGGCCTAGAGCGACGGAGGAGAGTGATGGATGGGAAAAGGGAGTGAGAGCTAAAGTGGTGGACAAGGGGAAAATGTAGAGGTCAAGGGGATGATGTTGGCAAGACAAAGAGATGGAGACAGAGAGCAAAAGAAAGAGAAAAAGAAGAGTTGAGAGAAAGATTTTATCTCTTTATTTTGGTTTTAATCTAACAAACTGCTGCTTGGGCATTATATAGGCGGCCATTTTGGTAATTAGAGAGAAATGTACCAACAGCTGTTTCAGCGTGACCTTGTGTTCCCACTGTCATGCTGTGTCAGACACACTATGGTTTACTGATGCAATCTACAACACACACACACACACACACACTGACAGACAAGTACATTAATTCGTATATAAGGGTAGCTTTATGTAATCTACTCTGTCTTTCCACTCTATTACATAACAATGCTAGAAGGACACACACACACTCTCACACCCACACACACTCACACACACTCATGAATAATTCCTGCCAAGTATATTACTAAAGAGCCTGTTTGGATTTGTTGCAGGACTGATTTTTGGAGAAGCTCTACAAGGAGCAGGGGACTGTTTTACAAGGATTGGAAAGTGAGGACACTTATCTTTATAGTTTGTGATTTACTGCTTTTCCTTCCAGCCAGGGTGAATATTTCTTTCCACCATCTTACTCTATTTACTGACCTGCTTGCGTGATATGAAACCGCTTGTTTGCTTGCTGTTCCTGGAGTGAGAACAGCGAGAAAAGAACGTTCTTTCAGTTACTATACACCACACACCTGCCAGAAGATCTAAGACAGGAGTCTGACTTTCTCTACCAGCCTGGGGGACACATCTGGCAGGCTGCATGATATAAGACTTCACAGATGTTTACAATTCGTCGTATGCATGTTTTTTTTCCTTCCCATTTTGATTTTTCTCCAGTCCAAAGAAAGATGCCATTCAAGACCAACAGTCACATAATTGAAACAGAAAGTAGACATTATCCATGTTATCCAAGTTACATATTTGAAATTTATTAAGGAAAAAAACAACAAAAAGCAACAACAAATAAAATACAGTTCTTTCCCCGTGACTGAGGTAGCGAGAATAGAACAACACCTGTTTAAGTTTGAGAACTGCAGCAGCTATTTCCTCCTTCTCTGCATTTCCCGCCACTTATCCCGGGCCGGGTCACAGTGGCGTTCCCAAACCAGATGAGATTCATAATCCCTCCAGTGTGTTCCGGGTCTGCCCTGGGATTTCCTACCACCAGGACGTGCCTGGAAAACCTCCACAGGGCGTCCTATCAGACGGCTCAGCTGGCTCCTTCCGATGTAAAGCAGCAGCTGCTCTACTCCGCGCTGCCTCCGGATGTCTGAGCTCCTCTCACCCCGTCTCCATCCACAGAGGAAACTCATTTTAGCCACTTATTGACAATCTCTGTCTTTTAGTCACCAGTAGATGATGTCTGTATCCTCTTGTGCTGGATTATATTATATATGTTTCTGCAGCTTTATTTTTTATTTTTTATTTATGTTTATTTGTCAGGGAAAATACAAAAACAATGCACCAAGTTACAAAAAGCAGGATACTGTTGTATTGTATATGGGGTTTGTAGCCGAAGCTAGTCTGCAATCCCAGACTCTGGATATTCCTTTTTATAATATACACTTGACAGATGAAATTTTATAAATCACAAAGAAGCTCTATACAGCTCTATATATTTGCAGAGCCAAATTCATGATTCTATATATAAATGCAAGCTATGACAACAGAATTACAGTCTCAAATAAAAAAACAAACAAACTATAATTTCAACATTTTACTCCGACTTGTGTTCACACACTTGGTTGGTTTTCAACCAGGATTGAACCTTTTTATTAAATATTTACAATGTGACTAGTTCTTGACTGCTGGTGAGTTGCCCTTTTGGTTAGGTGTTAGTGGTTGTTGAAGTCATTTTTAGACTAATTTATAAATGAAAATTGTAAAGAGAGTAAATTTATGTCAGTCAGAGATTGTAATGCTAACACTTCCAGTAAACCGTTACACATGACACTTCTTTTCCAGTCTGGAGCCAATAAGCCACTAAAAAGAGGCTGCAACAAAATGAGCTCGTCCCAGTCAAACCTCTAATGAAGGAAAATCAATTATGAGTCTCAGCTCATTACTCCACACAGATATGATGTTTATGTGTGCTTCCATTTTCCATTCTTCATGCTTTTCTTCATGATTTCTAAATTAACCAAGTCTAACCAATAACAAAAAAACTAAAAAAAAACAAACAAACACTGAGTCACCTGCTGCTATATGCAACATCATAATCACACTCACCGAAGAACTAAAACAAACTAAACTTTTGCAATTAAATAGTTATTTCAATTTTCATTTGTTGTTTTATCTTTTATTATTATTATAATTTTATTGTTTTTGTTTTTTCTTCCTTTTACATTATCAGTAATAATTTGTGATTTAATTAATGAAGAAATAATTCACCCTAATGGAACGCTCTGTCTGAAATATACTGGTCAGACTGTGGCGTCATGGGGCAAATAAATGTGTCGGCTATCAGATACATGTAGACAATTATTGATATTGATCAGTTTATACAGCAGCCATCGAACACCGCCACAAAGAGAGTGATTATTTGGGTCACAGAGGTTTTCTCATGTGTGTGTGTGTGTATTGCTTCTCTGGTCGGCTTGACGAGAGAAGAGTTTAAAAAGAGAGTTAGGCCCTAAGGCCATAAACTGCCAAGACGTCCATGAACCAACAGCTACACGAAAGAAAAACAGCAGTGAACCAACCAGCAGCTTTATGGCTGAACATTAATAGTTTAATCAATGGTTTAATCAATAGTACACACACACACACGCACACACACATACAGGCTCATATCGTGTATGGCTTCGCAAAACAAAAAAGGAAAATCAGGAATCCAATACAAGATACATGTAAGAGTCAATCTTCTGTCAGATCAAGCAGAAGGGCCTATTCAAAAGCCATTATCATTATCATAACCATTACTATAGTTCCACAACATTAGGCATCATGTGGCTCATTTAGCTGAACACAGGCTCCAATCACTCAATCCAGTCTCAACTGAAGCAGCTACTCCTACCAAATTCACTGACTGCCACTAATCTGATCAATCAATTATAATCTGACCTACAATGTAGAGAACAGGCACGCGCTGCACTGCCAGACCGCTAATCCAGTCAGAGCAGGGAGGGATCACAGCGAGATCAGCTCATGTTCTACATACAGACGAGGATCTGAAAATACCTCAAAACTACACAGAACACTTAGTTTACTCAGTTAAATATCACAATAATAAAACAGTAAAAACTACATCCAGACTATACAAATCTGTCAACACATTAATAAAATAAATTACCCAAAAGCATGGTCATGTTCTGATGTTTTTTAGGAAAGTATGCAACATAACTCAAACTGTGCCTGTAAACACTATTTCATTTAAGACATAAAATGAGTGGCGTAGCTTAAGAAGACATGAGGAGCAACAAGAGTCATTAAAAACGTACATAAAGTGTCAGCTATTGAATTGATTACTTTTTAATTTAAAGAATTTTAATTAATTATTTTCTTTTATACATTTACTCAAGGGTGTGATTGGGTAAGTGGAACAACAGATATGATGTACTGAGTGTTATTTAGTGTTTTTACTTTGCTGTAAAAGCAAAACTTGTCACAACCAAGTTGGACCCTTAAGAGTCTTTTACTTTTGCATGAAATTTATGACAATTAACTGGAAAATTAAATATCCACTTGCAGATCCCTAACGGCTCTTTTTTTCCCTTTATTGCTGCTGTATTGGATGTTACTTTACTATGTTGTGGTAATCATTTTACAGCCACTAAACCGGGAACTGTGTAATAATCCAGTAAATGAAAAAAACAATATGCTGATCTTTTATGACTTGCACAAAATTGATAAATTACTCAACATATCTGAATTTATTTAAAAACTATATGGGAAAAATGGAATATTAGACTAATCCACAGACTAATAAATTAAGAAACAGAACCTCCAAGGTGAATGCAGAACACACTTAGAGCAAATATCCGAGGAAAAGCTGAAAGAAATGGGACGATCTGGTGAAGAAAACGTGAGAAATCTGGGGCATTGAGCTCTTAAAAATGACAAATATGACTTATTATAAGTGGATTTAAAGAACCCAGGAGGATTAGCTTCCAAAATTTGGATGTATCCCTTTTTAAATCATTTGTCAGTACCTTCCATAACTCTACAAAAAAAAAGATTGTTTTATTGTTTTTTCTGACCTGAGACACTCCCCTGTTCTTCTGCAGCATCAAATTGATCAAAATGTGAACATGACATTTCTATTTATGAATGTATAGAGAATTCTGAAACAATAATAATGATTATGTTGTCTTGGCATGTAGATTAAAACTGGGCCAAGTTTTGTGTGAACAGGGTTTCATTAAAAGAATCAATATGATTTTTTTCATTCATGATACCGGATCTCTTTCCCCAACATTTAAAAATGTTTTACCTCACTGCTTGAAATTCATTTGGATGATTATTATTTTAGTTAATTTGAGGTCAGGTATTACTGCAGCATCGAAAACTTAGTTGGATGTGACATGGCCAATGTATCAGACTGGGGAAACATTTGAAAAGAAACATTAGGAACAGTAGCTGGAAGAGCAGCTGTTGCTATGATGCTGAAGTTCTTTGCAAAAGATGCTGAATAAACGGAAAAGATGGAAAAAAAAAAGTTTAAAACAAAACAACTATAAAAACAAATAAGAGACAATAGGAGTTAAATACATTTAACAACAATAAGTGAATAATTATTATGTACTTTTTTGCTTGGCACAACAAAGAAAGATTTAGTGAAATTCAGTGAAACATACACATAAGTCTCTCTCTCTCACACATACACACAAACAGACACACACACAGTCACAGGAGGTGACGTGTGCATGTACCTGTATACAGCTGCAGAACTTCATCCACACATGAAAGGAGCAACATTCATCAGCATCTGAAACATGGTGCTGATCTGCATCTAAAGATGGGAGATTGGGTGAGAGCTCCTGAATTCTGTGTGTGTGTTTTGTAGAAAGCATCAAAGCAGGCTCATTAAATACAAAAAATATACAGAAAGTGTGTGTGTGTGTGTGTGTGTGTGTGTGTGTGCACGTGTGTGTATGAGAGATAGAGAAGCACAGGAATGCAGGAATAAGAATAAAGTAAAGGATCGAAATAGGAAGAGGGGGGCAGGGAAGACAAGGGTTTTATTCTGATGACTCAGAGTCCTAGTTAGAAGACTCTTGACTCTGATGAATCATGTAGCTGAAAATCAAGCTGACGATTAAAACATATAAGTGCACGCACACACACACACACACACACACACACACACACACACACACACACACACACACACACTGTGCGTGCAGTCCTCAATTCCTTCACTTCAACCCAGCAAATTAGCTCTACCATTACTGAATGAATGCTCCTGAAAACAAAACACACACAGACCCACACACCAAGGTCAGGTCGGCTGTTCCTGTTGAAATCCACTCAGATAGCAGCAGAGTGTCACTCAGGACACTGCGATGGACAGGAACAGCTCAGGGTCACCGGCAGACAGACGGTTGTGCAGCAGTTCAGGTCAAAAAGACAGAGACTGAGGTGTCAGCCAATAGCCAAACAGGAAAAGATAAGCCGTGCTGTTGCAGCAGAGGAGGACACTAATGGATGCTTCTTCATGTTAACTACCACTCTGCCCGACTGGCACAGATCCAAAGAGTTCCCCTGAAGAAATGACAGGCACAAACCCAGGTCTGCAATGTGCCCCTAGCTCACACCCGATCATCTGTAGTATTTTTTTTTTTGTTTGATTTGTTTGGGGTCACACGGTGCAGGGTCAACTCACCCAAACACAAGACAAAAACTCATCTTTCTGACTACTCCTCAGGGTGTGGAGTTAGCTTTACATGCTTAGTTTCAGAGTCATGCTGCACTCACAATACAATGGAGGTAAACATAGAATATTCATCCATCTTTGTTCTGTTTGAGAGTATGCAGACAATCTAATGTTTGGTATTAGGTGTAGGGCACAGAGGAATAAGATATATCAGCATTTTGAATACACACACAATACCTGTTAGTAGATCAGAATATTGTTGTTTCAGATCCAAACATGAGATTTGTTGAAGAAAATACTGAAAAATGCACCTGTTCTAATGGTGCAATCTGTTGGAACTCAAAAAAATGGCTTCTGACACAGAAAAGTGTAATGAAAAAGTCATCCAGGTTGGAAACTCAAAGATTCATGTAGCCTGAGTTCTCCAAATAAATTAAAAACAAATCTGCATATGCATGTGTGTGTGTGTGTGTGTGTGTGAAAAAGAGAGAGAGAGAGCGAGAGAGACAGAGAGAGAGAGACAGAGAAAGAGAGAGAGCTTTTCATTCTGACCTCATTATCACTTAGCGCAGCTCGATTATGGAAAAAAAATCATTATCATGACTATTTTGGAAATCACAATCATTTAAACGATTATTTTTTAGTTACACAATGTATTAATGCATGCATGTTATATATTTGATTTGTTGAAAATATATACACACACATATATATATCGCTCTCACTCCAGTCACACTCTCTCTTTCAGAAATCGTGAAAAGATTAATGAATTTAGGTATCGTTTGACACGCAAATTGAAATCATGATTAAAATCCAATTAAATGCACAACCTTACTATCACTATTATAACAAGTTCCACAACTGTAAGCTATTCATTGTATTTTATTGGTTTATATATCAGGGACCGTGCACAACTATAAACGGATGAATGAGCCAGAGTTTTCATCTGAATTCCCTGGCCAGATGTTTATAGGCAGCCTAAAATAAAGGGGCAGTTGACTTATCTCCACTATTGGTGCTGTGGTTATAGATTCAGGTCGTCAGATGCTGGTGAAGTTCAGAGAGTTGTTTACCAAGCAGATGCTCTGGGAGGTGTTTCTATTGGAAGTCGGGAATGCTGATGCTGAACTATCAAATACCAACTTAGTATAGGACTTGAAATGTTCTTCCACCACTGAGAGCAGCACAGACAGATGATGAGTTGAGGACATGTCTCTACTTCTGTTTTTTATTTACATCATAGCACTGTGTTTCACTGTGTTCATTGATCTCTGGAGTGATACCGCAGAATTTAAAACAGGCTGAAAACTTTGGCTTGAACCAGTTTGTACAGTGACATGCAAGAAACTACTGCAGCAATACTTTTGTTGTGATTCACTTGTCTTGAACACAAGAGTTCATCAGTTTGGGGTCACCCAGACAAAAGATTATCTTAAAAAGATTTTATCATTAACTCTGTCTTCCTGTTTTTCCCATTGTTTTCCCTTTTACAGTTTTTAAGGAAGTTTTAGCTTACTCAGTGGACATTAAGGCTCTGAGGATAGAGGATGTTGTACTTTGTACTGATTAAAAGGCCATTTTAGGTGAAGTTTGTATTTTTGGGCTATATAAATGAGAACTGACTTCACCATCACCTGCTCAATGCCCTCTGCTCGCCTGCAAATTACACTTCAGCCTCTCCACCTCTTGAGTTTCTGCTAAGCTTTACGCTTAAAAGCTGCATTATCACTGTGTACACAGTAAGGCACAACATGTTCCCGGTTGCTAGGCGACAGTCGCTGTGTGATACCGCTGGAGGTGGGAATGGTGCTGAGAACGTTATCAGTGTTGGTTGGGGGGGAGTGGATCATACCATTCATCATTAAATAGGGACTTCTCTTGATAATGGGCTTTTTTTATCAATGGACTGCTTTGCCAAATTTCACCCCCATTTGCTTCATCTCCCTGTGCAGCCATCTTAAAGAGTTTTAAGTCTCATGTCGTTATTTTGACAGCGAGCAGTGTTTTGACTGATTTGAAAATAAACAGTAGCTCGGCATGCTGCTTCCCATGCACTGTACCTATAAATCAATTATTTATAGGAAAAGACGCTTCCACTCTGTGTTATTTTAAGACTGAACATCATGTGATTTCAGTGCGTAGCCTTTTGGGGTTTTGGTGATTTTGTGAAGAGCTGCATGTGTGAGAGATTCACTGAGCGGCATTGATCAGTGTTAAAGTGGGTTGTGAGTAAATAGCTGATGGGAAGTGATGATGACGGAGGGCTTTATTCCTTCTATCCCGAGCAGCAGCTCAGCTCTCTGTCTGCCTTCCATCAAAGATCAATACCTGATATTCAGCAAACATAAACTTGACCAGGCTTTAGGGGCTTATTTAATCCATTGTTCTTTTAAAATGTTGACTATATTATAGCCTGAGGTTTCAGAGGTTGAACAGAAATCGGTGGCAGCAGTTACACAATCTTTCAAATTATTCTGATGGGATCAGTTTTTGTTTAAAGAAAAATGAGACAATCATGGAGACAAAACTAATTAAATGTAAATAGCATGAAGAAAGAGGAGAAGCAGCTGAAATATTTTCCAGAGAATTCAGTTACTTCACTTGTTGACTCTTTTCTGGTTTCAGACACAACCGGGCGATGAACTCCTTATCAAAACTCTACCGTTCACAAGAATACACGACTGCAGGCGTTTAGTCCCTTTGTTATTCCTTTGATGCAAAACTATATGACAAAAATAAAAGAACATGAGAAGTAAACACGCATGCAGCGTCGAGCATCTGTAAAAACATACACACGCATGCACACACACGCAAGCACACACCATCTGTCTAAGCTGCGCTGAGCCGAGGGGAAGCGCCGAACACTTTCTTCTCTGTGTCATTTCAAGTCTGCTTCATCTCTCCCACAGCTTTTTATTATATTTACCTAGATGCTACCGCCTGTGTGTTTTCCTTGAATCTTAATCTTTCTTCAAAGTTAGGTCACATTCAGCATTGATTAATGACCCCAAACATCTGCATCACATTCAAATAAGATGAGCCCTTCTGCGAAATGAAAAATCCTGGAGGCATCCTCACTTTGTACATACAAATTTGAATCAATAAAGCCATCACACATCTGTGAACGATCCACTTCCTCTGATCAAATAATGTCCTGCTGTGCTTCGTCCTATTGATTCTCATATTAAGTCCCATCACGAAATCCTCCTTTAAAAAGAAAAAAAAATCGATAAAATTAATAAAGTGAAGATGCTGTTTCATGCGACTTTGATGGTTCAGCTTCTAAATATCTAATACATGTATTATACATGAGCTGAGGTCTAACAACCTAAATTATTTATCACCATGAACAGCACAAGCTTGTTTCCTCTGTAACTTACTACAATCGTACACTGACATCAGCTGTTACATATCTCATGATGGTATTAGTCACCATAAATGCATTAGCCTCTCTGTGTTCTGCTGTTCTGTTTGGGTGGTTTCACCTGTGTGCGTGTGTGTGTGTGTGTGTGTAGTTTAGGTGGGTGAACTGGAACCAAAGGCCAAATTATTTCCAAAAACAGCTGGTCACTCCAGATTCCTGAAACTACCTAAGCAGCAATAAATGTTGTATTTGTTTGGGGACTTGGACTTTTTTCAACTGCAGATTTGGTGTTCCAGTGTTTATGCTACAGCAGCAGGATGTTGTGTTTAGGGCTGAATAAAAAGAACATTACAATGGTCTGTTGTAATGAAGGAACATGTCACCTAGTGCAACAATGCAGGTCTACAACCCAGATGAATAACATTTATGGCCACACAGACCATCAGATCAGCCATCCTAAGCCTTTGTAGTGAACGGGTCAGCTGCACTTTTCTAGACTTTATGTATACATGATTGGGCAGTGGTGGCTTAAAGGTTATAGAAGCAAGCTTGTGACTGAAAGGTCGTCAGTTCCATGCCCCAAATAAATCGGAAGTGAAGTGAAAGATCGACCCTGAGGTCAGCCACGCTGCCACCCAGCAAACTGGCTACTCATTCAGACAGAACTGGGTCACTACATAAACTCAGCCATTTCTCACTGGGAATAAATCGAAAATGTCAGTAAAATAAATAATAATCCTGACATCAAAATACAGCGTGAAGTTTGGGAAGCATAAAAAACACAGACATTAGTCACTTCCAGTGCTCTGTCCTCCCGCTGCTGCTCTGTGATTCACTGCCTGTAGGTACAGCAGCTGGAGGAGAGACGAGGCTTAGGAAGACAAACAGTTTGACTACATTAGCTTATTTTTAACAATTTACTATTAGCTGAGCAGCCTGCTGTGCTCGTGTAAAACATAGTGGCGAAGGATGAGAGACCGTAGACAGAGCGGACTGAAATATTGCTTTTCTACATGTATACTTGTGGAACAGGCGTATTGATAAAGTAGTCTATTTTTACTCATAAAGATTTTATTGCTATTACAACAACGAGCGTAGTTGTTGTCAAGTTGAGTAATGTTTGAGTTATCTTCACTTCAGCCAGTTCCCTGTCTCCACCTTAATAATTTATCCCCAGGGCTCATTTAATACCAGGTTTCAGAGCCCAGAGACATGATCTACCCGGGGTTCCTACAGGTTTCTTCAACTTAAATTAAATTCTTTTTAAGACCCTTTTAAGACCATTTATATAAAACTTAATACCTATTTCACGGCTTATTTCACAGAGCTACCAGCAAAGAAAAACAATTTTTAAGAAATTTGTTCATTTATGTTTGTGTTCGTTTTCACTAAAACCTCACCTCTAGTATTTAAGGCATTGTGAATATGATGTATACTGCAGCAAACAGAATGATAAAAAAGTCTTTTAATTGATTTTTAGTGACAGGTATTAAATGCTTATTATTTCCATTTTTTTCACTGAACCTTTACAGTGAAATTACATACTGCACAAATTTCAAGACCAAGATATCAAATATCAAGACTTTTCAGGTCTTAAATTATTATTTTCAAGTATTGAAAGCCTGAAAAAAGCACAACTAATATTTATATTTTGCTGCATATTAAATATTATTATTTTCATTTATTTTATGTAACTGTCAGAACTTCTCATTAGTGAGTGCGGTGTTAAGTGAGTTGCAGTCAGCGTCCTGTTGCATTAACAGTATTGCGGGTGAATCTTCATAATAACACAAAAGATGTTTAACATTGTGTTTCCGTAAAGCATGTCCCTCTCCCAGCGATACACTCGACACACACAAACACAGAGCAAACACACAGAGGCTCCTGCTGTCTTGTGGCTGGTAGGAGCCAAAACCGCACCAACCCACAAAATGTGTGTGAATCAACCAGCAGAACACAATCTGACCCACAAACAGCCGACACTGTTGATCAACCATGTTTACTAAACACCGGTAAACTCAGCGGGTCCTGCCCAGGGAGCAACTCTGGAAATTGGGAGCAACGCATGTTAATTGAGGAGCATCATGCTGTGGCTTTGTTGAAAATATCTGCTCATTATCACCTTTGGACTCACGTTACTAACAGAGGAAATAAAAAGAGACAAGATATGTTGTGTATAGCTCTGTAGGCTGTTTTCTGCTCCTTTGTTGAGGAAATATTGTTTGTTTAAGCTGTGTGTGTGTGTGTGTGTGTGTGTGTGTGTGTGTGTGTGTGTGTGTCAATGCAGTGGTGGTGTTTTGTTGTGGTGGTGGTCTGATGGAGGCAGCTAGCCGTCTCCTCAGCTGGAGAAGCTGATATCTGCAGGGTGTCTGTATGTAGTGGGATAGCAAAGTTTTGTTGTGGTTGGTGTGTGTGGATGTTTGTTGAGGGTAGCAGGAGCGAGTCGACACACTCAGCAGTGGGATTAACCCTTAAAACCAGTCCAAGTCCTTCAAATAGAACTCAGTTCACAGGCTGTTTTTAAGTCAAGTTACAACCTGAATACTCATGAGCACTAAACAACAATAGTAAAAGACTAAAAGTTCTTTCTGAACATTACATATGCTCCTTTTAGTACACTGTTGGTGATTATAATATCTTTTGCTGTAAATCAGCATTTTCATCTCCATTATACAATATTGGATGTTTTTTTAGAGGCAGATGCTGCACATACTGTTTCTACTTTTAGTATATACTGCAGCTTCTATTACAAATTACTTATTGCTGCATGCAGAGTGATCTATCACTTCATCATAACATTGCATCTTGAACTCTGACCCTCTCACTCTTACATCAGTCGTGACTGTCTGTGGTATCTGGACAGCTAGGTCCATGTGACGCATCTTCTGCTGCACAAAGGATTGTGGGTCAGAACAGCCAGCAAAACACGCTGGCTTGTGTACTGAAAAAAGCATCCGGACACCATGCCACCATGGTATGTTTAGCATACTGCATTTGACATGCTACAGAACATATTAAATATTATGTCACATGAGCCCCGTGAGCAGCCTGCTGCCTGGTCAGGAGAGAGCCCTTCCTCCGTTTTCTTTAAGTGCTTTTGGAGAAAGAAATGGAGAGGACTGCCTGTGCTAGTTCACTGCACAACTGACAGTTGTGTGCTGTGTTGCAGTCCTCAGAGAGATGCAGGGCGGCAGAGATCTGACAGGAGGACACACACACACACACACACACACACATGCACACATGCACACACACACACACACACACACACACACACACACACACACACACACACACACACACACACACACACACACACAGACACACACACACCTTGGGGCACAGGGAGGCAGATGTATTTGCATGTAACACTGGTCACACATCCTTCTCTTGGCCAAAATTAAGTGTTATATAAGACAGTAAGTGTTTAACTCCGTATACCTCCACTGCACACACACATACACACAAACACAAATGGGAGGCACACATACAGTACAGGATGTTAACTTTTTATGCATGTTATGTCTTGTGAGGTTGGCTGTAATACACTTACTGCGCAACAGAATGTAAATATGTCTCACAAAGCACAGATCCAGCTCTACATTTATATTCCGGAGGAGTATTGGAATATCTTTGCATTATTTAGAGTTAAAAAAAATCATATTTATCTTATACAGGCCCATTATGCAGCCACTCAGTTCAACCTCTGTGTGAAACAAGCCCCTTTAAGCCCCCTCCCCTCCTGCTGAGCCCACACTCTTCTAATTGGCCAAGCCAATGCATCCTGAGCCGACTAACAGCATTTCCGAGACAAAATAGACAAAAGTATAGTAGCATGATTAAATCTATTTTTCTTTTTTTCAAACTTGAAAATGGAACTTCTCAAATGCATCTTTTGCATGTTGGAATGAAGCTGAGCCCCTGGATGTTGGGAGAGTTGTCCTCCACCCTGCTGTGGCTGCTAAGCTAGCAGCAAAAGATGCTGCAGGGCTCAGCAGGCGGACATGTTGCTCCAACAAAAACATCTCTAAATGCACAGTGGGAGCATTTATTCACTGACAAAAGGCCAAAACTGTGCACACTCCACTGCCACGTTCACAGTTAAAGCCTATTGCTAACTTCATAGTCGCCAGCCTCACCAGTGCACACCCGTCGCTCTGATAGCATCAACTAGGAAAAAAACAAACTATTGATCTGCCCTTCAATCACTGATCACTAGAAGCCTATGCTGTGTAATGGTTCAAACCTTTTCAAGAGCTCCTCTTTGAAATTATTGAGGGCATGAAAACTCATGCAGCTGATCCCCGGGACAGTTAACATTTAGTCGTCTGATCAGAAACTTCAGTGGAGGTGGAACTATTGGAAAGTGAAAACACTCCAGCAAATACATTTATCACTGTCAGCTGTTCTTCTATGAGTAAACAAGAACCGGTATTCACATCTATTTAGGTCTTTATTTCTCTCTTCTCAAATTCACTCTTTCAATTCAAAAAATACAAAAAAAACCCTTTGTCATATGTAATTTGAGAAACAGGAGGGAGGGAGACTGCTTGAAGCAGCTGTGCAAACTTCAAAGCTCTCCTCAAAACCACAGAAGTCAGCATACACAGTTTGACAGGCTGAGTAGTGTTGAAGGTCCCTTCATGATGCATATGAAATAATTTGGGTAAGAATACATAGTTATTGGCAGTTAAATTGCTCCAAAAAAGAAGGAGGACAGCTGAACCTCTGATAAAGACAGAAAGTAGAGCAATCATTGATAATGTCATTACACTGAATGCAATATAAAGGTTTTGTACCTTGCACTAACACAGTGGGTAATGCAAACCAGGCAGAGATTGGCAGAGAAAATGAGCCACTGTAATCTCAGCCTTGGCGAGGAGAAAAGAGGAGAGGAGAGAAATAGGAAAGAGAGGAAAAGAGAAGAAAGGAAACCAAAAATAAATAAAATAAAAGGAAAGAAATGAGCTTGAGAGAGAAGAGTCTCTCTGACCTTGCTGCTTCCTGACATTTGGCCTTTCAAGTGCAGCGAACATGTGATTAACTCATCACTTCTCCTCCTCCTCCGTCACCTCCAGCAGGAGGAGACTCCCCTCATCGACTCTTCTCACTTACTCAAAGTCAACAAGCTGTGCAAAGGGATGAAGTGTAGAGGGCTGAAGCATAGAGGTTATTGATGGGGAGTATGACAAGCACTCACTTAAACACATTTAGGAAAATGATTTGAGTGCTTGTGTATGAGCATGCATCCTCCAGCCAAGCTGTAAGAGCCAATGAAAGATTGATGCTTAGCAGAGACCTGAATCATGTATGGACATGTTCTGCTAATGTACAGCAGAAGAGAATCAGGGCACATGTGCACTCTTGTGGAAACAAAAGCAGGTCATTTAACACACACCTTATAGATTTAAATATTCTTGCCAGGGTATAAAAATAAATGGAAAGATGATAAAACGATTAACAACACTTTAACTAAAGTTTGTGGCTTCTTTCCCGGTTTTTAATGCTGCCTTGTCCTCTTGTTCCTGTCCTTCAGCCAACGATGTGCACATCAATCAGCAACTTTAAAGATGTCCCGCTTAATAAAATGCATTTTAGAGGAGACAAGAAAGGAGACTTCTAGATGAGCTGGGAGTAATGATTTAAAAGCAATATATATATATATATATATATATATATATATATATATAAAATCCATTCTATCGATCAATATTCTTTATTTAACCATGTAAAAGCCTTGTTGAGATTAAAATCAACAACACATACAGCGTGCAGCTCTGCTCCACTGGTCTGGTCTAGTATCAACAAACAAGGTAAAGCACCTATTGCTGTGACTATGGGACTCATGAAGATGGGCAAAGTTTAAAAAATGTTTGACTATCCCTTTAAATCTGGTTGTTTTAGCCAAGCTTATGCAATAATATATTTTCCCCAACTATATTTAAGTTAAGGGCCAACCTTCAATTGTGTAAATTTTGGATATATTCCTGTTAATTCTCATATATTCCTGTTAATTCCAATGGAATTATGTCCAAATTAAGTCAAACTTTTAAACTTCCCAGAAATCTTCAACCCTAGTTGTTGTAACCAACATTTGTGTGACATCTTGAGAGCATCAGCCATTATACAAACATGTGACGTCTCAGAGAAATGTGACTTACGTCTTTCATCAGTAATCTGTTCTGTAGCAGTGAGTGTTGCAGGTGATCTGGTGGGACTGTAAAGGGATTATATACACTAGTGCCAACAGGTTGCCGTGGTAACCACATCATCACTATATTATGACTGCTACAGCACCGAATAGCATTTTTCAGACAAACAGCATTTTTTTACTTGTGTTGTGATCCTTCTGGGCTCATCAGGGAGGAGCTTTCAGACCATTTAGCTTTTAGCCACAGATAGTCTTGGTTTCTTTTTCACTGTTTATTTTAGCAGCAACGCTTGAACTGGTGCTTCATGCTGCAACCCAAATATAGACTTTATTCAGGGTACCTACACTTTTTTTCACATCTAGTTTGTTCATCAAAATTGTAGCTGTGATCGTTGCCTTTTGTTAGTTTTACTAATCATAAAAAGATGTGAGAATGCAAGATCTCTGAAAGACTCACAAATGTATCTGCAATTAGTGAGTGACAATCATTTGTGAAACATGATGCTGCCAACATGTGGTCTGTGAATATAATAAGCGGCCTCTTGTTTTTTTAAATGAGCCCCAGATCAACACTTAGTTGAGTTGTACTCAGTTTGCACAAGTGCAATAATGAAAAACGGAACAATCAAAAAGGCCTATGAAGAAAAGTCATTAACATCTTTGATTTGCTTGAATTACAATTGAAAACATTTATCCAGGTGATTAATTTCTTCATTAATCAATTAATCATTTGATGTTTGCTCATGTTTCAATAAAACATGAGCAAACATAAGAAAAAAAATCCACTGTTCAATATAGTGACCTTACGTTGAACCTCAAAATATTTCATTGACAGTAATATAAGTAGATAAACAATAATTTGATCATGAAAATAGTTTGATTTGTTGAGAGAATTATTGATTAATTGACCAATAACTGCAGCTCTAAGTGAATTTAATTTTTGATACTGAAGCTAGGGTAATACAGAACATTATGTTATGACAAAATACAGATGCCTTCCAGAACACTACAGAAAGCAGCTGTGGAGTCTTCTGTGTCTACAAAATCATCCTGAGCTCAATTAACAAACTACTCTGAGGCACAAACTGAATCCTACAAGCAAATTATGGCTCAGCACCCAAAAAGGTCCCTTACGGCTAATTTAATTCCTTAAAATTCAAGTTTAAAATATGGCTTGAAATAATCATAATCAATATGCAAAGTGGGTTTTCTCCAGGTTCTGTTGCTTCCTCCCAAAGTCCAAAACATGATTAAGTTAATTGAAGATTCTCATACCGTAGGTATAAGTGTGTGAGTGAATGGTGCGTGTGCCCCACGATAGGCTGGCGACCCCATGACCCTAGTGAGGAATAAGCCGGAATAGAAAAAGAATGAATATGAACACATATGGAGAGTAGACGAGGCCTCGATGTGGACAGCTCCTGGTGCTGAAATCAACTGGTGATGAACACATTTTAAATGAAAAAAAAAATCAAGAAAATGAACCCACATTTTAAACATGAATTTAATTAAATCACAAATCTAATTCATCCATTTTACTTAACCAAAACAGATTTAATTCTTCATCATAATTTCATCCATTTGGTACAAGTTCAAATTGACAGAGAAAGCAGAAGCATAGAGGAAAGCGAGGAGGCTTTGTACTAAAATATGAGAAAATATACTAGAAATAAAGGCTTCTCACTAAGACAAGCCGCTTCCAATGTGAAGAGATATAGCAATTTGGTTCATTTAATATAGAGTGGTCTTAAGAGGCATTTTATTATTATTTATTTATGACTGTTTACTTAAGTTTAAGTGATGTATTAAGTTAATCTCCCTTCATATTGTTGATTAGTGTTCTTGATATTCCAAACTGTTGTAGTTGATTTAATAAAGCCCAGAAATGGAAAGAATAAAACAGAAAGAGTTGTGCATTGAACCATGGACATGGAGTGTTAGTCCTAGTGTGTTGTGTCAGTTCCTCTCTATCTTCACATCCTAGCCCTGCATTTCTATCTGCCACTGTTAGCAGGAGATTGTGAGGAGTAAGGACATGATGTGATGAGGGTTGATAAGAACTGGTGAAGACCCACAAAGAGCTTCAACTATTCATCATCTTAAAGAAATGCTCAGTTGTGGTTTAGGGTTAATGGAGTTCTGTTATTAAATGCTGCTGTTACAGTTAGACTTCAGCATTAAAGTTATATTTACAGCAACTTATATCTGAGGCAGCTCTCCAAATGGATCTCTCATCAAAGTATTTTTTATTGAAACTGCAGCTTGGACACAGATTGAGATAATTGAAGGGGCCAACAGAAATTAGGAGATAAAAACAAATGAGAGATTTGGCAAGAGCGAGCAAAAATCATATATTGAGGGAGAGCTACAAACACAGATACAGTTTGCTTTCCTCATTTGATGCTCCATTTAGCAGAAATGCAACATGAACCCATCCTCAGTGCAGTGCTGCTTACAGACACACACAGTCATTATGGAGTCATACAAGAACAGGAAAAAAAAGTGCAATCCCAAAATAGACAATGTGCTTATGCTGTGACTGTTTTTTTTTTCACCCCACAGCAGCCGTTATGTGATTGGTAATGTGCATGGTTACAGCAATGACTGAGACTCCTACAATAGTATTCAGCACATGATATTTCCTCCAATAAATGAGCATGCATTATGAGTCTGAAATCAATCTTTGTACGATTAGATTTGTTTTAACATTACTGGACAAAATCTTTCAAGTCTCAAACCAAATGTGATTGCAGTCTTCTCCATTTTGATTTCAGCCATTAGAAATTCTTTTTCTGACTCTTTTCAGTTCAGGCCTCGGGAAGCGTTATGGTGCCAGTATACTCCATCAGAACAGTTTGTTCTGATGGAGTATACTGGCACCATAGCTCAATAACTGCAATTGCTGCAGCTTTCTATATTCAAAACTCAACATCTATATCCACTGATTGTCAGCTGTGCAGACATGACAATGTTATCAGCTCTCTTTTCTCATATATTACACAACTATTCTGTCACTTCTGACATGTACAAATAAGTCAATGAATGTGTGTTGATCTCTGTTATTCCCTTATTTGGATGTTAACTACATCTTGCTGATCTCGCCCCTTCGCCCCTCCCCCTTCCTTCAAATGTGGCCATTTGATACAACTATAAACACTTCCGATGTGTTCAGTCAATACTGACACTCATGAGAACCAGTTCTCTTCAAGCAACATCTAGTCTTGGCACTACTCCAGGTTTTTTCATCACAGTTTTGACAAAGCTCCAATGTAAACAGCTGTTGTCTCCAATGGTCAACAGCTTTCGGAGTGGAGAGGTTTTCTGTGTCTACAAAACCATCCTGAGCTCAATTAACAAGTTACTTTGAGGCAAAAAAAAAAGTCTAGGGGGTTGGTAAATAGAGGCCCACAAGCAGTACAGCTCAGTCAGAACCAAAGAAATCCATTACAAAAATATGAATCTAAGTTTAAATGGCTTGAAGTGACAATCTTACAACAAATATACCCACACAGAGAGTAGACACCGTTGTATGAGGTCACACTGTAGATAGCTCCTGGTGATGAATGAACTTCAGGGAGAGAAAAGACAATGAACCGATGTTTTAAAATAGTTTCCATTAAATCACAAATCTGTTTCATCAGTTTTACTCAACCAAAACAGATTAAATCCTCACACACTAATGATGACACTGTTCCTGTTACAGCAAAAGATTTGTTGCAAATAAGCACCAAAACACACATTTCCTCTATAAAACTCATTATCCCCAAGTCGTTTGTGCAGCTTAGAGAGTGATGTGACATCTTTTATTGGCAGCAGAGGTGCTGGCTGACCTCGGGTAATGGGAGCGCAAATTAAGATTTGAATCGGTCATCCCTTTAAGTGTCAGTGCATATGCACAGGAAAGTTACAGTACAACACCAAAGAACAGCTGTATTACTGCAACCTTCATCAGCCCCCTCAATGAAAAGTGCTGAGCAAAAGAGTGTTGAAAACCGCAGCTTTGGCAAACCTCACCACCAGTCTCTGCTCTGCTACATGCAGTTAATATCCGCTCTATATTATGGTCTGTTGAAATATGAAATATCAAAATTAAAACTGCGTGACACCACAATGCCTATTCAGTCACACTATGTACAAAGCAGATTTTAAAACCTGTCTCAGTAGCTGACAATAGATAACTGGCAACGAGACCCCCCCCCCAACACTTCATCCTGTGAAAATGTGCACAATAAATTGTTTTCTTTCCTCCATGAGTCACTATCCATATCAAAAGAGTCAGCTGTTCCTCTGATTACATGCAAATGGTTGATTTCACAGTTAAGTGTCTGTTAAAACTGTTTCAAATTCGTAGAGTGTGTCTCCCTTACAGTAAAGACGGCAGCAAAGAGAACAAAACACATGGATTTATTCATATCATATCCTGCCTAACTTTATGATAACATATCATTCATTAATCAGCAGCTCCAGTTCAAGATGAGATGGATGGCAATTTTTGAGCCATGACAGGTGCCATAATATGATTAAGCTTGTTTTTAGCCTATAGCTGACTACTGGACTGCTGCAACAGGTGTTGTCCTTGTGTCCCTAACCAACCAGTTCAGAGGAGTCAGGAGTCAGTGGTGTTATAAAATAGCTTTTTAAAAAATCGTGATGTTCAGTTTCCTGTCATAGAGGACTGAAGAAACCAGAAAATATTCAGATTTGAGAAGCTAGAACCAGAGAACTTCAAACTATCAAACGTCATGCTGACTATTTTAATAGTTGATAACAAATCAATCAATCAATTGGTTATTGCTGCTCAACAGTCATAAATATGCACAAAGAATATTAGGCTGATGGGTCCAATAGCATGTGAGATTAACTGTGGAAGATACACACATGCACACATGCATGAACGCACAAACGTGACCTCTAGGCTTATGCCTGGAGGAGATAATGAAGCAGGTGGTGTTTACACACAATTATTATGGCAAAAGCTCCTTCTGACAAGACAAAATGCATAAAAACACCTAACATACATTTGGCTTATTGATGATAATGGACCACATTCATATAGCGCCTTTCTAGTCTTCTCGACCATTCAAAAAGCTTCACTCATTCACATACATTCATACACTGATGGCGGTGACAAGGTTGCAACCAGTGTATCAGGGACTCAAATTATTCATACACACACACACATCAGATGCAATCTGTGGTTAAGTTAAACCCAAGGATATGAATCCCAGAGAAGCCAGGAATCAAACTGCTGAACCTCCAACCAGTGGAGGACTGCTCTGCCCCACATGACGATGCACAAATTTAGATTCAAACACAGTACCGACTGAAAGTTTGAACACATTTAGACTCCAACAACGACTGCAACCAGACACTAACATCTTCTCAACCCTTTTACACAGTTAATAAACACAAAGCTCACAGCGACTGAAGCAGAAGAAAAGTGCCTTCTGAGAAAAGGAGCAGCTCTTACCTCGATGAGGAAGTCCCCCGTCCTGAGCCCCGCCTGCCATGCCACGCCTCCCTCATCCACCGACTCCAGGTACTGCAGAGCTGGGAAGGCCGGTGTGGGGGTAAACTCCTCGATGGGCGTATCCGCTGCACAGCCACCAGGGACAGAGGAACATAAATTAAATATCCTTTAATTTCTTAGAGTTAAGAGCTTAGGGTTAGTAAATCAATACAAAACCATCAATCAAATACCTCACAGAATTACAGAATTAACAACACAGCAGTAGCACAAATGCCTGCAAAGCTGCCAGCTGCATCCATATATTAACTTTAATCATTTGTTCCTACACAACTACACAACCATTTGTTTCTTTGTCACATTCAGTTGTTAATGAATGCTACACATATGCAACACAACATGTAATTCAGCATATCTATAGCTGGGATAAACATCTTTACATAATGTGTTGAAGGTATTTGAGGAAGTTTTCCCCAAATCTTCCAACATTCTGTGAACACATTTATTTACAGAGTATTATTTTAGCAGCTCTGACTTCTGCGTATCATTTATACCTTAGATTCAGGCACCAAATGCATTTTTAATGCCTCACTTTAAGGAACACACGTTTTTCTACAAATCCTGTTCCTTTTAGGAAAAAAAACTCAAATGCAGCTTTGTTTCATATTGTCATCTGCACCTATTCTCATTATTATCATTATCTGATCTAATAAGTAACTAGACAGCTTTGTATGATAGTGAGACATTTAATTTGATACTTAAAAAGTATTGATTTTCATTACTCAACTCTGGTGTTTATACAGGAAGACAATGAGGTGATTATAATGAACTGACACTGAATAAATGATACAGAGCTGTTGTGGTACACTGGGAGAGAAGAACACAGCACTATTGATCCTAACAAAGCTTCAAACCTTTGAAAAACACACATGCCAAAACATGATCTTTATTAGTGATCTGTGTGGCTGTAGCTCAGGAGTTCATTTAAATACCTTCACAGGGAGGTATTGTTTTCCCTGGTATTTTTTGTGAAACTTAGTGGTAGTGCCTAGAATCAGCCAAGGATGAATCCATACAATTTTGGAGCGGATCCCACTTATAAAAATGATTGATTGTTTCAGCAGCTGTTAGTGGCTCCTGCTGTTCAATCGAAGGTAATAACTGAATGAGCAGTTGACAGGACTCTGGCCTGTGCTTTTAGATCTATAGTCACATATATTGCTTTTTCTGCACATCAGATAGAAGACTGACCATTGACCTTGGCGAAGGAAAGTTTTCTCAAAGTGCCCTTCAGCCTCAGTTGACCCTTTAGCCCACATCGTACCAACGCAACACTCTCCCCCCACAAACGGCCACAGCCCATCCTCCCTCTCTTGCTGTCGGGGAGGTTAAAAAGTATCACGGCTGGGAAAAACTAGTGGCGACAAGTGACACTTCCTATAACTCACCCTCCTACTGGAAGACATGATCCACGGGTGTGTACCAGGGTTTTCACAAGGGTATTTAGGATTGTGATTTTTCTTTAGGTATTTACTGTCTGTGTGTGCGTGTGTGTGCCTGCTTGTGCGTGTGTGTGTGTGTGAGACATAGACAGAGAAGGAGAGGGGTAGAGAGCTGGGCAGGGAGCCAAAAAAAAAACCCTGGCAGAAATGCAGAGAGCAAAAGAGGATGTAAGCTTATGTGACAGGCTGAGCATCAGTGCATGTTTGTGTGCTCCTGTGTGTGTGTGTGTGTGTGTGTGTGTGTGTGTGTGTGTGTGTGTGTGTGTGTGTGTGTGTGTGTGTGTGTTCACCCCCATGCAGGATAAGCTCGGCTGGGTCATTCCCCCGGGGTGATAGCAGTGTGTGTCAGAATCACTAGAACATTCCTCTTGTTTTTCAAGCCAAATCTCTCATTCCTCTCCCTCTCTCTCAGACTCTGCCTCCCCCCTCCCCACTCTCTGTATGTCTTAAAAAAACAACAACAAAAAAACAAAGAAAACAGGAACATGAATATACTAAATTTACCTCTCAACAGTAACCATGGCATAGACCAATCCAGCAGCACCGCATGGGTTGTGTGGAATGCAACGTGGATTATGACATGGCTAGAATCGTCATAGAAACTGAAGCAGCAGCTCAAACTGGCTATTTTTAGAGCCAATCTCATGGCTTTGTTAAAAAAAAGACTCGTGTATATGTATCAAAACAACTGATGATGTGATGGGGAAAAAGGTGGAAATGACGTGTTCTCTGCAAAAGCTGATACATTCAAACATAAAGCTTTTTTGTTGTCATTTTCTAAAGGATTCCTTCTTGCCTTTTCTCAACCAGGTGTTGTGATGTAATAAAAAAAAGTAATTTATAAAACATTCACATGCATCCCTCACAACAACGCATGCCATCACAAGATATCTGACACTCCTGCTGTCTAACACAATAAAGTTGCTGTTTTGTCATGGCAATTCAGTTTGTAGATGACAGAGAAAGTGACAAAAAGTGACAACTTTTGATATAGTATTGTCGCACTTTCTTTAATTCTCAGAGCGTAAAGGTGCACTCAGAACCCACATACAGCCGTAGAGGAGTGAGTGAGCCCTTCTTAATCTGTTTGGCATCAACCTCTGAGTTGTTGTCACTACTCTGTCATGATTACACCTAAACAGATATGGCAGAATCTGTTTCAGAAAAAAAAAAACAGATGTTCTACTTCCACCTTTTGCACAGGAACAGATGCACAAATCTGATATAAGCATTTTAACCTTTCACAAGTTCACACAAGCCTCTATACATATTCATACAGCCATTTGTGTCACCATTTCTTGTTTGGAGAAGGGAGGAGGGCTACAGCATCGCTGCGTTCTCACACACAAGTCCATAAGACAGATTTAAGAGGAGTCAAAATACTCACACACAACATAGAAATGCAGCAATTTCCTTTTTTTTTCAAGCCTCTAAACATGACAGTGTTGGAGGTGGAAGCTCAGGTTGGGGTGCAAAGAGTGGATCATCTCTGGATGAGACACGCACAGAACTAATAGAAGAAAAAGTGTTTAAAAATGTTTCTTACCTTTTGCTCCCCGCAGGACGAAGCCGAATCCCTCATTCTCCTTTTTCTGGAGCACCACCGTCTTCTCGTCCACCACGCAGTCACTGTGGAGAAGATGCCGAGCAGAGCGCCCGTTAGCACAGCCCATCATCCGCAGCATGGCCACGGACGCCCTGCCCGAGTGGAGATTCATGCTGCTGGAGGAGAGCTAGTCCGGCCAGGGCAGGGCAGGGCAACCCCGACCCCACCCCACCACCTCCTCCTCCTCCTCCTCCCCCTCCTCCTCCTCCCAATCCTCCTCCTCCTCTCGCCGGCCTCTGTCTATCAAACGGTATGACAGCGGCCCCGGCAGCTCGGCGACAGCATCTCCATGAAAGAGACCCAAAAGGTGGAGAAAAAAAGAAAAACGACGAAAGAGACGCGCCTCCCTCCCCTTCCTGCAGCTCCCTGCCGCCGCCGCCGCCGCTGCCGCTGCCGCAGCTGCAGCCTGTCAAGCCGCCTCTCCTGCGCGGAGAAGCGGTGCCGCCAGCGCGGTTACCGCCGCCGCGTCTGCCGCTGCGGAGGCTCCGGCCGGAGGAGTGGGAGAGCTGCGCTGTCGAGGAGAAGCGGCATCAGGCTGGTAGTTACAGCCGCTGACGGTGATGATGGAGCGGGGAGGGAGGCTGAAGCTCGCCGGGTTGGGGGGGTGGTGGGAGGGCGCAGAGGAGCAGAGAGGCTCGGTGTGGATGTCTAAGGTGTGCGGTGCTCTGCAATGTGCTATCACCACGGAAGCGACTGGTAGAGAGGATGTGTGTGTGTGGAGAAGGGGGGGGGGTCGCTCTTTTGTCCGTCTGCCGTCTGCCTAATTGATTTGAGTGATTAGTTCATTAATTGATTAATGGCGGCTGGATTTATTGATGCTGCTATTCTAACTTTTTATTTGCAGTCAGTCAGTCATCTTCTATACCTGCTTATTCCTCATTAGGTTCGCAGGGGTCTGCTGGAGCCAATCCCAGCGCATTACGGCGAGAGGCAGGGATACACCCCAGATGGTCGCCAACCAATCGTGGGGCACACACACCATTCACTCACACACTCACACCTACTGGCAATTTAAAGTCGCCAATTAACCTCAGCATGTTTTTGGAAACCGGAGTGAAAACCCATGGGGAGAACATGCAAACTCCACACAGAAAGGTCCCAGACCCAGGATCAAGGAGGTCTTGAACCTGCGACCTTCTTGCTGTGAGGCAACGGCGCTAACCCCTGCCCCACCTTGTTGCATTTGCAAAACGTAAAATTTATGGAAGACTGACTTGAGCAATCATACTGAAGACAGCGTGTGACAGTATTGGACACTAAAAAAAACTTGTATGACGTATGTTTGATGAAATGATATTATATGTAAAAAATATTGTATCATAAATGTAATTTAATGAAGCTATTACACACTGAAACCCCTGTTTGTGGGTGTGTAATACCAATAATATTACACACATTTACATATATGGTAATAATACAGCACACATTGAATGTGTACCAAACAAGACCTGAGGCTCTGTGGTCCTGGGGCAGGTTGGTAGTGTTGGTACAATAATAAATTGACTCCAGAGCATGAAAATACTCATAGGTTGATACTTCATGTTTCTCGCAATCATTAAATGACAAAGTTTGCAGTCTGCAGTAAATCTTTCATTTCTTCTTTTTAACTAACAGTAGGGGAACTGCATTTGCTTAATCTAAAGTCCACCGTTGTTGCTGCTCCAGTAGGAATCCTCCATATGGTGATGCAGCTTCTCTACAGGAGGAGGGATTATAGTCCAAAGGCATCTCCTGAAGTTTGACTCAGCAGTAATCTGTCAAATCTGACATATCTTCTCAGGACCGAATATTTTAACGACGACCACTCATCTCCCCCTTCCTGTGGGATTAAAACAGGCAGAAAATGGTACATTCCATCTCTGTTTCCCTGCAGAAATCATGGCTGAGCTTGGTGTGGTGAGACAGATCAGAGTCAGAACCAGCTGAGGACGGGTGCAACTTGAAGGCCGAGTTCGCTCCTCCATCCTGTGGTGTTAGCGGTGTGGGTGCATCCTTCATCTTATATTAGGAGCAAGGATTACACTGAATAGACACGTGGGATGAGCGGGAGAAAAAGACAGAGGGGAGAACGAAGCAGGAAAGAGAGAGAGAAGCGCAACTGCCATCCTAGCAACAGTTCCCTTAGCAACGTAATCTGTCTAGAGAGGAAGGAGACGCGCACTGCTGACACACTGAAGGTTATCTCCCAGCATTCCCTTACACACACACACACACACACACACACTCTGGCCCATAGTGGGCAGTCAATGGTAATCACACCTTGATCACCCAAATCTGGCGTGGTGGCAAAAGGGCTTGACACTTTATCGAAGGTGTCATCTTGTTCGACAGGGGATGGGGAGGGGGGGGGCTGACAGCCTCAGACTGCTTCATCAAAACAAAGTGGAGCACGCAGGATGTGGGACATGCTGCTCGACAGGCTGTACGGGATGAAGTGCAAGCTTTACCCCAGGGAGCATCCCGCCTCAATCTGGGCTCCACTGTGGGAGGCCGTAGCATATTTATAGTGAAGAGGAGAGCTTCTGCATGTGAACGCAGTGGCTGTTTGTTTATCAGACATGTCTCCTGCTGTCCACATGAAAGTTTTTCTTGGAGTTTGGAGGTGTGGCTCGACGGTAGAGAGCGGTGAGAGGTGGGTTATCAAGCTGTGATATTCCATGATTTACGGATTAGAAGAGAAAACCATACAATCTAATGATCAGTCATTGCGGAGAAGGGCTTCTAACCTCTCAATGCTTCAGATGCAGCACCGACCTTATTCCTCTGCATGCATTCACCGGTGCCATGTGACTTAATGTCTCCTCAGGCACCAGCATCATCAGCATTTTATCTCAGACAGCAGAGAGCTGATGCATCATGAAAAACCCACATCTGTCTTTCCTCCTCCATCTTAATCTCACTGCAGCCTCAGTCAGAAAAGGAGAAACTGTCTGACCACAGATGTGAAGTCATGCTATCACTATCATCAGAACATGCAGCGTAAAAAGAGTCTGGAAAAATCACCTGGTAACATTTGACAGCAGCATTTAGCTGCTGCACCTGCTCACATGCTCCTTATAACTGGAAAATGTATGAAGTAGAAAACATATTATTTTACTCTTAGTCAGAAGAAACATTTATGTCTGTCCCTTAATACACACTGTATGTACTGGACTCCCAACCTCTACTTCTTCTATTTTGTTTAATACAGCCATGCAGTATCTAACCTATACATCAAAACCTGACCAAACTTCACTTTGCGTGTAGTTTATTAGCTTAAAATCATTTGATAGAAATGTATCTAACTAAATTTTCTTTTTTTCTGTTTTACAATGTTTTAAACGTTTGCCTAAAATTCACTTCACAATATAACTGTTAAATGTCCAAAGGAAAATATCCACTGGAAATTAAAGTTAAACCTGATAAAGACTGAGCTGTGAGTGTCCCTAATGTAACTAATTATGTAATATTTAATACTTTTTCTTAACATCATGATATTGAAATGGTGATGAGGAAGGTTGATTTGTCCCAGTCCTTCCTTTGCTTAAAGATGCATAATTGCATAATTGTGTTTTTTACTGGCAGAGGATGCCAGTTAATTTTGCATGAAACAGGAACTTTCCTCGTCTGTGTGTTTACGGGCAATAAAAGGTGCCAAACAGCAGTTTGATCTCTGCTCACAAAGTAAAATGAGATAAACTGAACCATGGGTACAGCACCAAAATAACACTGACAGTCGCAGGAGTGGAAGATATTTACTGCAGAGATATCTTAAGCATCCGTGACAACTGTGGACATACAGGAGAGGGAAAAAAAGATCTGCTGGACTGGATGAGGGAATTTAAAAAATACCAACATAAATGATTTCCTTATTGATATGTTATATTAAGAAATATTGAGCTTTCTCCACGATGACACAACATTCTGATGAGTAACATTGATTATTGTGATGATGATTGATTAGTTGCATCATACCTCTTATCTGAACCCAAAGTATGTTTGCTGGATATCAGTGTGGCTTTAGTTGACATTTTAAAGAAGAAAAGAGCTGTCATAAAGGCTTTATTATCTGCCATAGTAAAAACGACTATAAAGAGACAGAAAAACAAGGAGCTATTAGCTGTTTGTGAAGCAATATTGACAAAAGTAATATTTGCACAAAGTTGTGATCTTTTGCTCTTAAAAGTGTCTTTGGATCACAGTTATTCACATAGTGTAAGTGAAGTGTAAGTGAAGCACAAGCTATTACACGGGCTGTTTAGATATATTGAAATGAATTTTTTGTGTTTCTGTTTTGTCAGATAGACTTTAGATTATAAAACTCTGTAACATGACCAGTGCAGACAGGGTATGAATTCTATTAGCCTTTATAAAGTCTTGTGTCTCTTTGTGTACAGGTTTTTCTTCTCCTTGGGCAAATGTGTTTTTTCACAATTCCATTTCATTATAATATTATAATAATTATCTAATAATAATAATTATATATATATACACACACACACACATTTTCCCTGCTCATAATCACATACATCAGGAAAGTTCTTGTCTCATGCCAAATTCACTGGTCTGTCAATAAAAAACACAGTTGAGAATTTTTAAAGAGCAAAAGAAGGATTTGGATGTGTCAGCCTTCAATAAAAAGAACTTAAGAACATTTAAATATCACAAGGTAGAGGAAAATACTATCTGACATAATAAAGTACAATAAAATAAAATTGAAGGAGTCATAACTCAGTCTATATCTAGGTTAAAGTGTCATTTCCAGCAAAATCATTAATGTCACACAGGTCTTTTAGTTTTTACCACAGTTCACATTTGGCCAGCCAGCCTGCATGAGGGATTGTAGCGATGGTTCACCTTGACCCACTTAGTGGGAAAAAAAACACCTCCCAGCATGTTCACTGGGCACAGAAGCCAAATTGAGAGACGACTGCCAGAGGAAATCCAGCAGAGTGATGCAGCAAAATGTCATGTTGTCCTTCAGAGTCTCATTGTCACATTTCCACATTTTATATTCTGCTCCATGGGCCTATAGTGTTGCACAGTATACAGAGAGTAAAAATGATGCAGCACCATGTCCACATAAAATGACTGAATACTTAATAATACATTTTCTAATCATTCTTTCACAAAACAACATTGGATCCGTTAAGAAACAAACTTGACCTGTGAGCTAATGTGAAATGTATGAAGTGTACAAACACAAAACAGTGAACCTGTGATGATACACACATCTGAGGATTCTTGACTGACAGTGTGTACTTGTAGCAACATGTGGTACCACATGTATCTGGTTGTGATTGAAGTTGCCTCAAAGTCTATTGTTCTTGATCTGAAGCAAACAGCATCACAATATAAACTTCACTTTGGAGATACTGGACGATTTCAGCCATACAAATGGGCAGCTACCCTTTCACAACGTGTTTAAACTGAGGTTTCAACTTTGTCATCTTAGCTTATTTATAAGTTTGCAAAAATTTGAGAGCATGTCTGTGTCTAATGAAAAAGGCAATGTCCTCACTGCTTTTATGCAGCTGCAACAGAAGGCTGAGGGAGGACAGCTGTTGGCTGTTTTCATACATGGGTTAAAACCTACAGCGCATGTTCTGCTTTCTAAATCGCTGCATGCTTGAGGAGGTTGGACAGATGACCTGGGGTGATCAAACACAAGCCCACAGCTCATTGACAGTCATGGTCCTGCAAGGATGTTCCGCTCACCTGCATGATTGATTTCTCTAAATAGGATTTGTTCATGATGGGGAATAAACTTCAAGCTCCATGTATCTCCGCTCTATTCATCTCTCTCTCTCTCACACACACACACACACACACACACACACACACACACACACACACACACACACACACACACATAGTACACATCTTCCTTCCTAATGAAGCTTGTATCAAACTGGATGTGGAGCAGCAGAAGACGGTGAAAACCTTGAGGTTCAATGTCAGGTAACATTAGCTGGTACTTTTCACTTAGCTGAGAGGACATGGTTTATTCTAATTCCCCTTTTCCTAATAGGGTTTTCCATTATTTTCCCCCCCTCAACAACAAAAAGAAAGTTGGCATCAAGAGATGATAGAAGACAGAAAAATGAATAGCTTGATTTAAGGAGTATTTTTGCATGATAGAAAACAGTCCTGTGTGAGGTGAGGTCTTACCTGGAGGCATCAAAGCTGTCGTAGGATCCCACAGTGTAATGTCGGAAAAGCTTCCGTCTGTCAGCACGGTCTGCTCTGGAATCTGTCACATCACAGCAGGACAAAATCAATGTTAACATCCAATTAGTCAACAATAACAATAACCAACCTCTGTTGGATTGTAAAACTGAAACGATATTTGAACCTATGTCATTTTACACAGTTTCTAGGGACAATTATTTCTAAAGCACAAGTTACACCTGTTTTTTCATGATCAGTACAGTTTAGTATACAGAAGGTTATGTATGTTTATACAAGTATCTCTTAGAGTTCTTAAAGGAAGATGGTGGAGATTCAATGATGCCACAATTCATCGCTTGTGAAATTGTTCCTGAAAATGTGAAGAACAGGAACAACTTTCTATTTTAAGTTTACATAAAATACAGATCTGTAACTAAATGTTCACACAAATGTCTTCACCCATACATACAGTTTATAGAGTTGTGTTCAAAATAAATGCAGTGTGTTTAAAAATGTGAGTAAAGCCAAAATCCTTTTTATAATTTTTACTTTGATGCATTGGGGACACTGCATTTTATATCCTAAATCTATCTATCCTATATCATTCCTGTGAATCAATCAGTTATTTTCTATACCTGCGTATTCCTCATTAGGGTCGCAGGGGTCTGCTGGAGCCAATCCCAGCGCGTTATGGCGAGAGGCAGGGATACACCCCAGATGGTCGCCAGCCAATCGTGGGGCACACACACCATTCACTCACACACCTACAGGCAATTTAGAGTCGCCAATTAACCTGAGGATGTTTTTGGACTGTTGGAGGAAGCTGGAGTACCCGGTGAAAACCCACGCAGACACAGGGAGAACATGCAAACTCCACACAGAAAGGTCCCAGACCCAGGACCCAACGAGGTCTTGTACCTTCTTGCTGTGAGGCAACAGCGCTAACCCCTGCACCACCGTGTCGCCCTCCTGTCAATCACTGAACTAATATTTAGTTGTATAACCACATCTGTGTTGCATGGAGTCAACCAACTTCTGGCACCTCTGAACATGTGTTTTTACCTCAGAAACATCATTTCTGACACCATGCCACATTGGGTTGGCCACTCCAGAACTCTTATTTTGTTGGTCAGATACCAAGATCACCAAGATTTTTCAGTTTAAAGTTTATGAGTAAATATTTAAGTTTGTAAGGAAAAATGCAGACACTGACATTTTATGAACAGCCTAATATTCATATTTCTTAATTTTCTGTAAAGTAATTAAAAGATTGACACATTTTTATTCACATTTTTATTTAGGATATAAAATGCAGTGTTCAAAATAAAAAAAAAAATATTCTAAGGATTTAGCGTTTACTCATGTGTTTAAACACACTGTTATTATTTTGAACACAACTGTATCAAGATATGTTTGCCTTAATAGTTTGTTTTAATAGTTAAATTTTTCAGTTTCGTCTTCATGGCATACAATTATATCATTTTTGACTATTTAAGATTCATTGATTAACAAAGAAGAGAAACAAAGATTTCATTGATATTTACAGAACTAAGAAAGCAGTGAAAAAAAATATTGGAATTTTTTACAAATAAGTGAAACACACACACGACCTCCAGAGGGAAGATTCCTCCACTCTCATCTATTTGTTCTTCCCATCCTCCTCCCTCTTTCTTTCTGTCCTTCTCTTTGCTTCCTTCACATACTCTCCCACACCAGCTGTCACACTTTCACAGAAACTCCTCTGATCCGGCTTAGATCTTGTCATCTTTGCAGGAACATCCCCCCCCCCCCCCACGATTCTACATCCACAGTGTCAGATTGGAGGAGGGAGGATGTGGTTGAAAGGAGATAATCGACCGATAGAAAGAAGAGAAAGAAATGGGTTATGGCTCTGTTTTATTTTTTTGTCACAGAAGAGAAGGGAAGAAGGGAATTGAAAGAAAGCAGAGTTGAGATGTGTAAGATAGAGAATAGTATATGTACAACTCAGTCAAACTCCATAGCAACTGCTGTCTGGCTGCAGACAGCTGGTTTCTATGGTCACAGATCAATAGAGATGGTGCATGCATGGTGCATGGTGTGTCTGTGTGTTTGTGTGTGTCTGTTTGTGCATGTTTGGGTGCATATGCATATCTAAATGTGACATAAAGTATTCTAAAGTATTATATTATATATTAAAGTATTATATTGTGTGAAAATATGCACACAGTAATGCATCTGTATTTGTGTCTTTAGTCTGTCAGCTGTTCATCCTGTTAGCATGTGTGTGTGTGTGTGTGTGTGTGTGTGTGTGTATGCATGTATGTGGATCCTGTGGATCCTGTTGGACATGTGGCATCTTCCATGTGCTTATTTTTTTCCCTCCTTTACTCATATCTCACCTTACGGCAAGAGGATGAAACGCAAGAATGAGACAGAGGAATTGACGTAACCGCAGCCGTTGCCAAAAGGGACGATACGCAGTCCATCCTCATTCTGACATGATATCATTACCTGCTCTACAGGATGAAGACATGCAGAGCTGTATCACCTGACACTGGAATAACAACGGATGGCTCTGTACTATTCTGTAGACTGTGTGGCTCAGATCCTTGTTTTTGTAATCAATTCAATCTTTATCTATACTCATTGTGCTGCAAAATAACAATTATATTATAAATGGATACCTTAACCCTCATGTTCTGTTTGTTTCATGTTAATCAATTTGGTGTTCCCGGTCAATACATATATTATCACCTCTTGTGTAACTTTTTTTTTTTATCAACATAACTTATTGTGAACTTCTAACTAAGTTTTGAACTTCTATTTGTTATTTACGGTTTGTATGTGTTGTTTATCTGAACTTATACATTTTAAATGAAATGAAAAAAAAATGATCAAATGATCATCATCTACTGTTTATCACAGACTACTTTGGGTTAAAGTTACCAAGGACATTTGTTGAAACCCATTAAAATGTGGTGTATGTGTGTGTGTGTGTGTGTGTGTGTGTGTCCATTTGACAAATACAGCTGTACCTGAGTACAATTTCTTACATAAATTCTGGTCTCCCCCACTCATTTCTATCTGTCACTTTTGACTGGGAACATCGAGTGTACAAAAGTTGAATAAAACACACAAAATTGTATGTAAATTAATACAATTTATTTTGTGTATTTTTCAGAGACAAAACTTTGAAACAATCAGATTTGGAACACCGAGAACACAACATAAGGGTTAAAGAACCTTAAATAGTGTATGTAATGGACATGTGATTGAAATAACCACTACATCCATACATTCAATTAAAACCAATTTTGACTATTTTAAATGAATATTGGTTGGCTTTTGTTGAATTTTTAAGTGTTTTGATAAAATGGTTATAGTGTGTTTCTGCTTCCTCAAATATTCATGTTATTCAAACACATTTAAAGTGTCATTTTTTATCACCTTTTGCAGTCCCATCGGATCAGCTGTAGTTTCCAATTACTAAAATAATAATAACCAGCCAGAGGCCAGCTGCTACCTGTCATTGATGAGTAAATGCAGCATGTGCAGGTGTGTTATTAAAGATTTTCTGACACATTTTTTTGTCCCAAAAGAACTGCTCATCTACAAGACCTATGACATTCATATGTTGTTTTTCCTGCCATAATGCCCTTGGTGGCAAACATGAAGGTGGAGTATTTATGTGAAGATTAAAGATGTAAATTCATCATCACTTCCCATGTCACTGTGTCTTTTCCCTTCGTTGCTCTCACTTGTTGTGCTGTTCATTACTGTGTAGCTAACATGTGGTTAGTAAGACACTTCACGGTGATGAGCACTAATGAAACACTAATGAATGAAGGATCTGATACGTTCCTGTGTTCTCTCCTCACTGGGTTAAAAGCATCATTTATTTTAATTCATTAAAGCAGCCGATTGTTACAAGATCACCGGAGGCGTGTACTAATGGATGGAAAAAGTTGGTGGTGCTTTGACAACTTGTGATGACAAACATCATTTCCCCACATTTGTTAGTTGCCTCAAGATTCATACTCAGTAATTACTGGGAATGTATTTCATCTAATGCCCCACAACTATGGTATGGTGTGAAAAACTGTCTAGAAATGATTTTTGTTTTTAGGAAACATCAGTGAATGTTATATATGTTTAGCTACTGATACTCATATATTTGAGCATCCATGAGTGAATCAGGATAACTGGTGAATGTCTATCTAACCAGCCTCAATCAGCCAATAACCATTATTTTTGAGTGGAGGATGTAAACGGCCAACTGCGGGGAACAAATGTTTTCTTCTACTGTAATTTGCAGTCAATTTTAGCCAGTTTTATATTACCGAGGAAATTGTGGTGATTTTTTTCCCTTTTGTTACCAATTCTCTATTTCATTATACATCATAAACTGTGAAGAGATACCTGGATGGACACATGGGTAATGCTGCTGTGTAATATTGCACTTTTTTTCTAGACTGATTGAGGTCGAGGGATCAATTATGGCTCAGTTACACACAAAAAGCATTCACCTAAATCTGCAGTGTTTGCTTTCCTTTGCCCAAGACATTAATATACCTGCTTAACTACTGAGCTGTGCTTGTGTGTGTATGTGTATAAGTGTGTGCATGTGCGTGTGTCGGCTGAAAGTTTCCCCTTATGTAGCTTCTCAAGGGTCCGAACGTGAACCCAAACAAAACATTTCTAAGAAGGTCTTAATCCTGCTGCATCACAGCTACTGAATTAAGAAGGATAAGAAGCTAAAGGTGTTTAAGTTGTATGTATGTGTGTAAGTGTGTGTATGTGTGTGTGTGTTGTGTGTGTGTGTGTGTGTGTTGGGGGGGGGATGAATAGGTAAGACACAAAACCCTCATAAGTTGCACACTCAATCAAAATAATATGTACGATTACATTAATTTTGAATGTGTTTGTGAAAAAACAATTAACTATAAGTGTGCTGGAGCCAATCCCAGCGCACAAACCATTCACTTACACATTTATACCTACAGACAATTTAGAGACTCCAATTAACCTGGAGAAAACCCACACAGACACCAGGAGAACATGCAAACTCTACACAGAAAGGTTCCAGCTCAAGGCCTTGAACATTCAACCTTCTTACTGAGGTAACCGCATTAACCACCGCTCCACTGTGTCACCCTATTATTGTAATAATAATAATAATAATAATAATAATAATAATTCTGAAGCTGAACTACAATATAAACAAACAATTTGCATTGGAAGTCACAGCATTTATAGCACATAATAATCAGAAAGAAGCTTGAAACAGATATGGATTGCTATGTTTCTCGAGAGGTTTAATAAATATGCAAATATGTTTTATGTAGGGCGACACGGTGGTAAGGTTAATTGGTGACTCTAAATTGCCCGTAGGTGTGAATGTGTGAGTGAATGTTGTGTGTGCTCTACGATGGGCTGGCGATCATCTTTGGTGTATCCCTGCCTGTCGCCGTAATGCGCTGGGATTGGCTCCAGCAGACCCCTGTGACCCTAATGAGGAATAAGCAGGTATAGAAGATGACTGACTGACTGTTTTATGTAGTGTGTGTTTTGGGATTCCTGTTTGGAGACACAGTTGGTGAGTGATAGAGGTAAAAAATATGACTTTTATGTTAAGTATTATTTTATAGTATCTCTATCTTAAGTGGTTATATTTCATTACACTCACGGCTGAGTTGTGGGAGTAAATGTTCCATTCTTGCTGAATAAATAATGATGTAGGTAGGTTAGGTTAAATAATAAATAATTATCACAACAAATGGTTTAATCTCATTGCACATGAGTGCTGTGGATATAATCATAACATTTTCTGTAAAACATTAGTTTTGACCTCACTCCAGTATGGATTAAAAAATGAAACACAAGCTTATTAGCTAATTAGCTTTAAAGGTGCTTGTGAATTTCATATTATTAATGACTTTAGAGAATGCAGACTAGCTGTTCCACCTTGTCTAATCGATAGTTACCTCCAAGTCCATATTTAAAGGGGAATTCCGCTGACTTTACACAATGGTATGTGTTTCAGGTATTCTGGAGTACTACTGCACATGTGTAAAAAATGATATGAAGAAAGTAATATGAAGCCAGTTACATCTCCAGAGGGAGCTGTGTGAAATCTGATAAATTGCCTGAAGTGCTGTCACTTGAGTCAGCAGCAGTTGGAGCCGACTACAAGTCTGAAATTTAAAGAAAACGTTAGCTAGAAGTGAAGGTTAGTGGACCTACGTAGCATCTCATCTCTGCTGGAGGCTCGCAGCGATACAATACATAAGCTGCAAGTAACATAACACCCACAGCTGAACTGCATTATGGGTAATGTGGGTAATGGGGTAATTTTACATGGAACAAAAATGTGTGGAATAAAAAAGATGATTCCGCTGGTTCTGCTGAACCGATTCTGCTTTTTTTTTTTTTTTTTTGAAAACCTGACAATGTCTCTTTTAATGCTTCTTAAAACTTCTCATCTAACTCCAGGTAGGAAAGCGTAGAAGTGAAGAACTTCCCAAAATGTCAAAAGTTCCTTTACGTGCCATCCTAGAGATAACAGAGGAAAGATAGATGATTCACAGGTGAAGGACAGATGCTTAAAAGAAGGATGAAAGCTGAACTGAAGCACAGACTAACTCTGAACTTCCTTTCCTGTCAACCTGACAGTCAAATGGTTATTATTGTGGCTAAAATGTAGCAATCAGATGCTGTTACTTCCATAATCAGCCATAACCATCAGGCTTCATGTGGGCCAGTGTAATTGCAGGATTACACTGGCCCACAAACACGCAGGCACGCACATGCTTGGCTCGTGGCTTTGGCCGGAGCTGACTTTGCGAGCCACCATACTGTGCTCCATTTTATGACAGGCTTTCTTTCCAGGGAGACCCGGGGGCAGTTTTGATGTGGCACGGTATGAGAAGCTCCCATGCCAATGGCCGTGGGTTAGGCTTTAAAATAAGTCACCCAGAAGAAGCCAGGGAAAGAAGAACAAGTTGCTCCCCATCTGCCTCTATCATTGCTGACATACTCCCAGAGCAGGGAACACTCGGAGAGCGGGTGGGTGTGGGGAGTTGACTCCGGCAAACACTGTGCTTTGTGATAATGTCAATGATTAAACCCTTTCAGAGAATAGAATAACAAAGGATGAAAAAGATCATGGAACACAAGGAGAGAGTAGGATAGACTGAAGCTTTAAAAAAAAAAAAAAAAAAAACCTAGACGTACTGACAGCGCCCACTGCGAGCACAGCAGAGGATGAGGACAAGAAAAAAATGTTGATGTTTAAGGGTGGACGGAGCATGTCGTGATTTGTTCATTAGCCTGCACCCAGAAGAAATCAGAGCACAGCTGAGTTATCAGGGCATTGTGGTGCTAAGCTTTGTGCACCACAGCCCAGGGAGATGGAAAAGAGACTGAGAGATGAGCAGATAGAGACACATGCAGCTCATGTGCCGTTATTCTGCCTAAGGAACCTGCAGCATCTAGAATTAGATTCTGTTGTTTCTGTCCCCTCCCTCTCCTCCGCAAAACCGGGTGATGGCAAATGGTGCTTGTCCTACATAACTCTACGTCCCACCTCCACCTGCCCCCAGGTGGTTACACTTACAGCTCCTCTCATCGGTGGCCTTGGCCGGGATCTCCTCCACGCAGTCGGCTGGAAACCAGCCCACCTGGCCACGGGCACTGCCCTCCCAGAAACCCCCCTCTCCGATGCTCAGAACTGGACCAAGGAGGGAGAGAGAGAGAGAGAGAGAGAGAGAGAGAGAGAGAGAGAGAGAGAGAGAGAGAGAGAGAGAGAGAGAGAGATAATAGGGAGAAGTGGTGAGAAGACAGTGAAAAATGAATTTCACAGTACCAAATGAAAGAACAGAACCTCCCCAGAGAGCTTGACAACGTTAAGGTTTCCACATTATATATCAACACAGAGGCTGCCAATACCAAGCTCAGCTCAGAATATAAAGTGGAAACAGTTAGGGGTTTAAAATACCACAATTCAAGGAAAATACAATATTGCAGATGGAGCTGATAAATGTCACACATTATTAACTACATCTGACCTGAAGTTGTACTTAAATGTCGTCCAGTGACAGTGTGAAATGTGATACTAAAATGGAATACACACAAAACATTCTCATCTATACTTCTCGTTCATTTCAGGTTTGTAGAGATATTAAAAAAGTTGCTTTCAAACATGCTTATTTTTTAATTCTATTTATATTTTTGACAGAAATCAACCCAAACCAAAAAACTGAGAAGTTTTTGCTATTTTATGGCTAAGGAGTGATGAAAGAATTTTAAACAGTCACAGCTTGATTCTTTAACATCCAGTTATTCTCCAGAAAGAGGTAAAAGATCGTTGTGTTCCACGCTATCATATATAATCTGCATCTACTTGTTCCAGCTCGTCACTGAAACTACAGTATGTGCTGTTCACACTGAGTGAAATATCCTCAAATTGTTTTGACATTTTGTACCACATAGCGGCACCTTTTGTCTGCACACAGCGCACAGGCCTTTTTTTATCATCTATAAATGCCTAAATAGCCCAGCAGGCTCCTCAGGTGCTCAGTGACCTGGTGATTCCTCTCAGGCAATCTGGCTCAATAACACCAGGAACATCTACTGAGAATTGTTGAAGTGCTGTTTCATAAAAACTCACTTATGTCTTCTTCTATTCTGGGAGATCAACATGCAGAACCTCTTTAAGCTCAAAAAACAACATGGATCATCATGCAAATAGCACCAAATGTTGGAATACCCCTCATCCTGTTTAGTTCATATACAAATATACACTAAATACATACAAATGCAAACTTATGACTCAGAGCTTGTATGGCTGCATTAGTAGATTAAATTGAAATATTATCCATGTCAACAAATCTGTCAGACCTAGTTCGGATCTCATCTGGGAAACTTATTTAATATGGTAAATACGTTTGCAATCACTAAGGGTCAAGATAAAAAAAAAAAAAAAAAAAGTGAGTGTGATGAACCATGGAGCCTGTATTCTTGCATTACCACCTGCCTGTGCTTGATGGTTTATATTTGTTATACAGTAGCTGTGTTACATATGACAGCAAGCCCAGTCATTAAATTATCAAATGAATGCTAACAATAGATGCCATACAGTAAACAAGACTATACATGCAGATATGGAGTGATTTTACCTCCTGCTGGGTAATATGCTGGTGTTAATATTCAGGTCCTCTGACTTCCATTCAACAATTAAACATAAATATTTTGCAACATGCATTTTGTCCACTCATCACAGCCACAGCGCTGCATGTGTGTCTGAAACTGTGCACACGTAATGTCTGCAGACAAGAAGGATGTTGTTCCTCATCATCTGTATTTAGACTCTATGGAGCCCAGGGAATCATTTTCATCAGATATGGTAATTTGCTGCTTGATTTCCAGCTGTCTCATTGTCATAATTATGAAATGAAGGCAACTATGAATCGGTGCCTTTTTTTTTTATTTATTCATCCTCCAAGAAAGGAAATTAAGTTTTCTCTCTGATTGGGAGGCAAGATCTCACATAGTCTGGGTGTGTACTGCAGCATTGTTATCATACATACATTGTTACATTACATTATTATAGCCTAATGGTACTTCATCTGTGCCACAGTTTCAGGCTGGAACTGTCAACCGCAGTCGGGCAAAAACAAGAAAACCAAAACAAGCCAAAGTCTCACCTTTGACCCTGTCACTCTTGTAGAGGTTGATTTCTCCCTCGGCCTGAGCAGTGTAAGAACGAACCACCACAAAATGTCTCCCGGGTACTGCACTGTACAGCTTCCTTCTGGTGCCTACAGCCTCTCCATGACTGCTGGGACTGACAGAGATAAAAAGGCTGTTAGGATTGCAGGTAAAAGCATAAAAATCAACTCAAGAAAGCGTTAGGATCAAGGATAGAAAAGTGATAGTCCTGCAGGAGACTGCAGTTTGGTGCAATTTGTAGTGTCAAATCTGCTGTCTCATCACTCATTAACCCTGCAAGTCTCCCTTGTGATTTGCCTGTATTTAATTGTCAATTTTTTCTGACATTCTACAGAACGGCTGGTGCAGTTTGGGACTAATGATAAAGAAAAAAACAGAAAAACGTAATTTGCAAAGCAAATTTAATGAAGAAAGTAGACTCTTGAGATGTCTTTAACAGCCAGAAAATGACTTATTTTTCAGTGTGGAGTTTTGTGTGTCAAATGATATATTAGCATATGAGGTTGATTCTTAAAAACTGAATAATGAGTTTCTCATTATGTTTGACAGATTTCTTATTTTCCTATTAAGTTTCAGGACATTTTTTCAATAATTTCCTGTGCTGACCTTGCAGCTGAAGGAGAGAAGTGAGACAGCAGTGTGAGACACAATGTGAGACAAACACTCTGAGGTCTTGTGATAAAAGGAAGAAACATTCAGTGATGTCAAGGTAGACAAATGAAGATGTGCCATATTGGGAGCAATGTCTTCTAATGGTCTAAATGTCAATTGTAGTACAGACATTTCAGGACTGTAACACCCAGCTTTACACATTCAGTTAAAATAGCTGCAGTTTAAATTGTTAATTCTTCTGACATTTCTACACAATTCTACACACTAAAAATGAAGTATTTTCTGTCTGTTAGAGAAATGCTAAGTGTCATTCTTTTTAAGGACTGTTACAAACTACCTATGAACCTAAATATGAGTGGACACATGTAAAATATCTGAAAACTACCTGATTATTCCTGATTACAACAATAGCAACAATTTAATGATACAATCATAAAAACAAAAAACTTTCATAATTAACTAAAAATGATGCCAAAAATGCATGTGTAGGTCATCCAACTTTCAAGCCATGTCAGGAGAAATATCAGTGATGGTTAAGAGGTTAACAATACTTCAAACAATTCACTTAAATGGTTGAATAAAAAAACTCCAATCTATCAAAAATGAAAAAGAAGAAGAAAAATAAGAAGAAAAAAGGGACATTAAGAGCTCCACAAATAACGTTAACAACAGCAACTATTACATTATTACTGTCTGCACCCTGAACACACACACACACACACACACACACACACACACACACACACACACACACACACACACACACACATTAAGCCACTTACATACAGCTATAGTACACTGCTTTCATGCTCATGGGTACTCACCCATACACACACACAAAAACACACACAAGAACACACAAACCGATTATGCAGAGGAGCTACTCATAGTCCAGTGAGCACGTGTCTGCAGTAGTAAGTGGGGCAGAATATGGGCTGCCTGTGACCCACAGAGCTGCAGTGGCTTCTGGGTAGGAGAGCGAACACTCTTAAGACCACACAGAGATGACCCGTATGGAAGGAAAGAAAATATGAAAAAAAAAAAAAAATATGATGTCAAAAATCATTCCACAAGTGGGTCAGGATGGTACATGAACACATGGTTTGATTCTGTGTTTTTTGTTCAGTCTTTTATTTATTTATTTGAGGGTACAATTTCGTTTGAAAAAGCTGCATCAAACAGTAGTGATCTCCTGTGGTCCTTTATGTGACCACAGAGACGATGATGTGCTGGTTGACGTACCTGCAGTGGTGGAAAGTAACTAAGTATACTCAAGTACTGTACTTAAGTACAAGTTTAGGTACTTGTATAAGTATTTCCATTTGATGCTACTTCAAACTAGCTCCGCCTCCAGCAGCTACAACAGTAACATGATGCTCTAACACAGATGCTTCATTATAATCGAATGGTGTCATGTAGAATAATATCATTCAGAGACCGAACCAATGCTCAAACCAATCCAGCTTTTACCACTGTGTACCTGACATGATAGTGTAGTGCCACTTAGTGGTCAACCTTCCTAACAACACATGCAAAGACAGAGTAGGAAATTAATGTACAGTGTATGTCATTAGGGGACAGAAGAATACAAGATTTTAAAAAGCAAAAATGTAGTACTTCCACTATTTGATGAAATACCGAAATAAAGTTTAATTTGATTCAAACCCACAGGCACTTACAGTCCTACTGCACATAAATGCATATGTACAAATCTAAGTTGTAAATGTCTGAAATGTTAGGTTAGGTTGGTTAGGCTGCTTAAACATTGTCAAACTTCTTCAGATCATGTCAAATTAAACAAACACACTTTACGTGGAATTAAGACACAAAGGACATCATTTGGAAATCAGACCAGTAAGCAATTTACAAGCTTTTAAATGAACAAATAGCATCAGGTCGTCTTTGGCATCTCGCACATGGACGTCATAGTAATGCACAAGAGTCAAGAGGAGTCAGAGATAACTGAGGTGAAGGAAAAAACTGGGAGATTAAAGAGAAAGAAGGAGATGGAGTACAGGAGTGAGGGATTGAGAGAGAGAGAGAGAGAGAGAGAGAGAGAGGGAGGAAGGAAATGTTTTTTTCAAGTAAGTGGGTCACCTTGTCCTGTAGACTGCGCTCCTCCTCAAACCTTCACAGGCCTTTGGAGAGCTAACCCCATTCAATACCTAATGCGACTGCTCACATATTTTCCAAGGGGAAAGCCACGTACAAAACTGCAACTGTGCACTCTGAGCAGCCAGAAATACTCTGCGTCCTGCTGAGAGGCGTACAGTACTACTGTAGTAGTCAAACACAGCACTTCAAATGCTCAGGTGACTGCTCTGGTTGATGGCTGACATCATGCGTTACACAACCGTTCAGTGTCATTCTGGACAAGCTTTTCACTTTGCGATTGCATCACAGTGTGATGGGTTGGCCTCATTCATATTGGAATAATTTTAGGTTTGAGTCCAGTGTATTTCTGGTGCTTGATAAGAATTTGAACCTTTCCACTTCTGGTTCATCATTTAACCTTTTTTTCTTCTGAGTATTTAGGATGTTAATTCCGGCAAACAGGGCATACGTGTTATTCTTGTTCACCGTGCAGAGGATTTAGAGACAAGAAGCTGAACTGTGGAAACGCTCACTAGTATCAGCTAAAACAGAGGATTTTGTTCAACTGCATAACAATATTGTGGGAACACCTCATTTTCTAATATTACAGTACATGTCAAGTTGTATATATCACCATGAACCTTATGCAGTTTGCCCCAGAAGCTGCTGTTAATTTTTTATTTTTTTAATAATCACACATTATGGCACAAGTATTATCTGAAACTTCTCCAACTTTTTGTTAGTGGGACAAACCGACGCTACAGCTTTCTATTCTCAAGAATCCTTTAATGACTATAAGGTGCCATTTTCTAAGAGGAACACCTTTAAAATGTCCTTAACCCCATTTGCCATTATTACCTTAAATAAATATGCAAGGTATCACAGATAACTGGATAGTCACACCTCAAAACTTGTCTTTTAAAAGTATTGATGTTAGCATGTATAGCTTAATTTTACTGTGATATTTGTTAAACTTTGTCTTTGACTGAGATAATAAAATTTCTTGAATCATTACAAAAAAGCCTCAAAATGAAAACCACCAGATCTGTGTGTCTGCTCCAGTGCCCTCATGCAATGTACTACTTTGCTATTTTTTTATATTAGAGAAGCACAACATGGTTCATATTTGTGCTTGAAAAAATGGCACAAAATTAATTGATTATCAAAATAGCTGGTTTGTTTTCTTTCGATTGACTAATAGATTTATCAACACATTTTTGCAGGCCTAATAAATATTAATTAATAGAATTAATACTGTGTGAATGATTTGAGACAGAGTTGAAATCCACTTAAATTTTTGATTCCTGCAGTTCCATACAGTTCACAATTTTCACCTTTTTAGAGCTGCTTTTAACATTTGATTTAATGTCCCCTTGTTGTACTTCTAGTTTGTTCTCTTGCTTTTTGTGTGTTTTATAATGTATATACATTATTTTTCCTTCTACTCCTGTGCAAAACATCTTTGGGTACATCGAAAAGCGCTCTATGAATAGAATGTATAATAATTATTGTTATTAACTGGGGTCAAAAGAAGGGTCAGAAATGGTGCATAAGAGGCACTGCAGAGCAGCAACAGAGATGCAGGAGATATTATAATTTAGGGTGTTAATTTACCTGAACTTCAACTGTAAGTGATACAGTTTACAGAGTGTTATCATGTGTGCATTGTTCAGGTGTATTTTACAATATGAAATAAAGCGCATGTATGTTTGTTTGGAGTCATATTTTTCAATTTTAACCAATGATCATGAGAGTTCCTCTGGTCAAATCCAGTGCCTCTTTCAATTTAGAGCACCTGCCCCTCTAAAGTTGTTTTTTCATTTAAAAACATACTCACTGCTGTGACTGTTTTACATATGAACTTGTTGCTATAACACTTCCTACTGTCAGCCATATTTCCCCCTCATGCTTTTTTCAGGGTGGGGGGGATTACCCAGGTGGCTTTGAGGTGCTAATTAGACAGTGTTGATTTATACCTGCTGTGCATAATTTGAGCTATTATTGGATGATCACCAGAGACATGGAGAGGGAGAGGAAGAGAGAGACGGTGGAGACAGAGAGAGACAAAGTTTCAGACACAAACACAGCAACAATCAACAGTTACATTTTGCTTTTGACATTGTTCATTTCACCCAAGGCCACAACAGGATCTCGCAATAAACTGCAATCAGGATCCTATCACGCCTGGAGATGGTGCGGCTTACATTACGATTGGATCTCAGCCAGGTGTAAAGATAGATAACAGATATTGTATTAATCCCAAATGGAAGTTTTAGTGAATGCAATCTGTATGGTGTGGATAACGCTTTTAAAACAGCATTTTTTTAAAAGAGTAAGCTCTATATGAAAGGCGCCATGAGATAAGTGTTTTTGTGATTTAGCACTGTTGTGAACACAATCTTGATATGCGATCACCTTATAGGTTTTTTTGGCAACTCTCTATTAGCTTTGTTTTGGCCTCAGCTGACTCCTGAGCTGCCAAATGCTTTGGCTAACACTACAATGGGTACTACTGAACTATGATAGCATATAATATGTACTATGATTTATCTATTTAATTGATTTTAAAGCTTTTTGTAATTAAAAGGTTTCCTGTCCCTGCCAGTAACTAGGCTGATGAGAGAAGAGTTGCAGGACAGAAGACATATTGTTTATAGTGCAGCTTTAAAGGTATAGTGTATAGGAACCATATGTAAGATTTAGTCGAATTTATCAGCATTTAGAAGAACGGACAGAAATTGAATATAATTAGTTATATTAGTTATATTCATATTCATTATTAGTTATATTCATTATTATGAATATAACTAATGACTATTCATATGTATATATATATATATATGTATATATATGTGTGTATGTATATATATATATATATATATATATATATATATATTTGGACTTGTGTTGCATGTGTATTGCTTTAGGAGCAATTCAAATCTAATCTATCCACGGAATCTCATAAAACTCACAGAGGAAATCTTCTCTGTAATTTTATAATATTATTTTGTTTGTTTGCAGACATTTGTAACACTTATAGCTTGTGATTCCTTGATGAGATGGAGATCAGGACACGAAAATACAACTGTAAATATTTGGCATATGCACATCTGACATCCAGATTTAACAGCAATGATTAACGTAAAGATTTAGAATTGCTGTCAGTAAAAGCTACAGTCCTGCTCTTTATATTTCAGATGTGATGATAATATCTGCTAAAGCCTGGTGACGACAGTATTTAGACAGTGCTGGTCTGTCCTGACACTGGACACGTCGCATTTCTCACCGTATCTAACTGAGAAGCTGTTGCCATGACACCCAGGGCCTGACTGACAGCTGTCAGTGTGCTTGTTTGTGTGTGTGCATGTGTGTGTGCATGTGTGTGTGCATGTGTGTGTGCATGTGTGTGTGTGTGTGTGTGTATGTGTGTGTATGTGGGCTAACGTGTGCTGCATTCTGTCAAATGACATGTCAAGTGGGAGTGAGCGAGGGGATGCCATGTTGTTGTGTTAATGTGGGTGGAGGTTGGATGGGGGTGGGGAATTACGAGTAGGAAAGAAGGATGAGGAGCGAAGGGGAGAGGCTGAGGGAGAAAGCCTGAAGAGCTCTGACGGCTAAAGTTCACACTTAATGAAAACGGACAGTCATTGACAACTCGATTGTGTCATTTTATCTGGTGTATGGCGAGGCTGTTTCCACTGAAGCGTCTCATGAGCTGCATTTGTTAAATATAAATGATGATTTTCAAGATAAATTTTGTAAAATGCTTGTATATGATAGTTAGAAGTCAAAATTATCAGTTTTTAGGATTTTACTACTTATAGGTGTGTTTGGGCAAAAGGAATATTTTTCGCAATATTCGCAATATTTTCGCACCTCAAACAATGTGAAGAAACAAGATCAAATTCTGGGTTCAGAAATCAATATTTGGTGCAATAAGCCTTATTTATTTTTACAGCTTTCATGTATCTTGGCATGCTATCCACAGTCTTTACCATTGTTCTTGGGTGACTTTATTCCACTCCTGGTACCTCTTTAAGCAGAATGAGGTGTGTGTGTTGGAATTCAAAAGAGCTGGCTGGAATACATGTAGAGATGATGATTTCAGAAAAAAAGCAGTGGTTTCGTATTTTTTTCCAGAGCTGTATAGAGAGGCATTATATCATTATGTGATATCAACTGTACACACATGCATCACAAGTCTCAAATCTCAGCTGGTTCAGTGATGAAGCTTTAGGATCACGTACTGTACTATTGCTACTCAACTGAAAGCCACTGTCACCAAGCTAGAGGTTTATTATTCCAAATCCATGAAACATCAGACGAAGCCTCGACACTGTTAGTTAAAAAATGCTCTTCTGTCTACAAATGAACTTGTTTCTATCTATAAGTCATGTGAGTTTTTTAGTGAAATATGTCAAGCGACATGATAGCGATGTTCATGTTATCGCTGAAGTAAAGGCAGGCTGTCCTCCCCCGTCTCTCTGCCCCTTCTTTCTTCTCCTCCGTCACTTGTCTTCCCTTAACTGTGTCCCCTCCACCCTCGCTCTAAACCCCTCATTCTCTGCTTTTATTCTCTCTTCTTCAGCGGCCTCCTCCTCCTTACACTGCTCTTCATCCTGTCTTTACTCCACTCCTTTGTCTTCACAGCTTTTTCTATAATGTACAATGCTCCTTTTCCTCCTCTTTCGTATCTCCTCTCCTCCCTCATCTCCTCTGCTCTCCTCCTATCTCCTCCACTCTCTTCTGTCATCTCCTCTCTCTTTCCTCATCTCCTCCCTTCTCCTCCGATCTCCTCTCCTCTGATCTCAGTCTCTCCTCCACTTTCACCTCCTCCTCTCCTCTCCTCTCCTCTCCTTTCCTCTCCTCTCCTCTATTCTCCTCATGTCTCCTCTTCTCTCCTCCCGTATCATTTCCTCCTCTCTCCTTCCTCATCTCCTCTCCTCTCTTCTCCTCTCCTCTCCTCTCCTCTCCTCTCCTCTCCTCTCCTCTCCTCTCCTCTCCTCTCCTTTCCTCTCCTCTCCTCTCCTCTCCTCTCCTCTCCTCTCACCTTCCTCATCCCTTCTTCTCTCTCCTTCCTCATCTCCTCTCCCCTCCCCTCTCCTTTCCTCTCGTCTCGACATTGAACAGAGGCAGAGCTACAGAGTGTGGGTAGTGTTGGTGCAGCAGTGTGCTTCCGAATGTGTCCATCTGCCAAGGAAGAAGATGAGGAGTAGGAGTAGGAGGAGGAGGAGGAGGAGAAGGAGGAGGAAGAGGCCAGGGAGCATGTGTCTTAATTTGACAGTTACAACGCTCCAAGGTAAACGCCCGTCACACTTTAATCCTCCCCAATCACATGCTCTTACACACACACACACACACACACACACACACATAAGCAGTCTTGATGTTAAGGTGGAGTAAGCATTCATAAAGCAGTTATATGAAGGGCACATAGCATGTATACAAACTCACACACATTCACAAAGTGTCTGCAGGCAACCATGGCAACGGTTGCCCTAGCTACTGTAGGAAGCCAGAGTCTTTTTGATGGCATGTTTCCCAGAGGAACTCGCCATACATCATCTAACATGGGGGATGGTGGGACAGGATGTATACAGCATATAATGTAAATTAAGATTTCAGAGTGCTGTGGAGCCAGCAGAGTTATTACCAGCAGTTATGAAGATACAACTCCCATCAAGACAAATTAGTATTATTTTACCTATTTTTTATGATAAAGCAAAACAAATGGAATGCCTTGACTGCAATCATCAAAATTTCCAAAAAGTTGAAGATCATTTTTATATTTTACTTGTCTGTTATTTTTTTATTCTTCTCTACAGTATGACTGGGATTTCTGTTATTTTTTGTGCTAGGCTCCCACCAGAGCAAAAGAAGACATTATTCAACTGTTTGCTGAAGTTCAAAAGTATTTTCTGTGATGAAAAAATGGAACTTTAGCTTCTATTATTCTGGATAATTCACACACTACTGTACACTGTCAACTTTTTTTTTTTTTTATTCCTGAGCAAACAGTCGGTATTAAAACAGCAGAGCACACTCTGTGACTTTTTTAGAGTAATGAGACCACTGTATCTGAAGAGACATGTTGCCATGAAATTTTGCTGTTTAGTTGCACTTTTTAATGTTTGAGGTGTTGTGAGATTACACAGCACGTTTAAGCAGCTGGGATGATTCTCGAAATCAAGTTATGCCGATAACAATAGAACACTTTCACATGCATGAACTATAGTAACATCATTACTTTAAATCCATGTACCATGTATGCACAGATTTTCCTCCTACCCCCATTATATAATTTATATTGGAGGAAAACAATGCTGCTCCCAGACTTTTTGTTGGTGTGTTGGTCTGTGTTGAATCTGCCTGAGACACATTGTGAGGTGATTTTGACTTATAGAGGCTACTTAGTCAGACTTTGGAGAGAATTACTTTAAATGAGAGCACATTTCTCTATGTGTAACAACATGTTCTCCCGACTGCTCTTACTTCCCCCGTCTGAAGTGTTTTACATGCACCTGCGCATTTGTACACAGCAGATAAGAAACCTGGTTACGCATTTATCCTTGGTTTCCCCAGAGAAGTCTAGTCGGGGAAATCAGTTTTTTTTATAATCCTCTACCCCGATTACGGTAAAGAGGTTTCTCGCTTACATGACTGTAATAAATTTAAAAATACCTCTTTTACAAGAAAAATGTGAGAACAGAATGCATCATATAACATCACAACATATTACATGAGAAAGTAAAAATCCAGCTTGTTATGTAAGTTATTCCAGCAGCGAGGTGCATGGCATTTGAATCCAGTCTTCCCCGGTTCAGAGTTAATATGAGGAACTTTCATAACTAAGCACCCTGTGATCTGGTGTCATAGTTGCTCGCTTTGAGCTTGACTAGAAATGTTAATTATCTCAGCAACTTAAACATCCAACACCTTCTAATTGAAAAGACAGGCATGCCGATGATTTCCTGGTGTCAGCTTTGACCTTCCAACCTTTTCACATTACTCACGGCGGCGGGTGTGACGGTCGTCGTGAGTAACGGGTCAAACAGCATTGTGGTAATTGTCGTCTAGTGGATTTCAGAACTGATGATGATGGCATCTGAAATGTAAAAACAAATAGCCCACAGGGGAATAAACCCACTCTCAGAGACTCACCTGGGCTGCCGTTGTGAAGGTACGGCTCGCCTGGCCTCCTCCCCCAGCCGGCTGAGGGAGGGAGACCGGCTCCTCGCCCCCCTTCCCATGGTTCGGACCACCACGTTGCCATTGGGGCTGCCGCTGGGCATCTGCTGGAGCAGCTGGGGGGACAGGCTGCGCTGTAATGCTGAGGAGCCAGGCTGCGAGTGGCCCTGCTGGGGTGCCCTGTGCGGGTGCGACTGGGCGTGTTGGTGCTGCTGCGGGTGGGGGGCCCAGTTACCAGGAGAACCGTGCTGCTGCTGCTGCTGCTGGTACTGGCTGACCGACAGGTTGGTGTCACTGTTGGAGCGCAGGAGGACCCGTGGTGCTGATAGCGAGGAGGGGGACTGGCCGTTTCCGCTGGCGTTGCCCCTGCGGCGTTTGGTGTACGCTGGAGCCTCGCGGAAAGGCACTGCAAAGGATGGACAAAGAGATGGTTTTTATGACCCTTGAGCACCAAACTCTTTTAATATCTTTGCTCCTTTCTCCTCATGTCTTACAGTAATCTAGTTCAAGTTTAGGAAGTGAAAAATTTAAAGGGACTGTTGAAGTGAATAGGCAGGAAGAAGAAAACATTGTAGTCAAGAGTTTTCATAGCAGTAGAGAGTCAACACAGATATGCAGCTATGCATTTTTATTTCTGAAATCAGCATCTCTACATGTATTCCAGCCATTCCATTCCAGCATCTTTTGAATTCCAACACATGCAAACCTGCACATGTGCACATCATTCTGCTTAAAGAGGAACCAGAAGTGGAATAAAGGCCCCCAAGCCAACCATTTGTAATTTTCTGCAAATAAATGTGCTCTAAATGATAATATTTTTATTTGGGGGAAATGTTGTGAGTAGTTTGCAAACTCAACAACAAAAATGTTATTTTTGCCAAAACAATACCTATAAGGTATAAGGACCTATACCTATGTCAACTAAACCATCAAACTACATTTTTCAGTGCACTCTTGACCGATACCCTATCAATTACAGCTGAAAACAGAAACAGTTGAATGGTATATTTGTGTCCGATGGTCACCAGACCTTCTCTGCTTTTTGTTGAGAAGAAGTTTGCTGATCAGACACAAGTCAAAAGTGGGACAACACAACATTGGAGGACAACATTACTTCCTTGGCCAGTTTTTTTCTGCAGTAGACACTCGTTTATATATATGATACTAGAGCTGTAGACCTCCACAGAAAAGCTCCACTCTGTGTGTGCAGCTGAGTAATGATAAAGGGCCAGTAATCCTGAACTTCCCTTCACTATTTAAGGGAAATTTCACCTTGGATCAAAGTTATAGGGTTATTTGCCAGTTTGTCATTTTTGCCCAGAACCAGCATAAAGGTGCAGTTTCAGTGCTGCTGTGCTTCAAACGTCAGACCAAGCCCTCCAAATATAAGAAAAAAAAGGTCACAACGACAAAGAAAATGTCAAAAACCTTTCATGGTAGTGGATAAATCATTTAAAAGCCAACATGTTGTTTTTTAACGATTTAAACACTACAATAAAAGCTTTTTCTTTCTTCCCCCCCCTTGTTGTTACATTTTTTTTCTTGTTTGAAGCACCCCCCGTTTCCCAAGAACACAGGCACATTTTTGATTATATCGGGCAATCATCTCTTTTCCTTCAGTGCAGCTGTGTTCGCAGGACTCAAACCCTTTCATTGTGGTCTACAGCACTGTTATACAGTGTAATTGCAGTATGGTAATGCCTGTTAGACTAATACATGGCTATAGCACAAGCTGGCATGAGTACTGAAATGCAATTTTTTTTCAAGAATCAAAAACACAAATTCTCAGTGCTGCAATGTGTTTCTATGGACACCTGTGTATCTGGTGCAGGGTGGTGGTGAGCTGGAGCCGCTCTCAGCTCACAACATCTGAACCGGAATGTGTATCAAAACAACACCTGTTGTGGACTAGAAATTGGTGGCTGTTCATGTTCAACATCCTTGTCAAAAAGGCCTGCATCATGAGAATAAACTCTGGATGGACATCACCACTGTAGTATCGAGCATCTTACATTTGTTGTTTTAGTGGAGATTGTTGGTGAACTTTTATTCATATATTCATATACCTTTATATATGTATATATATATATATATATATATATATATATATATATATATATATATATATATATATATATATATATATATATATATATATATATATATATATATATATATATGTACATACTATTATTTACATAATGGTGTATTGCTGCCTGCCTACTGACAGAGGATAAAGCACTGGGCTGTTTTTGTTGTGATGTTTGTGCTGTATCCAGGGAAACTCTTACCATTCCAGAAGATTCTCTTTTATTCACCTGTCTCCCTGATATATTACCACTTAATATTATATATCAAGAGTTGTGCTGTTTTCTATAGCTGCTTTTTCCTCACAAGGGTCACAGGGGTCTGCTGGAGCCAATCCCAGTGTACTTCAGGTGAGAGGCAGGGATACACCCCAGACGGTCACCAACCAATCGTGGAGCACACAAACCGTTACCTCACACACTCATACCTATGGAGAATTTAGAGTCTCCAATTACCTAAGCATGGTTTTGGACTGTGGGGGAAGCCCCTAAGACCCCAGAGAAAACCCACTCAGACACAAGGAGAATAGGTAAAATCCACACAGAAAGGTCCCAGATTAACTTTATAATTTTGTAAAGCTTTTAAAACACTAAGGTTAATACCGGCTTGCATCTGCACTGCTAGAGTCTGAACAAGTGATGAAACCAAACCATTACCATTCTACACACTTAATATACACTACACCAAGTGTCCTCTTTATTTCTCTTAAGCCAATATCATTTATATATATATATTCATTTATTGCACAATTTCTACTAACCATAACAAAAGTATTTCAAAAGCAATGGCTAAACCACATATTTAGAGCTGGGAAGGACAACGAACCTGCACTTAAATTAAAGAATGTTATTTGGGAAATCCTGCATTGTATCCATAAGAAGCTGACATTCTGATACTCATTAATTTTCACAAGTCGAGCACATAATATACAATTAGCATAAGAAAAAAAAACATCAACAGTGCTGCTCCCTTTGTTGGGTTTTATTCTTAGGGGCACTTGCACTCACTTGGTCAGACTTTTAATTAGTACGTCTATTGACCAGGCTGAAGCCTCGTTCATGGCGACAGAGCCGCATTGTCTGCATGGAAGTTTAAGGAATCTGTTCAACACATGTTTGTGTCCCTGTTAAGGGCCTGTGCCACTAAAGGTGCATTCATATCTAGTCTAAAGGGGGTCACAGTGAAGCTTTGAAGCATATACGCATATAGCCACAGTGGGAACAACTGTATGTGCAGCGATATGTGTCGATTACAACGACTGATTGTTTGTTTGGGCTGTTTGTGTGAATACACTAAGCACGTTGAAGATATCAGCTCCTTTTCAACAACACTCAATTAAAACTGTGATTGCACAGCTTCTAGTCAGCAGGTTACGGTGCACATTTACTAGACGGAACTCAAATGATGAAACAGAGAAGAGCTGATCACAGATAATAGTTGGTGATGCGGCAAAATCTGATGCTGAACTAACATCAGACTATCTAAGACGTAACCCTTCACAACCAGTATGAACACACTAAAAAAACATCAGCACAGATGCTGGAAACAAAGTGCAGATCAGCATTATGAAGATCATATAGTAGATGTAAAGAAAGCTCACCTTTTCATTTTGAATGTGCTATTTTATTCTCTCACATGACACATGTACACACACACAAACACTGTCTCTGTACATCCATCTATGGACACCCTGCTGTGCTATTACTGTTACATGTCCTGTCATTTACTTCTTCATCGAGCCATCAAAATCTTATATTTCTCTTGCTGACTATACAGGTCCCACTCAAATAAAAAAACAACATAAAACAATATATTAAGTATAAACACCACGCTGGGACACTAACAGTGACACACACTTTTGTATTGATGTGAGATCGCTGATCTCTGACCATCATTAGGATGATTATCAGGATTACGGTGAGCTGAGCTGAGTTCCAACGCCACCCCCCTCTGCTGCCTCCCTGCGCAATACTGTAGGACTGAAACCAGTAATGGAGGTTGGCCTTGATTTCCCTGTGGATACACTCCTCCATTACACTGTGAGATGACAAGCCTACAACCGCAATCGCCAGCTCTCATTTGCCATTACAGCAATGCAGCGACAGAAGAAGCCGACCAGGGCCTGCAGCCTCCTGATTAGGAGCCAGTTAATAATCAGAACGCACCACGCTACTGTAGCATTGTCACCTGTTTGTGGTGCAATTTCCTGGCAGTCTGAAAGAGGGATTCACTGAGTTATTATCACTTCTCCAGACTCAAATCTCAGCTCTGTGTGTGTGTCTACAACAACCGTGTTGATGAGGAGGAAGAGGTGCTATCATCTAATGAGCCAGCTTTTTTAGCACAGCCCAGCTATTTGCGTATGCTGCTGAGTTATACTCCAAGCTGGCGGGGCAGGGTTTTTATTTCCATGAAAAGTTAGCACAAAACACAACGACACAACGATTGAATCTCATGCACATAGCCGCTCGCACGCAAATGATCGTTAAGTAAAACGAGGGTGAGGAGTCAAAACAATCAGAACATCTTATGTAACAGTTAGAAAAGCAATCACTCGAGTCTATATAATTAAATGCTCTTGAAACAGAGAACGCGGGTCAGAGGTCAGCGAGTCTGGGAGCACTCAGCCGAGCTGAATGATGATGTTGACATTATGCTAATACACTGAGCTTGTAAAGGGAGGCAGCTCTATACTCTTTGTGTATTTGTTCTTTATTTAGAGCCTTGTTAGCTTCCAAAAACACGTCCACACAACACAGTGATTAAACAAACAACAGTTTAAAATCACATTGATTAATAAAACAGGTGCAAGCCAAACAAATTTAGAACTTGAGAATTAAGTGCAACAACAAAAACAATTTAAAACAAAAATCATCAAGTTTCAAAAGTGATATATCTATCTTTGATTCATTAGATTTAGTTTTAGTGACTTTTTTGAAAGGGAATCTGGCATGGAAACAACTTGTTAGTTTGAGGTAACAAAGGCAAAATATTTTAAAACAAAGCTTTCAGAGCTTGTGAATATGTTTTAAGAGTTTCAGAAATTCAGTTTATTTCATTCTGCAGATATGATCAACACAGCTCTTCATGCTGAGATGTGTTGACAAATTCTAGATTTCACGATATCCAAGACTCAACTCGACAAACTCAAAGCTCAATATCCAAATCTCCAATCATTTCACCAAACTTGTGCTAAATCCTGAAACGGTCTCCCCCCGGGCAGCCTGATATCCGAGGGGTTAAGGTGTGTAACATATGGGTAAACATGTCCTGAGCAGTGAGTCCCCAGTTTGACTCCTGGCTGGCCGACAGTTTCTGCATGTCACTCCCCTTCTCTTCCCCAATTTCCTGTCTATCTACTGTCCCATATAAATAAAGGTAAAAAAAAATGCCCCTAAAAAATCATGTTAAAAAACGGTCCCATCCTGCCTTACCTCTCTGAGTTCCTTCATCCTTCCACTCCTGCTCAGTGCCTCAGGTCAGCTGATCAGCTGCTCAGAGGAGATAGAGCCGTTTCTGTTGCTGCTCCAAAAAATTGAACTAGTCTTAAAACCCATTTTATTCCTTGGCTTTCAATGATTTATTTTTTATGATTTTTATATACAGCTTAGTTGCAGCTATGGTTGTTTTTGAGGTGCTCTATAAAAAAAAAGTTGAGATGAGGTTGCAGCAGCCAATAACCATGATTGATGGGTAAATCCATGAATCGAGTACTGGAGAGCTCCATTCTGTCATACGTGTACAACATCAGTCATTCTTCATTCCCTCGAGACTGTACTCAGGACACAATAACAGCAAAACTTATTTGATCAAACAATGAAAACTGGGGTATTTGCCATACATGTATGGGTTGCCTCAATTCTTACCTCATGGTTCTGTTGAAGTTGATTTTTGTAGTATTACCTTATATTGGTTAATCATTATATTTTTAATCTTTAATTGGTTATCTGTTTAGTTTGTTTTATTGGCTTTATACTATGCATTGATCATACTGTCTTTCTGTACATCTGTATTGTATACAATCACCTTGTCTGGTTGTTATACGTAATTTCCTGTTATATGTCTGTATTATATGAAGTCTGCCTATCTGATTTTTTTTATATATATCCTAAGTTAATTGTACTTTTTATTGTATATCTGCACTGAATTTTGAAACATCTGTATTGCCTACAGGTAAATTTGTCTGCAAATAACCTTAAAAAAATAAACATAGACTTTAAGATAATTAAACCTAAGGACTATTTACAGCAACACACAAATCTTTTAGTCCTTTCTGCCAGGAAGAGCACACACTTGATGATTGAGTAAATACAAAGACAACACACAGAGATCCAACACAAATACTCAAATTAATTTTTTATCAAAAAGACCTTGCTTTGCTAATTTTCACTACACTACAGTAATCAATTACATTTGGAAGGGACAGTGGATGGAGTGATAAGGCTAACATGGTAAGGACAACAGATAGAGGTGAACTTGAGCTGAGCTGCAGCTCAACACTAAAAGCTAATCAGCAGGATTATAGAATAAAAGCTGTTCTCTCATTCACAGGATGTTGTAGTTTACTGTTTGAAGGAGGGAAGCAGCACCCGACTGTGACATTCAAGACTGCAGTTTCCTTCCTGCATTTAAACACTGACAATGATCCTTCCAGTCAGAAACATTCAAGTGACTTTGAGAGGTGCAGACAAACAGTATCATCATGTTGATCGGAGGACCAGATCAGATCAGGATGTTTCTGGAGGAAATACACATATCCTGGCACATCATCATCTTTTTAGCTCATACGTTGAACTTTCTTTCTACATCCAGCAGTTATTTACATATGTTATCCTTAATGCTTCTGTCCTCTCAGTGAATGTTAGTCCAGTGTTCTCTCTGTTAGCTCTGTTTCTGCTCTCTACCAGGTCCTGAGGGAAATATCTTTAGCTGCTAATTGCTCCACTATGTCCACCATAGCCTTATGTTAAGTGTGTTTTGCCATTCGGTGCTGAGAGGGTAGTGTTCAGTGGGTTTTTAGAGCTTTTTCTCCCTATGAGAGCACTGACAAAATAGTAAACTTGCAGGCGGACAGATAAACACTGAGCTGCAACTCAATATAAAACTCCATAAACCAAGGAGAGCTGCAGGGTTGCTGATAATTCTCTGTAGGTTCATCATTATGAGCCACACATTACACACTGCTGGCTCACACATTATGTAAATATAATTATTATAGCCACTTAAGTGAAATTAGCTACAAGAGCTTACTGTGGTCGTCAAGATGATTAGGGTTATCGGGGTTTTAAATTTAAAGTAAGACATGTTTCTCTTTTTTTTGCTGTTAGTCTGTTAGCTGAAACGCTAACGTTTGTCTTTTCTAAAACCATCAAGTCCTGACTCTTCAACAGACCTGCACACAACAAAACCTTCTGTCCTTAAAGGGAGACTCCACAATCCTATAGATCTATAATAACACCTGATTGGATGATAACTTTCACTGGGTTGGCTCCATTTATGGATTTTCAAAATGAACCAGCTGCAATATTTTTGGTGCAGAAATTATTTTATTGATTGACTCCAAATCAGTCTTTAATATAGACCTACAGCTGGTTTCAGTGGTAGAAGGGGTCATTTTTTGAACCCCCCAACCTCCTCTCCACGAACCCCCCATCCCTTGCCTGTGCGGGAGCTTGTACCCGACCTGCTGCTGATTGGCTGGAGCATTGTTGCATTTCCCAAACTGAGCCACTTTGTTTGTTTCCCATTTCTAGAGCAGGGGGTGCGTATAAGCAGCAGATTTTTTTTTCAGTGCAGAACACACAGAACACACAGCTTACCAACACATGTTTGTTGACAGTGCTCCCTGAGCTACAGTTGTGTGTGTTTAACTGCACCTCTCTCTGCAGGGGTGACTCTGCTGCTGATCAGCACACAGTGAGCAGTATAATGAATATAGCTGTAAATAGGTAAGGTTTCAATTGAAAATCCAATTGAATTGTGACCTTAATATTCTAATTTAATTTGAATCATGGATTGGGAGAAGTGAAAATGAAAACCCTTTAAACAACTAAGAAAATCCCTTTGAAAAAAATAAAAGAATCTGACTGAAGAAGTGCACTAAGACTATATGTTTAGAGGCAGTTTTAAAAAAGATTTAATGCTACAATAAATCATTTTTTACACCATTCTGTCTTTAACAGCCAGAAACCGGAGATGTTAAATTATTGATACCACTATGTGAATCTGACAGTTACTGAAACAACTGTTCTATGCTCTCGCATAGTGTTGTAATGTGTTCTGGGCTTAGGTAGAAACATGTTCTTGAAGCCGGGGGCCGTTTCTTCCTGATTTAATGAGTCCGTTTCAAAAATTGCTCCCCATTTGCTAACCTTCTAATTCAGTTCTAAATGTAAAATGTATGTTCTCTACTTCTTTTTTTCCACTCGGTTTCTTAGAATGGAATAAAAACTGTCCCAACCAAGGTGCCTGCATCTGATAAAAATCCCACAATGCAATGCTTCATCAGTGCTTATGAGATGACAGATGGGTAAAATATGGCCTTTGTGACACTCCACCATCAGTAGTGACAATAAATGGAGGTGACTCATAAGTTCTAAGAATCTAAATTTACTCCTCAATATTTATAGTTTTTATCTAAGGAAATGTGTTCTGTGGAAATGATTCAAATTGACTGTGATGGGATTTAATTGAACAGGTTAATTAATGCATAAATAGTGACATAACTGTATCTGATCTGATCTTTTTGGCAATTAAAAAGCTGCCAGACATTCCAGCATATAAAGCTGAGCAGATCTGATCCGACAGGGAGCCATTACAGGTACAAGGTTCTGTTTCCAGAACAGGAATAGAAGGCATTTCTTTCAAAGACAAACACAACTACACTAATCGTCTAATATGAACAACTGTCTTTACTAGCTAGATATTAAATTCTGCCCCTGTTGGCTTCATTATCATTATTAATATCTTATTTGCCTGGCCCTTGTAGCAAATGTGCAATCCTTGCACACAAAAAATAAGGACATTTCACACACTGAGCTGTGGATATAACAACCCAGTATGACACCATATTCTTCCATTAGTGTTGGAAGGCTGTTTTTTCCACATTCATCTGCAGAAAATGGAAAGTTTCTCCAAGCTCGTTGAAAACCAGATTTTAAGGGGTGGGTCCACAAGTATGATTTGTGACATCACAAGCCAATCCTGACATTAAACTTACCCTAGTGTAGAAACCTCAAGCCTCCAGTATAGACTTTACAGTGAACTAGAAGGCTTCTTGTGTGCAGTAGTTCTAAAATTAACCCTCTATTACATAGTGTTGCCATAAGGAAACAATTACTTATCATCATCAGGCTGTGTTATAAAATATATGTATTTAGAGCTAGGTGTGAAATTAATACAATTTATGAGGATAAAAAATTAACTCATTATTTGGGGTAAGTAAACTTTATTTATTTATGTTTACATTTAATTCAATTTTGATGTATATATATATATATATATATATATATATATATATATATATATATATATATATATATATATATATATATATATATATATATATATATATATATATATATATATATATATTATAATATGCTCAAATAGATTTGTTGCCATATGGAAACAATATGCAACTATGGAAAATTCCTAGTGCATACAATTTAACGGAGTCCCATTGACTTACATAGCATCCAACTATTCTATTTTTACAACTTTTTCGTATATATATATATATATATATATATATATATATATATATATATATATATATATATATATATATATTATTTAGGCCTTTTACATAAAATAAATTCATTCAAATCATCATTTTGTATTTTTTCATGACAAGGACAAGGCATATTTGATTGGTTGTACATTATGATCCCTATTAGCTTTTCTATAGCAGCAGCTATTCTTCCTGGGATCTATATAATTTCCATATTGACAATACAAAAATACACACTACACATAACACAATACAAAAGCCACGAATAACATTCACACAGAAACGTGAATGTGCACATATTCATATGCATATTTGCACCCATACATACACATCCATACAAACACTACTACATATAAAGCAGTACACAAAGACGCTCCTATATTCCATTCAGGCATAAATCATTATTCAAGGAGGGTATTTTATACACATTTTAACACAAGAGGGACACCTCAACAACAGCATCGAATGTAGAAGTGTAACCAAACAGCTGATGAACTCAGTATATTGGTTCCTATGTGTTTTTGGCACTCTCTCCCGCCTGTAGGCTACACAGCAGGCTGCCTGCGAGTCTCCGTCTTCATTGAGAAAATAGCGGCGGATGAATCAAAGCGTCAACCACCAACATGGTTTCACACACCCGCAGATGGATGAGCTGTTCGGGTACTGTTTAAAGGGGGAACAGCACGTAGTCATATATCTCTGTGCGTGTGTGTGCGTGTTTTTTTCTCCACCTTGGATTCACATTGCTCTTCGCTCTCTGTGACCTAAAAACTAGTCCGGTTCCTGCGCTGCCTCATTTCCTTTCGCCTGAATAAGAAAAGACAACTTGTGCGTTTATTCTTGTAACCTATATAGGCGCCGACCTTCCTCCGTCCTTACAGCCGCGGTAAAAAAAAGAAAATTAAAAAAAATATATAATGCACAGCAATATTTCGCATGTGTACTTTTTCCTCAATGATCCCACTGAAAATTGCTTCACATTCACCTCTGAGCAACAGTGCAGGTGTTGCGCGAACTCCGAACATCGGAAAGTACAAAAAAAATCAAAGAGTGAGCAGGTTTCTTACCTTCCTTTTTTAAGGCATTGATAATCGACTTCATTTTCGCTCCTTTGCTACTCCGACTTTTCCTCACGGTTCGTGCATTTCGCGGGACTTTTTCCGAGCCCGAGTTTCCCTTTCAGCACCGCGGACAGCGACTACGCGGAGAGACGCAGCCGAGCCCAGCGCACATGATCCTGCTCACACCTTCCACTACCACCGCCTCCCCGGTAAGCCAGCCCGACACCCTCCACTAACACACACACAAACACACATACACACACACACACACGCGAGCGCGCGCGCTAACCCCGCCTCTTACACACCTCCCCTCTCTCCTTGCCTTCCTCTCTCCCTCATCTGCACAGCACTAACAGCGGAGCGGCTCTGAACAAGTAGTAATATGATCCCAGCACAAGTTGCAGTGTAGTGAGTGTAACTGTATAGACGTGGGAGCAGAAGTAGTAGAAGCATGTGGTGTAAAAAGTGTCTTTTTGTAGTAGTTAGTGTGTGAATGAAAGAATGAATAGACACGTTTTTCAGGGTAAATTCAGTTTTTAACAGATTCGTTTGAAGAAAAATAAAGAAATTACAAGGAAACAAAAAAATGAGTGAATAGGCATATACACACCTATCATATCTACAAATGAAAATGGAGAGATCTGCATTAATAGGTGACAAACTGATGACGAGATTTATGACGGGTTAGTTCCTGTATTTATTGAGTTTTATTATTATAAAATAATAGAGTGCTACTGTGTGTGTGCATAAGTGTATTTGTATCTGTAACTGCATGTATATGTACACAACAGTTCAAAAGTTTTAGAACACACACTTTTACATTTTTATTGAAATTTAATCAGTTTAATTCCAATGAACACCTTATAGATTTATTAGACCCCTGTATATATTTGACTGTATATATGACAGCAGAGCATATTATTACTGTCCCATGTTTCAAAAACACTCAATCCACATAGAAACATACACAGCCTGTATTCAGAAACTGTGCCTTAAAACAAGCAGTCATGACTTACGTGAAGTTGTGATGTCACTACTATACAGTCACCACCAACACCCCTCACAGCCATTTAAAGAGGAGGAGGAGAGGCTTAGAAAGAAGCTTGAGAAAAGAAGTGTAAAACTATACTGAGATCATCTCTGGTTCTTCAAATCTTGTTAGGGATGTCACAATTCTGTATAAAAAACAGGAAAATGTAGAATATGGGACATTTAAATGGTACAAAAATAATCAGTTAACTACCCGACCCAAAAAAGAGAGATACCAATTTTCAGGAATCAAGTAATCGTTAGACAGACACAGCTTTTCTGCAGTAATGGACTGAAATAAAGTGCAGAAAGTTGATCCAACCAAATTTCTCTGGTTAATTAACCCCCGTCTGTATATCAGCATGGATGAAGCCTGATGTCTGGGTCTTTTCTAGGGTTCTAAGCAGAACCCCATGATCTAGACCTAGTTAGTCAGGAGTTCATCCTACAGCAAGATAATCCACATCGTATCTCTGGGCTGTCACATCATCATCTGTCACATGACACATTAAACTATGAAAATTTATAGAAAAACTGAAAAATCAAGGTGTTCTAAAACTTTTGACCCGTGGTGTATGTATATGGTTTGGAGACAAATCATGTTTAGCAAGATGAGAAAGTCAAAAACCTTTTAAAATCCTGTTTTAAGAAACATTTATCAGGTCTCTCAAAAAGTCGATTTTGTGTTCATGTTGGTTTCTTGTTATTTAATTAATTATTTATTTAAAAGTCCATTTTATTATATATATATATATATATATATATATATAATTTCTTTTTAAAAATCACGATTTTGTGTTTTTTCAAGTTTTTGACACAAAATGTCATAAACAAAAAGATAAAGATAAGTTTTAAATATTTAATCCACCAATAATATAACACTTGTCGATAGCATGTGTCTTAAATTTTTTTAAAACCTTTTTTTAAAGAATTAAACTATCTGGCACCAAGTTTTAGAGTTACACCACATGACAGTTTTGACATTGTCTCATATGTTGTTGTTGTTATAGATTGTTATTTTGACCAGTAAAAGATAAATTGCAACAATTATACTTCAGATACTTACAATTTCAAGCAATCTTTTGCAAACACAGTGACATATTTGTAACAGGCCAGTGATATCTGCCTGAACATCAGTCAGCCTCTAATAACGATTTTAATACAGAAAGACGACAAATCAAAGGGAATAAATTGAATTATGCAGGAAGAGGATTGTAGTGGGTTGTGTCAATGTTATTTTTAGACACGCTCCCATCTCTAATCTTAAACATCTGGATGCTGTCTATCACTTAGCTTTATATTTGACGACCCATATGGCAGCATATGGCATTCATTGTGGATCAGAAGGTGTGCCGTCCCTCCCCCCATCAGGCTATATCAGCAGTTTTATAAAGAACTACTTTCTGTGATCATGACATTCAACAACCATCCTCATCCTCAGGACTGGCTGATCCTGCAGTGAATCTTGGAAAGCCTTCAGACACTGCAATGGGACACATTCATATTCATATAGGACAATTAGTCAGTCAGTCAGTCAGTCATCTTCTATACCTGCTTATTCCTCATTAGGATAGCAGGGGTCTGCTGGAGCCAATCCCAGCGCATTATGGCGAGAGGCAGGGATACACCCCAGATAGTCGCCAGCCTATCGTGGGGCACACACAATTTAGAGTCGCCAATTAAACTCAGCATGTTTTTTGGACTGTGGGAGGAAGCTGGAGAACCTGGTGAAAACCCACGCAGACTCCACACAGAAAGGTCCCAGACCCAGGACCCAAGGAGGTCTTGAACCTGCGACCTTCTTGCTGTGAGGCACCACCATGTTGCCCTATAGGACAATTAAAACAATGTAATTAAAGTGGTTTTTTTTGTTGTTTTTTTTTTTTAAGTGTGAGTGTTTTACATCATATGCTTGCATCCTCCCATAGACAATAACATTGAGGCTGTTCTTGAGGCTTGTGGTGGAAAACTGAGACACTTTGATGTTGGTTTTTACTTTAGTGTGTGTATCTCACATCTTAAAGGTTTGGTGTGACACTGCTTGATCTCTATCTAACCTGTTAAATTAACTATTAGTTAATTAAATAGTGCATCCAAAAGCAACACATTCATACATCCATAGAGTTCTCTTTAACATGTTCATTAACCAAAAATACATTCATACAGTTGCTCGTAAAAAGAATTTAATCACATATATTTATCAATAACCTGAATATTGCAGATAATGCTATTTAAACATGTTTTTTTTATGACAGAAAATACATTTTCTTCTTCAGAGTGTCAGTTAACCCCACGGTTAACAACCAGGATCATGTACAACACACTGACAGATAAACAGAATTAACCTTCAGTGATCATATAACAAGGTTAACCGAACATCTTCATCTCACACTGACGAAGCATCACTTAACCTTCAGATAAACAGCAGGACAGGTCGCCTGTCGCATCAAAGACTTTCAGCAGAATAACTGTTATTTGCAGCGTCAGAAAGACTCAAGGCTGCAGAGTTATTATATTGACAAGAGGTGTGAGTTTCAAATGTGGAAGTTTATCTCATAGAGGAAGAAATAGATCAGATGCTGGTTAGTGGCAGCAAAATCATTTCTGTTCACTGAAGATGGATGGAGGTTCTTTCTCGACATCTTACAGAAATCAATCAAAGTTGCTCAAATATGTGTTCACTTAAAGTTAGAATATGCATCAAAAAATTACTTTAGTCTGGTTTCAGGGGAGAATTTGGAGTAAAAGCTGCCTCATCTGTGGAAAAAACAGCTGTCGTTTTGAAAAGCGGGCAATTTAATGTAAGAACAAGACATCAGCTTTAATAGAAAATAACAGAAATGAAACTGGTATTTATTCCATTAATAGACTGATATCAAAGATTGTTGTGTTCGATGATAAAATGAAATTCAAGTGTGTGAATCTCATTTACAGAGAGTGTTTTCAAATCACTTCATTTGCTTATATAAAATTAATGAAAGGAGAAAAGACGAGAGAAAATTACAACTGACGGTGCAGATCGAAAATCCCAAGAGACACGTAGGCACTATAGAAACATCTCTCTTCAAAACAAACGTGTGCAAATAATAAAGATGGAACACAAATCGAGGGCAAACATAAATTCATGTAGACCAAGTGCAGAAAATAGAAAGGAGAGCAGAGTATGCCTGCATATACAGCATGTGTGTTTAACACCAGGGAGCTGGAAAGAGAACGTTGGTCTGCTGGATGAGACCTTAAAGAAAACTGGCTTCATAAAACTTCACATAAATAAAGTTCAAACCGTAAAAAAATTTAAATCTATAGATTGTACAAGAGATTCAGTCAGTCAGCTTATATACCTGCTTAGTCCTCATTAGGGTCGCAGGGGTTTGCTGGAGCCAATCCCAGCACAGTACGCTGAGAGGCAGGGAGCCAATCATGGGGCACACACACCATTCACACCTATGGGCAGTTTAGTCTCCAATTATCCTCAGCATGTTTTTGGACTGTGGGAGGAAGCCAGAGTACCCGGTGAAAACCCGCGCAGAGAACAAGCAAACCCCACACAGAAAGGTCCCAGACCCAGGACCAAGGAGGTCTTGAACCTGTGGCCTTCTTGGTCTGAGGCAACAGCACTAACCCCTGCGCCACCGTGTCGCCATACAAGAGATTCAAACATTTAAAAAAAAAAAACTCAGTATCTGAAATCATGATAAACATTAAAGTGCAAATAATTATTAAAAGAGTTATTGAGCTGAGAATTATCAGAGCTGTAGAGAATATAACTGACATATTCAGTATAGACGGAATGTTTGTTGGTAATTAGAAGAAGTATAAACATTAGTGTCATATTGTATGTCTAATGAGCCCAATAAAGACATAATAATAAAAAAACAAAACAAAACAGTCTTCCAGTGTTTTCTCCATCATATTAAAATGTATGTAATAAAAAAAAAAAAAAAATCAATAAAATGTTTTTATATTGATACATTTTTGCTTCATATATTCCTATATTATATTCAATATAATCTTCAGTTCATAGAACTGAACTATCCGGGAAAGTTCAGTGAATTTTGTTGAAAATGCAGGTAGGGAAAGAGTTAAATAGGACAAGACAAATTAAGACGTTACCACAAGAAAACCATGTTACCTGGAGATAACAGAATTATTTTAATAACTGCAACAACTAACTAACTCTCCTTAATGTTAATATTTGAATCAGTCTCTTGTCTTCTATTGATTTTGTATTGGTTTATTGTAATTTATTTATTGTTGGGCTCCTGAAAGAAAAATACCCACATAGTGGAAGCTACTATGGATTGATATTAATAAATAAAATCAAAAATCTAAATATATTTATTGAGTTAATCTAAAAGTGTGGAAAATGTATTATATGATGTAAAAAACAGTGTGTTTCCTGTACTTCATACTGAATTGAACCAACAAGTTCAGTTCTTTAAACAAGCAACTATATTTTGATGAATTGTCAGTGTTCACATGAGAAACTTACAGCTCTACAAAGGAAAATAACCAAAGATGGACATGAGATTAAAGGATTAGCAGCTGATGATGGAAGCAAAGTCACCATACTTCCAGGATTTGATTTCAGTCAAATGTTGGGAGCACAGGGATGAAGGTGAAAAAAAAGATTTTGATCGAACCATCGACTGGTGAGCAGCTTCTTTGAGAAACAAATCCTCGGTGTTGCTAGGCAACTCAGAGGGGGGCATGGCTTCATACATCATTAAAGCTACATACCTGCCTGTTGTATGATGTAAGGTAACTTCATATGACTCTCTATACTTGTCATATCCTCACTGTTTTTGATTCCGTCCTGTGCAGTGGTGTGAAGCCGTTCTGCTGGTTACAGTACACACTGTCCACACCGGCTAAAAAAGCCTTGTTGCAACTCTGCCTCCGTTTCCCAATTCTTCTTCCTCGCCACTCAGTAATACAAATTCATCCAAGAAGTGACCCCACTAAAGAGCAACATACCAGATGGTCACATGCAAAGCATATGTTGTCATAAACTATGCAATAATTCAGTGATGAGAACAGATTTCTTTCACGTGAATTAACATTCTTATCCAAGCTGAGGCGTGACATATGGAGGAAATATACTTCATTTTCAGCTTTTCAATATCCTCAAAATAAAAACTCTTCTATTTGGTTACTAGATGTATTTATTTGCTTTTAATGCACAAAACACTTTCTTTTGAAATGAAACACACCTGCGCTTCGTGTTAGTATTTGTAAGTACTGAATACAAACTTTAGGGAAATACATCATGGCTGAATAATATATTATATATAAACTATATAGACACCCCTTCATTCCACTAATATTGTTAGCCTCAGAGCATAATTACCTAAGTCATATTTAAATAGTGAGGGATTTTCATTCTCAAAAATACCTAAGTCAAAAAGATGACTTAGGCAGATAGTTATTTTGGAATATAACAAGCATTCTGAGGGCTGATGTCACAGGCAATAATCCATGGTGGATCAGCAGTGTTAGGGGAGTAGAGTCAGGCAGATATCTCAGTTCAGCCAAAATACTGTATGACTTAGGCAATTATGTTATGAGGCTAACGATATGTTATAGTTGAAAATGTGAATCCAAAACCATGCTCATTAATCTGCTGCTATAACAGCCTTCACTCTTCTGGGAATACGTTCTGCAAGATTTTGGAGCCTGGCTTCAGGGATATGCTCCTGTTCAGCCACAAAATGTAAGTGAGGTCAGACACTGAGGTCTGATAACAGCCTGGCTCACATCCCAGTTCATCCCAAATGTGCAAGGTGGGGTTGAGGTCAAGCCTCTTCCACACGGAACTGAAGAACAACGCTATGGAAATTCCCCAAACAATATTTGAAGCACTCTATTGTTTAAATAGCTGACTTATTCACATATGTGTATTTTCCTTCCTGGGCTCTACTGAAATACCTTTGCATGATTTACTGCTTATGTATCTTGTACCCTTTTGAGCCTCAGTCTGGAACAGGACATTTTTTTCAGACAGCTCTGTTTTGATTGTCAGCTTCAGGAAGTTTCCTCTGGAAACAGCAGTAGTGAGATTTCACTTTTTTCTCATTCTTTAGTCAAAATGAAAACTTCTCATATAGATCCATACATGTTCAAGCCTGGTTTTGATCTGAAATATGTGGCTGGACAACGTGAGCATCACATGGAACAACCACATCGATAAGCATAGCAACCAAGGCTATGGAAAAGATGGGAATCATCACAAAGAGGAAGGAGAGGTAAGTAGAGGTCACTTAACAAACAAAGCTACTTGCAGGGACCTTTTTACATTCACATACATTACATACACAACACACGCAAAATGTCACTTTCTGTTTCCATTGAACCATATTTATCACCTCTCACTGCTCCACAGCTACTAGTTGAATCTAATTATATAACCAACAAATAGTAATGAAAAGCTCAGATGTTTATCACCCACTGAATGAACGCTCCGCTCAGGGCTGAACAGTATGGTAATTTACACCTCATGCACTCACAATATCTCATAAGTATGTCTTCAAACAGCAGTCAGGTGTCAATATGAACAGCAAAAGAGGTTTTCCTGGCTGTAATTACTAAAATATCTTCAAAATGCTTTCATTTTAAGTGCTAGGATCCGCAGTGAGTCCACCCAGTTGTTTAACAGTAGATCTGAAGCTCCTGTGAGGATTCATCAGTCTGAGTTAGTCATATCAAGTGCATATCTGCCACATTTACTGTCTTTTTTGCATCAAATTACCTCTGTGTCTAGTGTTTCCCTGTTGAGCTGTGGTAGAAGTTTAGTAACAAAAAGAGGGATTTTAGCACTTAAAAAAAGATTGTAATGTTGAGAGATATGCACTTGATTTGAATTATTTAGAGAACAAAGCTTCATATTGGCTTCGGATCAACATTTAGGCCCATCAGAAGGAGGTGTGTATATTATTAATGATCAGTATGAACAGGAGGATTGATAACAGCAAGAAAAAGGTTTCCATAATCATTTGGCTGCTGGCTGTTGTTTTAAGAAACACTGTGAAAAACTGTGAACACCCCGTTTTAATACACGAAGACTACCAGCACATCATGTGCATCAGTGCGAATTAAATTTTTCTTCCTTGCTGACAGAATGTTGAAAAAGTGAGAGTTGATTTGTCTTCTTTTCCTGCATTTACTGCTGGCACAATCAGCCAAATATAGCATGGATGTGAGAGAGCATATATAAAGCACACGTGAAGAAGATATGCTTGTTTAAGAAAGGAGTATACTTCCCAGTGATGAATAAATGAATTAGTAGTCATCATTTAATTATGTCTATATATGTTGTGGAGGATCTATGACTCCCTAACATGACTTCTTGTTTTCCAGGGCTGTTCTTATCGCTTTTTTTACAAGAGAAGTCCAAAATTCAAAGGAAAAATGCACTACAACACTAGCAATCCTTTTCATTATCTTGTAACGTGTCAATTAGTATTTTTTAAAACTTACTGTTTTGTTGTGCATATTTCCTCCTGCATATAATAATATATGGTAGATATTTGTTTAAATAATTGCCTACTAGAAATCCTCAGTATTTGATATAGCCCCATTCACAGTGTGTTTATATGGGTGCACTCTCTATCTGCTAGAGGACTGTGTTGTATACTGACAGTATTGTAGACTGGAGACAGTGAGAACTGCTCGGTCTGGCCTCACTTACAGCGTCTCCTGCCAAAACCAATCAAAGCCTGCTGAAGAGTTCAGGAGGTGGCAGCGAAATGAGCCAAGCCACAAAACATCAATTGTTGCGAGTCGAAACGAAGAAATGGACAGCTTGACTCTGTTAATGTGTGATTGGAAAGCCAAAACATTTTCCTGATTAGCTGATTATCCCTCCGGCGTTTACTGCATGGCTCATCTCCTTGTTAGGCGGAGGTGACGGGTTCAACTGTGACAGCTGTGTCAATCAGGTCAGACCAGGCTGCAACAATCACTGGCATCAGGAGTCACCTGAAGAAAGAACTAGCACCACTGTTCTCACAAGTTTCAGCAGAAGTACCGGACTTTTTTTCCTGGTCCTAATCCTCTTTTATTCAACTGGATGTAGCGTGTATTGATGAGCCCATTGATATCAAAGAGAAAATGCTTTTGTGGCAAATGTTGAAGCGATAGAGAAGCCGTCTTGTAGACCACCACGGCTGAACTGACCAATCACAGCCCTTGTTATTCACGTCGACGCGACGAGACGCGTAGGTGCGCAACAACAGCGCGTTGCGTCCCGGGGCTGTGCGGTGATTCAACCTCATGCCCACACAACAGTTCATTCAATCAACAGTAGTATCGAATCAGTATTGGATATCGGTCGATATGTTGAGCCCATGGATCGGTATCGGATTGGATCGGAAAAACCTGGATCGGTACATCACTAGTTCTAACTGATTGATTTTAGATATGGAAAGATTTGGTCTTCAGCACAAAAAAGAACCTTTCTGAATGAATAATTCATTTTCTATGTATGGGTAGGGGTGGGGGTCATGGTTCTTGTTTTTATCCACTACCTCCCTGTGTTTTTATATAAAAATAACTCCTGATGCATAAACATTCACTCCCATCTGCCCTGCATGACTTCTCAGCGGCTGACAGGTAGACGTGTGTTTTTTCTGCAGCAGCTTGCTGTGTGTCAGCCAGCTCTGGGCTTTTCTCAAGGTTTTCTGAAGTCATTTTTAAAAGGCTCCAGCCTGTGTCCAATACTAGTTTGGACTACAGTCAAGCTCTAAGAATAATGCAAATGTTATCCTCTGAAGGTTGAATGAGCAAATGTGTCACATGCTTGTGTGTGTCTAGTGTGTGTGTGTGTGTCTTTTCAATGTATTTAGATCTGGTCAATACACACTCCCTGACGGATTATCACACTGGCAGCGCATGGTCTAATATGCCGACACGTCAATCATTCTTACACAGGCTTACTGCTATATGCAAAGGAGAAATACAACAGATATCTTCCATTGACACCCTCACCATACACTCATTCATCATTCTCACTTCCTGTATCTATGTTTTTGTCTCATTTTAGAGTGACAGTACTGTAAATTCTATAGACAATAAACATCATTTTTGTTTGAATGCTCCTGACAAAGCTGCTGTAAGTTTGGCATTAAAACACTCTGCTGCATTAGTTGTTAAAAGTTTAGTTTCCATTATTGTTGTTTATGTAACCCAGGCTTGGCTGGAAGGAGTTTTTATTATTATCTTCAACTCCTGTGAGAGTGTGTATAGAAAAAAGGAAACACATCCATATAATGGTGGGGATGAAACATCAAGATGACACAGACAAGTTGGGTGAAAAATGAAAATGAAAATTTGTTTATAAAGTATTTTTTTCCCATCACGATCTGCTAGAAAACCTTAAATTACTCTTGTTATATTCTCCAATCTTTCAACTCTACTGGAGGCAACAAACACCATTCTTCCTAATGTTATTCTCTTATTTGGTTGTTTTAATGATGGCGGTGGTGGAGAGCAACGTTGCTAAAATATTCAGTGGATGTTGGAGAGGACAAGGAAAAACAAAGATTATATTAAAAAAGAAAACTAGGAGGTCATGGCCATGCTATGCTCTGTGAGGGTGTGGTGATTGGAGCTAAATGCTAACTTTAGCATTCTAACATGCTTACAGGGGCAACATGGTGGCACAGGAGGAAGGTCGCAGGTTCAAGACCTCCTTGGGACCTTTCTGTGTGGAGTTTGCATGTTCTCCCCGTGTCTGCGTGGGTTTTCCCCGGGTGCTTCGGCTTCATCCCACAGTCCAAAAACATGCTGAGGTTAATTGGCAACTCTAAATTGCCTGTGTGTGTGAGTGAATGGTGTGTGTGCCCCATGATAGGCTGGTGACCATCTGGGGTGTATCCCTGCCTCTCGCCGTAATGCGCTGGGATAGGCTCCAGCAGACCACTGCAACCCTAATGAGGAATAAGCAGGTACAGAAAATGACTGACTGACATGCTTACAGTGGCCATAATGCTATTTTTCAACTTTGTTCCTAAATCAAAGTATTTGCAAAGTAACTATGATAGAGATTAATATGCATACTAAATATTATAGGAATCCTTCCAATATTTGTGCAAACACTCAAAACTACAAAGTTCGACAGAATGGTGACACTAGAGAGAAAGTCATGGGATCAAGAAAGTGATTCATTAAGATTTGTCCTCGTCCAAGATATTGAGAATTTAACTAGATTAGTTACATTTTTGACTTTCATCAATCCGGCCAATAATTGATCTAATTGAAATAATAATTGATTGTTAAACTCTGTTCTTAGTGGTTACCTGCCAGATGTGGTTGCCTTGCGAGAAGATGAACGGCCTGCAGTGATGTGCACCACCTTTGATGTCATGATACACATTTCCATGCACAGCTCTTTGACTTTGTGCCGTGCTGCATGTAGGTCACAGAGATACACACACGTTGACCTTCATGAAGAGCATCAGGCTACGTATGTAAAGTGGTTCTCTTTGCCCTTTGAGAACGCTTCCTTTTCTCCTCAACCAGTCACAGTGTGTCCTACTTCTCAGCCGTGGCTGCATTCGCCTCTGCACAGGAGTTTATCTAGAAATCATGGCAGCGATGAACGTCCCACTGATATGATAATTTACTCTATCCACTCCCTTGAAACTGAAGTTAATTCAGTCATCTCTCTTCTCTGGGTGAGAAGGAACTCAGAGCGAGAGGGTGAAATAACTGGCTGATTGATTAGTCTCACAATAACTCATATATAACTGCCATATTAAGATAATAATAATGTGTGACATCGTTGTTTATTGCTGGTCCCTGTCATGCATTTAACCTGCAATTTATCAGGCACTATCACTGTGGTAGTCACTGCCGGGGATGTTTTTACATCCTATTCTTCATTGCATGTTCTGTTGATTAAAAAAGAAAATGTGGAAATTTAATTTAAATGATTTGCCTTGTGTGCAGATCTGTTTAGTAAATAAATAACAGTAAATAAAGTAATAAATAACACTGTCTTGTCAATGTTCTTCAGTGGTGATGGGGATTTAAAAGGACATTATAATTTATGTACAATGCAAAAAACAATGTATATCTCAGTTTGTAGGACATCCCTTTGAAATTTTTGCTATTTTTAGGTATTGAGAAACAAACATGTAACATGACAATGGAAGCAAGGGGCAAAACCAGATAAGCATAGCTTCTTTTTGCTCCATTGATGTGATTGTTTTTGAGGTCATGAGTATGGAAATATTATGTTACTTCCAATTTTTGATTTTTAGAGATATAGAAATAGAGATAAATAAATATCAAATCAAATGAAAGCAGCTGTCCTGTGCTCATAGAGCTAAAAGGAGGGAACTGTCTTCACCATGCTGACTAACACAAGGAATTCAATGGAAATTGTTTTCAAGTAGGCGCCAGGAGAACAGAAGAAGAGTAGAAGATTCTTTTTTTCTTTTATTGATCCCTGTGTTTTATTTCCACCCACCGCAGCTCTGTATGTCCACAGCGACACCAGGAAGCTCATAGTGAAACTAGGGGCCTTGATCAATCATTCCAAACATAAATAATGAGTTCACAACATGCAGGTTGACACTTTGATAACTGCACATTGACCTTGAGCAAGACTCCCTGTGAATGCTGGCAAATTATGAATCAAAGTGTAAATCCAGTCCATCTACACTACCTTGGTGAGGTGTCCCTTTAAAAAGAGATTCTTAATCTCAATGGGATTTTACTTGTGAAATAAAGGTTTAATAATATGAATAAATACACAGCAGGAGATTTGGAGTCTATGACTATGTGGATTGTTACATTTCATGAAATGTGTTCTGTGAAGTGAAACTGTGACACACAGCCTCCCTGTGTCGCCCTTTAGGTAAACCAGCAGGAGGCTGATGGTTTAGGGGCCTGGGACCTCCACTTTGACTAGCTGGTAGTCTCGCTTTGGCAATACTCAGCAGCATTGTCTTCAAGGTACTGAGAGAAATCTACTGTTTTATTGCATCACTGCTTGAAAGCAGTGATGCAATAAAACAGTAGATTTGTGTGGCTGAACTGTTACATCATCTGCACAGAGTAAAGCTAGAGAAACTGTGAGAAGCAGAGGGCTTATGGTGTTTAGACCTCATCTCAATCTCCCTCCCTCACACGCACACACACACACACACACACACATACACACACACACCCACACAGTCCGTGATCAACATTCAAACCAAACGCTGCATATAGTCAGCAACAGAACACAAGCTGTCTGAGGCGAGAGGCTGTGGGCTGGGCTGCTTTTCTATGTGTGATTAAAGCAGCGAAGGGGGACTGGAGGGTTAAGAACACATGTATTATAAAATCTGGATAGGGTACCGCCTCTCAGGAGCATGCTGATTTTTTTTCCAGCGGCCCTTGTGGTACTACAACAGAAAATCTAATGTTCACCAACTATTACTCTGTTATTACTAATCTTTGTTTTCTGTATTTTTAAGTCATGGAATTTTTATCAATCAAAAACCATTCTGGAAAAGTCTCTATTCCCAGCGTGACGACATAGCTGTGTGACGCAGTGATGTCGTGCTGTGTCTCGGGACCAAGAATGGTTATTTTATATCTCGTCTCATCTTCTATACCCGCTTATTCCTCATTAGGGTTGCAGGGGTCTGCTGGAGCCTATTACACCCCAGATGGTCGCCAGCCAATCAAGGGGCACACACACCATTCACTCACACATTCACACCTACGGGCAATTTAGAGTCTCCAATTAACCTCAGCATGTTTTTGGACTGTGGGAGGAAGCCGGAGTACCCGGTGAAAACCCACGCAGACACGGACATGCAGAACATGCAAACTCCAAAATTTATTTACACTACCGTTCAAAAGTTTGGGGTCACTTAGAAATGTTCTGGTTTTTGAAAGAAAAGCACTGTTTTTTTCAATGAAGATAACTTTAAATACACTCTATACATTTCTAATGTGATAAATGACTATTCTAGCAGCAATTCTTGCAGTTCTAGCAATTCTAGCTGGTTTTTGGTGCAATATCTACACATTTGTAAAGAGGCCCATTTCCAGCAACTATCACTCCAGTGTTCTAATGCTACAATGTGTTTGCTCATTGTGTCAGAAGGCTAATGTAATAAACTTTCTATTCATTTTTACAATTCATGGTGAAAACACAAAATTGTCTGTGTGACGCCAACATTTTGAACGGTAGTGTATTTTTCTTCAAACTGTAATTAATGTGGTCAGCAAGTGAATAAACAACTCATATGTAAGTTTTTTTCTTTTTTCAATTTACACATTCTCATCACCCCAGAGCATCATGGGAGGTGACTTTACTGATCAGTCTCTATGGGTCCGGATAAACCCGGAAGTCAGGACATTTTCTGCATTTGTGCCAGTGAAGAACTTCCATTGAAATTAGTGGCGGCCTTTTTTCAGTCCATTATCCAGTTTCATAATACATCCATGGTCAAGAAGCCTGGTGGTGCAGCAGACTGAACCTGATCCAGGAAATCCAGAACTAAAGATGTCACAAACCAAATTCCACAGTGTGAATATCACATGGGACAGAGACGTCCTAACACAAGGGACTGTCTCGCAGAGCACCTTCCTAATCCCGACTAAAACTCACAGCTGAAGCCGAAAACCACATGTGGCTGGGGTTGAAATGGTGTGAAGGGAGCGAGGAGGGACGTGGCGGAGTCTGCGGTGCAGCAGATGTCGAGGCTTTTTTGGAGGTAATCCTGCATTTCATTTATCCCTCCACCACGCAGGTCGCCGCCGTGTGAGGCGGCTCGCTGCCGGACGGTGTCCACGAGGGAGGGCAATGATCGCAGGATTACATCTATAGATTAGATTAGATTTCTCCTCCCTCCCGTCATTCATTTCCCCCTCAACCTCATCGTTCTCTGCCCTATTTGATATATTTATTTATTTGCTTGTTCATCTTTTCTCATTTTCTCTAAGGCCCAGTAATCCCTGAGCTATCCCTGCGCTCCACAAACTGAATCACAGGCCTGAGCCAGGATCCGTGTGAAGCTCTGTGTTCATTTCAGTGGAAATATTGTCTATAGGTGTCATCTAAACTGGACACGGCTGATCTCATAGTTTCTGACAGCAAAGTGCTTGCTTTTTAAATAATTATCGAAGCTGCAAATGATTTCATGTAGCCTGCATCCATGAAAACAATGTCAGGTGCTAAATCAGAGCCGAATCTGCTGCTGCCACCGTTAATTTGCCTCTTCAGAGCTTAAGTGACTAAGTGGCAACTAAGCAACTGAGGTAATAAATAGCAAGAAGGAAAAAATCATGGAATTTGTCCAAAAATTGCTCTTTTTTTCATTTGTTATGTTCGTGAGAAATCGTTCTCATCTTCTCACCGCCTTCTTACACACACACACACACACGCTTGGATGAAGAGTGTAATAACTCCAGATCTAATACACAAATAGGTTTGTTACTGCAATTACATCCACTTGACTCCCCACTTAACCTTTAACAATGTATACAATTTATCTACACAAGTAAACAATTTGAAGATCATAATGTCACTATAAGCACTTATTTATTCACAGGACATAATAGAAAAGAGAAAGTTGAATAACCCAACATAAATATTTTGGATATGTATCATTGCTTCTGATTGTGACTTACTGAGAGTAAACTAATAGTAAACTATTTCCTTCAGAAAAGACCAGGAACCCAACTGTAATCAGAAGGATTCAAGGACAATAAACATTCTATTTGTGGCTATAGCATTTGGCCAAAACATTTGCACATTTTTTAAGTGTTCAATTCTTCATCTGCACACACAAAAACAACTTCAGAAAGCTTAAGCCTAAAGCCTCCACAACATGCACAGAACTTAGAATCATGGTGTATGAAAAACAGTCACAATCAACTGAAGATGGTTAATCCATCCACTGACTTAATCACACAGACCAGCCGACACCTCTGGAAACGGACCGATCAGTTCCAGCTGGATGAAAGCTCCCACTGACCGAGTCATTGATCATTTCTCTCTTTCTTTCTAATCAGCTTGGGATTGTCCTGGTGTAAACATGACCGTTCATCCTCTTGGCAACGCTGTCGTAATCCATCAGAAGGGATTATACCAGCAGGTCATTTAGTAGGATATAACTGTGGGGATTTGAAACATATCCTGGGGGAGATTCATGATTACAGACTGAGTGGCTGTGGAAGAATAGGTGAAGGATGGATGGAGGAGATGGAGGAGAGGAAAAGAGGAGTTACACAACTTTTGCAACTCACCTATATCTGTTTCTTTGTGGTTCTTGATGAGTTCAGCGAGCTCAAAGTTCCCAGCGATAATAGCAACCTGGAGATAGGAAGAGAAAGGAAGAGAAACACACAAAACTTCATCTCTGCAAGTTCTTCCATGTAAACATTTACAAGCAGAAAAATACATGTTATGTATGATGCAAAGAAACTGATTCACATGTTGGTGGTTTCTTGTCTGGACTATTGCAATGCTAGGATCTGACCAACAATAGATATTCCTATTATATCCTACTTTGATGTATTTTAATGCTTTGTTTGCCACTGACTGATTTATTAATTTAAATGTGTTCCTTCTTTTTTTGTACAATTTGATGCAAACAATTTTGAGCACCATTTAACGAATGAAAGGTCCTATAAAGTTATTATTAGCAATATCGTTAAAAATAATAACTATTTAGTCATTGAGGTGACAGAGACAATGTGGTATCCACAGAATCCCTGTAGGGTTTTAGTTTCCAGAAACAGATGAAAGATACTTTATCAAAAAAAAACAAAATGATTTTAGAAAATACAAGAAAAATGCTGTCGTGTATGTCTACTTAATTACAACTGTTTAAAAGCATTAATCACAATGTCACATTCATGGCATTATTGCACAAAGCTGATGAAAGTGGCATTAACATCCACTCATTTTTTTTCTGCAGTGATGTCTGACTGTTGGTGACTGGTTTTGTTAACCAAAAAAAGAACAAAATTCCCTGAACTTCTTTTTTCAGCCAAAAGCTATTTTAGCTCTGAAAATTCAGATCAGCTGGCCTCATCACACAGAGAACAGCAGGCTCTGAGTGTGTCCACCAGGGGGCAGTAGACAGATTCCCCTTCTGTGCTGGCTGGAGAGGTTGTTTCTGTCACTGACCCAGATCAAGCTGCTTGTTGTCTTGTTGCTGTTTAAAGTCATTTCTGCAGGCGCGGGGTTCATGAGGTGTAAAGGGCCTTCAGTACGCCTCGAGTCAGAATCAACCGAGTAAAAATAGTCAGGTTCATTTTCACTGATGTGTTGCAAGCTTTAAGACGGACGCACGCTCACACACGCGTGCACATATCTCTCAAGGGAAGCCCAGCAGGATTATATAAGCATGCCTGCTCCGATTCCTGGAGAACAAATATCCAGGAGGAAGAGAGCGGTAGAAAACAGAGTGATGAGAGAGATAGGAACGAGATTAATAAGAGATAGAAAGAATTATGTAAAAAGAAGGATGGAGAGATAAAAAAGTGCTGAGATTGATAGAAAATGATAGAGAGAAAGAAAAGGAGGAGAGAAAGAGTGACAGGGAGCGAGTGTATTATCAACTCTCTACCTCCACAGTTCGCCTTTTTTCTTTATATAAATAAAAACAGCACATTTATGAGTAAAAAGCACTTGGGATTTCCTAACGAAGATGTTTTTCCACCCGTACGGAACCTGTTGAATTTTTCAACACGCTGTATTAATATACAACATACTGTACTTCTGCGTTCCACCCTGAAAAAAAAGAAAAAAAAAGCTTACTTTGAACTAAAATATGAGTCAATAGATGTAATCCAGCTCCTACATGGAAGCAAATGTGTTGCTTCCTGTGAGAGGGAGATGGAGGAGGGGACGTATAATATGAAGCTCCCACTCACACTGAGGATCTCCCATAGTGCTCGATGCCACCATGTGTGACAAATCGGTGACAAGCTCGTCTCTGGAGGAACCCTGAGCGCAGCCTTAGTGGATGGGATCGAGTAACACGTCAGGACCAAGTGACACGTTGAAAGATGAAGTTGTCACTTTTCATCGTGACCGAAAACCTGATGGATGCAGAACCTGTTCTGACTGTGAGATGTTTGAAGCGACTGTGGTAAAGTGGTAGCAGCTTCTCTTTCTGCACCATCAGCCATCTAACTTCTAAGATACAGGACAATCTGAATCTCTGCTGTTTGTGTGCATTGAGCAGCTGAGATTATTGGGGTTTAGACAGGCTTAGAAGACGTTCTACGACCACAGACGAGCAGGTGGCATGCCTTTTGGAGAACGCAAGCTTCTCTGTTTTGAATGGAATTAATTCAGTTTGGTGATTTGAGGATCAAAAGTCTAGACATCTATGTTAAAAAAGTTTCTTTCAGATGTCTGAGTTGCACACAATTGTTCTTTTAACATAATTTCGTTATATTCAATGTGTAAAAAGGACCTATTAACACTGTAATATAGTCACTTTAACCCCGACCCCTATATCCTGTTGTCTTTTTATCACCATAATAATGCTCAGTTGGTCTGCAATATCCAAATTGTTGAAATTAGGAATCCCTTTTGTTATGGAGTGAAGAAGATAGATCTGCTCAGTCTCAATTTTGATGAAGCAGAGAGATGCATGGATGCATCGCTTCATTTAGGCATTTGAAAGGAAACTGTGGTGCTGCACATTATTTTTAGAGAGGACACATTCTGCACATTTTCAGGTCTATATTTATGTTCTGCCGCTCTACTGGAATATCTTTGCATTATTTACAGTTCAAAACTCCCTAGTTATCTTAAACTGGCCTTTTATGCATCCTCTGTCAGAAAGAGGCTGTTTTAGCTCATGTCACTTTAAAGCCCTCTCCCCGATGAGCCCACTCTGTTATCATTGGTCAGCTTCACAATGCTGGCCCTGCAGGCTACATAAATAAACAGGATTTCACTTATTTTTCTCATTTAAAAATCATCTCAATACTTTAACTACATGCTATTGTGTTCAAAATAAGAGCAGTGTGTTTAAAAACATCCGTGAAGCCAAAATCCTTATAATAATTTTTCATGTAAAGAATGTGAAGAAAAATGTGACAGTTTTTTTTAATTACTTTACAGAAAATAATACTGTTCAATGGAAGGGCAGTGTCTTCATTTTTCTTCACAAACTCAAATATTTACTGTATAAACTGAAAAAAATCTTCAGGATTTAGCATTCCTATGAATCACTAAAGTAATATTTAGTTGTATAATCATGGTTTCAGATGGTTTCATCTCTGTGTTGCAGAGAACCAACTTCTGGTTCCTATGAACAGATATTTCAGCCTTACAGTTCCTCTGCATCTCTTACCTCAGAAACAGCATTTTTTAAGGTTAGAACTTCATTTTTGTTGCTGGTGTGTTTGGGGTCGTGTTAAAACACACATTTCAAGGGCCTTTTTTTCTCTTCGTCATAGGGAAACATGACCTTTTCAGGTATTTAAATATAGGCAAACTGATCCATGATCCCTTGTTTTCAATAAATAGGCTTGACACCATAGCTAGAAAAATATCCCCACATCACGAAGCTTGCAGCACCGTGCTTCACTGTCTTCAGAGTGAACTGTGTCTTAAATTCAGTGTTTGGTGGTTGTCTGACAAACTGCCTGTGGCCCTTAGGCCCAAAAAGAACAATCTTACTATTATCAGCCCTCAAAATGTTTCTCCATTTCTCTTTAGGCCAGTTGATGTGTTCTTTGGCAAATTGTTTCCTCTTCAGCACTTTGTGGGGTGCTTCTTGCCGATAGATTAGCTTCACATCTTATAATTGTCACAGTACTCACTGGTAACTTCAGACAAGCATCATGATGTGGGGATTCCTGTTCACAGGTTCCAGAAGTTGGTCAACTCCATGCAACACAGTTGTGAAGCAGTTCTCATAATCAGTGGTTATACAACTAAATATTAGTTAATGGATTAACAGGAATGCTAAATCCTGAAGATTTTTCATTTTATACAGTAGATATTTGACTTTGAAAAGAAAAATGCAGACACAGACATTTTTTGAACCGCCTAATATTCATTTTTCTTCATTTTCTGTAATGTAATTTAAAAATTGATACGCTTGTCTTCACATTTTGATTCAGGATATAAAATGCAGTGTTCCCAAGGCATCAAAATAAAAAATATAAAAGGGATTTTGGCTTTACTCATGATTTTAAACACACATTACTATTATTTTCAAAACAACTATATGTACATGCAATCTGATATAAATGCAAAAAGCTGCAGACAAAACTCAGAGTGAACACTAACTAGAATTTGTCAGTCAGTCAGTCATTTTCTATACCTGCTTATTCCTCATTAGGGTCGCAGGGGTCTGCTGGAGCCTATCCCAGCGCGTTACGGCGAGAGGCAGGGATACACACCAGATGGTCGCCAGCCAATCGTGGGACACACACACCATTCACTCACACACTCACACCTATGGGCAATTTAGAGTCTCCAATTAACCTCAGCATGTTTTTGGACTGTGGGAGGAAGCCAGAGTACCTGGTGAAAACCCACGCAGACACGGGGAGAACATGCAAACTCCACACAGAAAGGTCCCAGACCCAGGACCAAGGAGGTCTTGAACCTGTGACCTTCTTGCTGTGAGGCAACAGCGCTAACCCCTGCGCCACCGTGTCGCCCACTAGAATTTGTATTTCTCAAAATATTTAATAATTAGTTATTTTAATATAAAATTAGGGGAATAATCTATGTTGTTTTTAAAAGAGCTGATTGCATACTTAGCTTTGCTTTGTCACAACATTACACACAATTTATACCACTATAAACCCACTTGTTTATATGTTCAACTAATGGATATGTGTCAGTTCAGTGTGCATCAACAGAGGGAAACCTTTTCTCAACACTGAAAATCTAAGTAAAATTACAGCCTGTTATCAATCATGAGCCTCTGGAGTATGCGTGATTGACGACTGTATTTCACATCATTTCCTGTCAACATGGTGAGAATTACTGCACTGTAACAGAAAAAAAAATCTCTGGAAGGACAGGAGAGTGTCACCACTAAACAGCAGAGGACAGGAAGCAGTGAGCCCCTCGTGAAGTCACTGTCACTCACTGTATTGTTGGAATGAGGTGTTCACTGAATCGTGGATCTTTAGGTGCAGCATTTTAATCGAGCCTTATTAGCATCAGTGCATACTCATCAGCTAATTCCGTGACTTAATTTGATTTCTCAATGCTTCTCTGTACTGAATCAAAATGCTTAAAGGAAGCCAGAATTAAAAGAAGCCATTAAGGAGATTGTTTTAGTGAAAGTTGGCACAAGGATTAAAAGAGAGCAGCAGAGAGAAACTTATATTTTAATTGATGAATTCTGATAAGAAACCAGGTAACCAATAAGCAACGGGAGTCACCGTCACAATTTATCCCTCGTTATCTTTCCGCCGCCCACCATCACCACCACTACTGCCATCACCACCATCGCCGCCCCCACATCCATTCTTTTCCTGTTCTCCTCTGGTTGTCATGGAGACAAATGGTTGTGTATAACACAGAAGTAATCGGGGGGTGGTAAGGGGGTGGAGGGGCGTTGTGAGAGAGCTGCTTCAGCCGGGCAGAACAACAGCAGCGGGAGGAGGATTCAAAATCAATCAACGATCAATGAAGAACAAAAGATGAGATGGAGAAATGACCCGGTGCTTGTCACTGAGGCCGGAGCGCTCGGCTATATTAATTACAAACTTTACATGCTGATCAAACTTCAGCACTGAAGGATTGGCTGTTCCAAAATTTCTTACCCACTCAGTCAGTTCTTAACTAAACAGGATCTATAAAAGAGCAATAACTAATTGTTCCATTAGGGTTTAATAAATGCTAAATTGCTGTTATTTAATTGAAGGTTAACACAAAATCCCCAATCTCTACTGAATCATTACTGCTAACAAGCCGTGAAAGCTATCCTCAACATTCTGGGGGAAAATCATATTCACTTTCTTGTTGGAAGTCAAATAAAACGATCAATGCCACCCTAATGCCTGTGTGTTAGTTTACATGTGGTGCTAATGCTAGCGAGCAATTAGCTTAGATTTGCATAAAGAATCAAAGCAGGGGGAAACAACTAGGCTGCTTCTATCCAAAGTCAAAACCTATGCTCACTAATCATTAAAAAAAAATAAATAGTGAGAAATGATTTTTCAGGAGTCATGTGTTGATTCTAAATCTATAGTGAAGTGACTTCAATATTATCATCACAAGTTGCCATCTGAGCTACAGCCAAGATTAGTATCAATGACTAAAACTAGAATTGTAAAAACATTTTCGTCACCTGAAAGAAAAATAGGCTTGACAAAGATATGATGACTAATTAAAACAGTATTATGACTAACTAAAACAAACTAAAATTATAGAGAAAATGTCTTTATGTTTTGTCTATTACAGATTGAGCATGCATCTTGTGTTGACCGATATTTTGTTGACTTTTTATTACACAATACTTTTCTGACCTTTTTGAGCCTTGCACCTGACAAATATTCTATATTACAAAAACAACACTAGAACCAATACAAACTAAAATAAAAAATGAACCTAAACCAGCAAACCCATTTAAAACACAAATTAAACCTAATTGAAATGACATTTAAAAAAAAATACCTATCTGATATCTGTGATATCAGATAGGTATCACATGTGAAACTGTTAAGCCTATAAATGCTGGTTAGAGCCTGTGGTAATGTGGGAGTCAGAATCAGAATAAAAACAGTTTTGGCCTCTTTGGGGCACTGTCATATCACATTAAAGACTCAATATAGCTAATATGCTAAGGGGTATGCTATTCAAACATCCAGCAGACAGAACAAAAAAAACATTCTGTAAGAGTTGTGTTTGGGGCCATATTCACAACATTGACTGTCCTGTTAGCAGTGTTTTGGGCTTGGCATATTTCTGAAGGAAAGATTTCCCTCTTTAACTGTTAAATGTTCCACTGTATGTTCACCATCTGGTTGCTAAGTGTCTGTGGGCTGGTTGGTGCTGGGCAGGTGGCGTTCATTGGGGTCATCAAAAGTTTTTTTTTTTTTACAGCTGCCTGCTGCTGTTGGTTAATGAGAACACTGAAACTGAACCTTAAAAATTACTATTTAGTGATTTAGTACATAAAAATGAAACACTGTATATTAGGTTAAAGGATAATAAAATGCTCCATAAAGCTGAGGAGACGAGCAGCGTCTGGCGGTTACAGGCAACATTACGCAAACACATTAGAGCCATTGTGAAAATACTAATATTAAATGGAGCAGCTCTGATAAATGACGCTGAGCATAACGCAAATCACAGCATTTTGGTGAATCTGCATCAGACAGAATACTAGTAAAAATATCCAGGATTGAAAGCTTCTGTGTTTAATTTTCCAATTCCACTACATATCATTTCACATCAGTTTTAGGTGAGGGTCTTAATGCTAACATCTCTCACAGTAATTGTTGCTATAATACCAACACTTCAGCTGTTCAATGGGGGTTTAAACTGAATTGGGTTAAAAACACCTCTACTAGTATTTACAGAACTATATATATATATATATGATGAAAAAATGACAAACTGTCTGCTCACACTTCTGGCAAAGCCGTCCTGATGACACAGGGCTGCAGATATTTGAAAACTCTGACAATACTCTGTCATACGTGTCCCTGGTGGCTGTAAATCACAGCACGTGACTGAATAATAAGCCTGAGAGAGGAGCAGAGTGGGAAATCATGTCTGACTTACAGTATGTGCCAAGGGCGATGGGAAGAACAAGAGAGTGTGGGGGCAAAGAGGGCAGGATATGAAGGGGAGGGAAGGAAGTAGGAAATGAATATAATGAGGAGTGGAGAGAGGCATTAGATTAGAAGAAGCATGGCGTGGATGAAAGTAAAGGAGAGATATGAAGACGAAAATGCACCGAAAGGAAGAAAGGTTAATCAAATAAAGTATTGTGGAGATGATGAAAAGCATAGAGGAGAGCAGAGGTTAGATTGGAGAGATCGAAAAATACTATGTGAGGAAATGAAAAGAGCAAAGAAGTTTAGAAAAAGTAATGCTGATGTGACCAAGTAGAACTGTAAAATAGAGAAATAGTTTTTATCTCTTTGAAAGTTCTCTATATAGAAAAAGGGAGTTTTCTGGGTGTCACCTATAATCATTTTTTTTAATTGTTGTATGCAACACTGGTTATTATCAGGGTAGGCTGTGACACACACACATAGTGTATACACACACACACACACACACACACACACACACACAATCACTGACACATCATATTATCAAATGGCCACACACCCACACAGCGTCCTAATGAAGCGCCCCCGCAGCAGCACAGCGTGGCAATTGCTGTTTATTAACATTTGCACTTTCCAGCTGTTAATTCAGCTCCTAATGATGGTGTTTTAGAGCAGTTAATGCTGCTGGATTGTTGAGCGTGCAGAGTGTCCACTTGCTATAGGGATTTTTTAGACTCGTGGAGAAAAAAGAGGTACAGTCATCTGCACATCCTGTCATGAGGAATAATAACGTTCTGAAAATGTCTCGAACCAGTAATGTGCGTCACAGCGAAATACACCATCTGGCCAAAAATAACATCTAATGTTATCACTGGGCTGAATGAGCGTTGTTAGTGGGTATTAGCCTGGATGGCTTAGATTGGCTTAGCCTGTTACAACTTCTACTAGGTTCAGAAGGCCGTTATCATCTATTGGTAAGTGACAGCATCTGGTGGCCATGGTAACTGTCTCTCAAATGATGTAAATAGAACAGAACGACAAAGTTGCAAAAGTTACAAAACAACGACTGCAAGACAACTGTCTTTTTACTGTGATATTAGGCCATTTTTACAGTTACTCTGGGACATTTTACTGCTACTTAATGGACATCTTTACTGTGACATTGATCATTTTTACTGTGACATAAAAAATATTTATTCCTCACAAGGGTCATGGGGGTCTGCTGGAGCCAATCCCAGTGTAATTCTAATGAGAGGCAGGGATACACCCCAGGTAGGGCACACACACCATTCACTCACTCATATCTATCGGCAATTTAGAGTGTCCGATTAACCTAAGAGGAAGCCAGAGAACACCCAGGCAGACAAGGAGAATATGAAAACTCCACTCAGAAAGATCCCAATCCAAGTCCTTGAACCTGCGACTTTAATGCTGTGAGGCAGCAGCACTACTCACTTTTCCCCTGTGCTGTCCTACAGTTAAATAATCATTATTCAAATTTCCTATACACTACCATTCACAAGTTTGGGGTTACTTATAAATGTCCTTATTTTTAAATGAAAAACAAGTTTTTTAATGAAGATTACTTTAAACTAATGCAATGTCTGCTTTTTGGTGCAATATCTACATTTCCAACAACTATTGCTCCAGTGTTTTAATTGTGTGTTTGTACATTGCATCAGAAGGCTAATGTGATAACATTTTCTATTGATTTTACAACTCATTGAGGTAAATTAAATTGTGACTTTTCATGAAAAACACAAAATTGTCTGGATGTCTGTTTTTCCTATTTGGGACGTGGCTCCTTAATTCCAATGAAGCAAATACTCAATGCTGCTCAATTCAATTATAATATATATAACAAAACTATGAACACTGTGTTCACCTTCATGTCAACAGTTTGAAAAATGCTTTCCTGTTTCCACAGGGCAAAGCCGCCATGCGTTAGACAGGTCCATAAAGAAATGTGTGTTTTTTCCGGTTTGTTGTGAAGGTACTTGCCTGCACAGAGGCCTGACCTTAAACCATCCAACATCCGTGAGCCAGGCCTTATCCCTGTGGCTGTCCTCACTAATTAATGCTCTTGTGGCTGAATCGGAGCAAATCCCTGCAGCCAAGTTCAAAAATGCTGTATTGAGCCTTCCCAGAGGAGTTGGAGGCAGCTACAGCAGCATCTGGTTTTGGAATAACATTGACTGTCACATATACTGCAGGTGTGATATGAGGAAGTCCACATGCTGTGTTTGGCTCAAAGATTCATCCTAATAAACTCTACTTTGGGAGAAGTTAATTTGTTGTAATATGTTTCCGATGCTTCTTTAATTTGTCTACTTCTACTCCAATTTCCTACATTTTCCCAGAATGCCGACCACTCAGAAAACAGGTATTAACTTGCTGGATTCAGCTCTTGGCTTCATGTGTAGGTGGAGAGTGCAACTGTGATAAAGATAGTAAGGGCAAGAGAGCGAGTTTTTTCCACTCAAACACAAGTGAGTCCACAGCATGTCTAGTGGTTGCTTGTTCGGCTCTGTTGAGGCTTCTGCTCAGCAGAACTGTTGTTTGTTTCACATTTAACAGCAGATTTCTCCCTGCATGTTAGATGAAAGCTGCAGAAAGTAGCACTTGCTCTGTACTTCTCAAGGAGTTCAACATTTTCCTGTTACTCTTGACGAAAAAGATGTATTGCTGGAAATATCGTTCAGGGTCACGTGATCTCACGTGATTTGTTTAACAATAATAAGATAAATATACCTATATTATTGAACGGTGGCCCAGACATACAACAGACAAAACACAACAACAAAAGAGAAAACACAAAAATAGTAACTAACTGGAAATGGTTGCTGATTGGATGGAGGTTCAGTCCTGGGTCTTTCCTCTATCCAATCAACAACAATTCATATCATATACATATCTTTTTCCAGTTTGGTTAATGTTGTTGTATTTTGTCTTTTGCCATTGTGTTTTCTGATTTTCTGTTGTGATTTAGTGATTTGGCCACCATAGTATTATAAAACTGCTTCCTAAATTAATAATTCCAAAAACCAATACAGTCCTTTATGTAAGTTATTGTTTTATATGCCTGAAGAGGTCTGTCTGGTGTGTTGCATAGCAGTGGAGCACAGCACATTGCTTAGAGCATCCATTTGGTTATTATATGTTATTTAGCGTTACTTACTATTTGCATATATACAGTTGGGTGATAATTATTAAGGTGTTTCTAAACCTCAAGCCTCTAAAACAACTGAGAAGCTCCTCAAGTTGAAGGATGAACACAATTCTTCCAAAGATTAGTGTTCATCCCTCACTAGATTAGTGTTCTGATGATGGAAGTGGAGGGCATGAGCTCTAAATCTCCCAAAAGTGTTGAAGTGGGTTGAGATCTGGAGACAAGGTCAGAGCATCCTGTCCTGTATGGAAGCCTCTTCATTGGGTATGTCTTTTACTTCATACGTGTGTTTACATACACACCAGTATCCCAGTAAGTGGGTGGTGTAAATATCCTCATCCTGGTTTTAGAAGCATGGATAAGTCCTTATCCCAGTTTTGACAAACCTTGACATGCTAGGAGCAGGAATTTCAGAGAGTCAAAGGCATGGGTGCACCACCACCAATAATCAGAAACCCGGATAAAGTTAAAATCAATGTATCACAGTATGTAAACTTCACATCCTAAACAAGATTAGAACCAGAGTAAGACTCACAACAGATTCTGTTACACCAATGAACCACTTCAGTTAGTATTCTATGATAATTTATGAGCAAAACTGTAACAATCAGCATTAGTGGTCTATTTAATAGTGTTTAAAACTGCAGACTTTTCCTTTAAATCAACAATGGACGTGACATTGGAGAGTAAGACCATAATGGATGTTTTCTTTTCTGAGTTCCTTCTTCCAAATGATTAATGCATAATGCAGCAGAGCAGACTATGGATGACACTAGAATTTGAAGTGATCCGTCAAACGAAGAGAAACGAAGCTTCATGCAAAATCAACAAGGAGTTACAAATTAAATGTAGGCCACGGCCGATGACCTGGCAGCTCGGATGAAGGATCAAACTCTGACTAAGCCCCCCTGATGTGATCTCCATTCGGCCTGGGCTCATTCCCTTTACGAGGAGCTCCTGCTAATGAAAACGCTCCACTGGAGTGGCTGTGGAGGACAGTCGAGGACCCCGTGGGACTGCCTTTCATAAACGCCTGCCTGAATAAGGATCTTTTGTAACTCAGGCGTAGGTTATAAATCAATCATGGAGGCTAGGCAGCTTTTAGTGCAGTTTTTTTTTTTTTTTGCCAGGGAAGGGTGTGCTAGTGAAGCACTTCAGCCATTACAAACACAAACATACACATGCATGGACAGGCATGTAATATCGACAGAAATAATACTGCTCATAAACTAATTGTGCATCACTCTTATGTACTATGAGTCTGACGTATAGTGAATCATTGAATAATTATTTGATTATATAAACGAGTTTCTATGGTTTGAAGTTAATCTGTTTTACTGCTGTGACGTGAAGATTTTGCACCTGCGTTTCTGGAGATTATCTGTCCATTTCTTTCTCACAGCATAGCACAACATTATACAACCCTTTCAGAACTAATAAATGAAGCTCAAGCATTTCCTCAAAGTTGATATTTTGCAGCTGATATTCTATGTTTTGAATGAATAAAGACGACAGCTCATGAAGAAGAAGCCAAATGACGAATCAGACGCTGTTGAGGTTTAATGGTTGCTCTCCGTCCTCTGAATATTGTTCAACTGAAACAAATCTAATGTTGGCCAAAAAAGACGTTTGCAATCTCTGGTTGCAGCTGACCTTGACCATTTTGCACTGTTGCCATGGTAACAAATGAGACAAAGAAAATGTGCTGCCACTAAAAATGTTTTCCCTATGCTGACAGCTAAAATCAATATTCTATAATCAGTTTCATGCCAAAGGTAGTGAAGATTAGTGCTGCTTTTTCATTGAATTTTTTTTTCTACCTGAAATGGACTCTGGCTGTTGTAGTTCTTCACTTCTTTATCAGCTCCACGGACAAGCAGCACTCTGGCACAGTTATCCTGCAGAAAGAGAAAAGAAAATATTACAATGAAGCCGAAGAAATGTCTGAAACAACAATTCTCCCGCTTTGCTCAGGAGAAAGGCTGAATAGATTCTGGTAACATTCGCAGATTTTTTTTTCCAAAGCAAAAAGAAGTCAGTAGAGCAGGAACTGGTCAGTGTTGATGAATGTCTAAACATCCCAGCATCAACAACACAGGCAAAGAAGGAAATACAAAGGAACGTCAACTACCTATATCAGGAATGGAGCTTCACTCGCTGTAAAGTGTGGATCTATTGCTCCACTCAAAGAGAAAGAAGGAGAGAGAACGAGAGACAGAGAGAGAGAGAGAAGAACAGAGAGATGGAGAGTGCTGAGGGGTTTGAATCTACTGCACAAATCGCCCACAAAGTGCTCAACCACGCATGTACTGCGCACACACACACATGAATATAAATACTTTTTTTAGATCCACAATAAGCTATTGAGAGTTGAAAAATCGCTCTGAGTCTCTCACAGATACTGAAACACAACCATAATCTGTGCAGTGTTGTTGGCATTACAAACGTTTCTGCGATTAAACATACACGTCTAATTTTAAGACATGCATGAGAGCGTTATTTTTACTCATGGACGGTTCCATCTGGTGTGAAGCAATCCCACGACATTTTTTTTATTCTTATACAAGCTACATCTATAATGGAGAATGCGTGTCATACTTCAGGGTTATGAATTAAGAAGACAACGGCAGAGTAGAATATGTGAGAAAGGAAAAATCTCTAATGTCGACGATGCTGGGTTGATACAATATGTTGTTTTTTGCATGCTGTTGTTTTTTTTTTATCTTACACATCATGGAATCTCTGGCTTCTAATGGATTTTTCCCATGCATTCATGTTGTAAAAAGGACAGAAAATTCTCACATATTCCCAATTTAATTTATTTTATACAATGTCCAGCACTGTAATGTGCTTTTTTGTATGCGTATTTATGACCTACAGTATAACATACTAATAGTCATCTATTCTGCAGTTAGTCACATCAACCCGCTCTGTATTATGGGCACCACTGTTTCTGCTCTCCATCTTTGAAAGATAACTGGTGATATTCTTTACTTTTTCTTTTCAATAGATCACATGAAAAGCCCCAAACCAACAATAAATTAATCTACTAACAAGTACTGTGATACAGTTTATTCCTCTGTGACATAGAGCTCCATTGTTGTGCAAAAACTATTATAAACACATCAGTGAGTCATACCAATGTACTGGGTGACATGTTCCTTCATTACCATGAAAACACACACCGTAGTTTATTTTGATTTAATCCCACGCACACTGTCCTGTGCCAGGAATAGTCACTATAACCAAAATTTCGATTCATCCACCACTGAAAATAGTCCCCAGCAAATGCAATATCAACAATTAGCTCCTTGTTTGAATAATATTTACTAAAAACTACAGTGATTTACTATTTAAGGAATCATGGAGCCTTTTAATATTGTGTTTAAGTGATGGATGAAGACAACAACTTTTTCAATTGGTCCAGTACTGAGCAGGAATGCTCATCTGGCAGCCATGTAACAGGCTGCAATGTAGTCCTTTTGGGCAATTGCTCCCTGTCAATGTATTTCTACTTAGTGTGCTTGTATTTTTTTGTTGCCACTGACAGGCTCAGATTGCTATAAGTGTCAGACATTAAAAGTAAGACAAGAACTAGTTGCCTGTGGCAGCGTTATGGCTGATGGCAGCAGGATCTGTATCTGTAACACGTAGCATGTTGGTTTGTTTATGTCTGTCACTGTGGATAAGTCAGCGTCTGTTCCTGCTGGAACACTAATGTTAGTAACATGACATGATCCACGCTGTGCAGCTTTCACACATTAACTGCTGGACAATACGATCTTACAAGAATATACTGTACATGTCAAGAAAATGTGAGTACATTGTGGTTTATGCTCTAAATCCATTTGTAGTAGTTACTAGACTTGTAATCCAGTCTTGGTCTCGAGGCTACTCTACTGTGGTCTTGGTCTTGTGTTGGTATTGGCATTCTTTGGTCTTGATCTTGATATAGATGGCTCAGACTGGCAGAACGGTCTCAGGATTTGGCAGCATGCTTTTTTTCCCCTTCAATATCATTAATGGTGGTAGTATCACGGTAGTTCATTGTGTCACTGACGTTTATGGTGGAGGATGGAGAAATAAGTTTGTGTTCATCTTACACAGTTTCACTCATAAAAGAGGACGCTTCCACTGTCCATTGAAATCCATATAATGAGATTTGCTTGTGCCAGGTCCATAAAAGTACACAAAAACTGTAATATTCCTCCATGCCGCGTTCGCTGCAATCCAAGTGGCTTGAGTGCATAATGTCCAGAGTTTACTCAACAACGTCATTTAGTGTATTTTTATAACATAAACATTCATCATACCTGAGCCGACTAGAAAGCGCTCACGCCTTCAAGGTCTTTTCTTTTTACAGCAGCAGACCCCTCTGGTGTTGGTTTGGTTTGGCTGTGATTGTATCTACTGTGAGCGAGACATTGCAGTCACCCTATCTGCACTTTGTTATTACGGTAATGCAACTTCATGGTGCATTCAAGTCCACCTGAAATGGGAAGTGATTTAAGTTTCTAAATGTTTTTGTTTTTATTAAATGAAATACATTACCCTGTAATTACTTTCTTGCTTAAATTATTTCACCATGTGTTATGGTAACCATTAAGAAACTCTTATGCTGTAATTTACATACCAAAGTATATGGTGATATTTACAGTCTATGGTTCAAATTATACCTCAATATACATTTTAGGCCATAACACTCGCACTTAATTTTGTGTACATACACCCCTCAGCTTTCATTGCATAGTTCAATTTTCGTTATTGCTATTACTGGTGTATTTCAGATAGTACTACTTTAACAGTATTCAGAAAACATTTGTAGTGAGTTCAGACATAGACATGAACAGTCTCTGAATTGTTATGTCTGTAGTTGACAAAATACAATCTAATATTTATCTCAGGCAGCTACAACTCATACAAAATAGGAAAATATGTTGGTGTTTTTTGTTTGGTTTATTTTGGTCTTGATTTTGATCTTGATATCTTGGTAGCGTCTTGGTCTCGGTTTCTTAACTAAAAGTCTAGTAGTTACACACTGGAATTATTCTGTGGACATTTCTAGATGTTGGGTCTGGCATCACTCATCAGAAGAACAGAGCAGCAGTTTCTCTGAGGCAACGTTACGATACGCTGACCACAGGAAGCAGCTCACTCAATACTGGACCAATTTGAAACTTAGTTGTCCCCATTAGTCACATAGGCACAGAATGATGGAAAAAATAGGGTCCAGGTTGAAAAATACTCCAATTGCAAGGGCCTAAACATTCTCAGCTGATTGGCTGTACAAACGACAGGAAGAGGCTGCTGACCTTTAGATGGCAGGCATGCTGACAGTTTGAAGTGAATTGGTCTTTGAAATTGTTCATCGAGTTTGTGCACATTCATTTGAGGGATGAGGCTGAAAGCTGGATTTGTTCTCATTTTTAAAAATCCCATGGAACGACCAAAGCCAAACATTCTGAATGTTCTAGTCTAAAGATCACTGTTTCTAACACATAACCCTTTCCAAAAATGCAACAATGTATAGTTTTTTTTTTAATTCAGTAATTTTATAAAACAGTTGGACATTATAGTTTTTACTTTTAGCAGCAGATGAATCCACATATGGTACCCCAGTGAGTATTGTTGCCAGAAGGATGGTTGTGTGGGATTGTATCAAAATAAACTACCATGTGTGTTTATGATGAACAAGAAAGAAAAATCACCCATGTCACTTTACCTGTAGTAGATCAAGTCACATACAGTACGTTAACAATTTATTGCAACGAGAGGTAAACAGTGATTAGCTCATAAGTTGTACTTGTAAGGGTTCTCTAAAGGATTCTCTGTTCTCTGAATAAACATTTTTTTCTATTTTCCTTTTCTTTGTTTCAATTACATCACTATAAAAGCCATTAGACTAAAGAGCTAGGACCCTCACTAACTGAATTGCATTTCATTGTTGAATGGAGTTTGACTGGCTGTCAATCCATTTTCCACAACACACAAACACATAGGGACAACAGTTACATAATCAATACAATACACAGTGAGTCATCAAAAACCAATACAACATTTCAACCCTTTGAATATTTTATTGCTTTGTTTTATTTATTAGCTCAGCTTGATGCAGGTTAATGGGCTTTTTTAAAAACATTTATTAATGAATAGTTAATTTCTCATCACAATATATTTCAGTATGCTGTTCCACATTTCTTGCAGTAGATTTGGCTTTACTACCTTAAAAATATTACCAGGTCATATATGTGCTCTCATTCATTTTAAACACACACACACTATGCTATCAAGGACACAGACACACACACACACACACACACACACACACACACACACACACACACACACACACACACACACACACACACACACACACACACACACACACACACTCATATATGCTTCCCTTTCTCGCTCACCTGGTTGTATAGGGCACAGATGTGTAGAGCGGAGTTTCCCGAGGCATTCTGGGCGCTCATGTCTGCTCCGTAGAACAGCAGATGCTCCAGGTGCTGCACATGACCATGACGGCAAGCCTGCACACACACGCACACACACACACACACACACACACACACACACACACACACACACACACACACACACACACACACACACACACACACACACACACACACACACACACACACACACACACATCACTGTCAAATAAAGCTTTCCACCACAGTAGATTGTAGTTGCAGTAAGGAGCCTTTAACACTAGATGTCAGTGTGCTGCAAAGGAGATAAGATCAAGCTGAAAATCAGCTGTATTCAGTGAACCAGGTCATCTAAAGGATATGTGTGTGTGTGTGTGTGTGTGTGTGTGTGTGTGTGTGTGTGTGTGTGTGTGTGTGTGTGTGTGTGTGTGTGTGTGTGTGTGTGTGTGTGTGTGTGTGTGTGAGTGTCTGTGTGTGCAGGAAAAGCTTAAAGAAATGTGATAACAACATAACAACACAATATTATGTACAAGTGAATGAGTGTACAAAGAATTGCATAATTGAGTCCCTGATAGTTATATTTTCTCAGTGAGCAGCATTACTGCTTTGGGGTTATGGTGATGGATGCCAGTTAATTGTTTTAGCGGACAGGGGATTATTTTGAAATAGCCCATTTAGGACAATAACCCATATAGCTGCTTATCAACCAAAGCCAGTTAGAGTGAGATGTATTCCATCACCAAGTGTGTGCAATAGGATTAGAAATTAAATTAAAAAATTTAAAATTTCCACACCCAAATAATATGGTGTAAAATTGTATCTATTTTAGCTATATATATTTATATGTGTGTAATTTTCAGAAGTTCGTTCTCAATAGTGGCACCTTCATGTTTCTTTGCTTGTTGTTTTGCATTGTGCACCATGCTTCAGCAAACACCTAGGCTCTGCACCTGTTACCGGTGAGAGGAAAAACTCCCCAACTCACAGAAATATGGGTTGATCAATCACCTGAGCCCAACCCGACCCGACCAAATGTGTTTACCAATTACTGGCAGGAGCACCACACTGTAGCAGTGGAGTCTATGGTTTTGTCATGAAATGTGTGATTATTAACACCGTTGGACTAATGTAAGAAAACACCAAAAAATGGCTTGGTGTTATTTGGTTATATTGTGTTTTTCTCTGGTGCTTGTTCTTTGCTCCTTTATTGAGAAAATATTGTTTGTTTTATCTCTCTCTCTCTGTGTGTGTGTGTGTGTGTGTGTGTGTGTGTGTGTGTGTACGTGTGTGTATTGTATTGTATGCATTAACTTTTTTAGAGAACAAAAACAACTTGAGTCCTTAACATCAAAACCAATTAACAGGCTGTTATAGTAGAAAGTTGGTGAAGGCCTCATACCACACCCACTTTTTTCAGTCCAAGCATAAATGAGCCAGTCAGAAAACAGGCTCATGAATATTTACAAGACAGACCAAAAGTGACCTGTGCTTTGGGAGCTCCAGAATGGCGCTTGACAGAGCACTGAAAAACTACAGTGAGTTAATTTTTGTATTTTAAATTGCAAATATATCATGTTGAGGATGTCAAATAAAACCCCACAAAGCACATGCATAAAGGGGATGCTTTAAAGTCCCCATACCTTTGAAGCATCCCCTTTAGCTGATGACATGACAATCAGCTAATCTTCCTGGAATCTGCACACGACATACCGTACATAACAAATTACATGATGAATATTCAATTTCATAAATATACATAATACTAAGTTGATATATACACATACAGGGCAAAGGTTTGGACTCACCTTCTCATTCAATGTGTTTTTCATTTTCATGACTATTAACATTGTAGATTCTCACTGAAGGCATTAAAACTATGAATGAACACATATTTATGGTGTTATGTACTTAACAAAAAAATGCAAAATAACTGAAAACATGTTTTATATTCTAGTTTCTCCAAAATAGCCACCCTTTGCTCTGATTACTGCTTTGTACACTCTTGACATTCTCTTGTTGAGCTTCAAGAGGTAGTCACCTGAAACGGTTTTCACTTCATAGGTTGTGCCTTATCAGGGTTAATTAATGGAATTTCTCGCTTTATCAATCAGAGCAAAGGGTGGCTATTCTCCCATAAGACACAGCCATAGCTTAAAATATATTTTAATGAATCAGTGAACAGGATACACAGGAGGGCAAAAACAAAACCAACAAAAGTTTCTCCAAATCATTACTTGATAAATGGCTTAGAGAACAATCAGTCTCTTACATGCATTATGTTTGGATATGGTGGGAAAACATGTACTGATAAGGGAAGATATCCAGATGACTTGGGGAGCTGGCTGGAGGTCTTAATGATGAATGCATTCAAATATTTCTACAGTTCTTTTATAATGGTTGTGATTTTTATTTTATGCAGTGAGCATTATGTATTATAATGGATGAGTCAGTGACAAATAATAGTTAGAAAGATGGGGAAGTTAAAATACAGTTTGAAAAGCATTCGTCAGGTCTCTTAAAATATACATTTTGTGTTCATGTTGGTTCAATGTCATTTTAAAGTCCATTTGTACGGTTTTTACAAAGGTTACAGGGAATATGAGATTGACACAAAATGGCAAATGGTGAAAAAGAATGATGAATATTAAATACTGAATCAACCTACAAAATAAAACTAGCATGTGTTTTAAATTTTTTAAAACCTTTTTAAGCGAGTTAAACTATCTGGTACCAAGTTTTTAGGGTTACACCACATGACATTTTTGACATAATCTCGGATGTTAAGGATGTGAGCGCTGATTTTTTTCCAGTACGGAAATGAATGAACACAACCTTGAACTCTGAAGTAGCAGCAGCCGTTCTGTTGTTCACTGTCCTGCTTGACAGCTGAATCTTATCTGAAATGGGACGGATGGAGGAAGGCACAGATTTTGCTACGTGATGGGGAGAGAGATATAGCCAATCTGATAAACGTGATGGCCTGAACACACACATGCATGCTGAAAACCACACAACGCTGTGGGGGGTGGGTGCTCAAAGTGTGTCACTGCTGCAGGGTGGCTCTCCTTAAACAGCTTTATCTTCTTGGGCGGGTAACGGCTGCCAAGACAGTCGCCCACAGCCAGGGGAAGGCTGTTGTGTGCTTTAGTGACGATTTCCCAACACAGGCTGCTCCAAATATACAAACAATCGAAAATCCCCCTGTGCCTGTAAGTGCACCTGGGGAATCTAGCAGCGTGTGTCTGTACCTGGTGAACTTCGTGCCAGCCGTTCTCATCCTGGCAGCAGACAGATGCGTGGTGGTTCAACAGGAGCTCGCAGCAGCCCGGGTCCCCGCCCACCACCACGCTGTGATACAGAGGAGTCAGACCACGGCTGTCCTTGTAGTCTGGAGAAGCTCCCAACTCCAGCAACGTCTGACAGGAAAAAAAGGCAAGTATGTCCATTAAATAGAGACAGCACGAGGATTGTGTCTTTTAAATGGACAATTTATAATAATCATCATCATTATCATCTTAAAAAAACAATTCAATGTTTTATTCTCAAACGAATGGTACAAAGTGAAAAGGCAAGAAGTGCAACTGATTAAAATATCAAAGATGTTAAAGATAAAAACAAAAAAGAGGATTAAAAATAGAGGATTAAAAAAAAAGAAAAATGCAATTATGTTCATAAAATTGCTCCATTAGAGAGATCTAAAAGATGAACTGACTTTGCAACTCATCAAGGCCTGACAGCAAAATCCTCATATTTTCTCCTCTTTAACCCACACTTCACTTGAACAGCCAGAAGCGTTATCCCTTCATCCTCTCATTGTGCTGCTAAGTGACAGGTCTGGCTGCATAAAGATTGACAATTCAGAGCTAAAAATGGTGAGGCTCAGTTCTGTATCTTTTATGAAATCCAAGCAATGAAGATGGTGAGTAGAATTAAAAAAAAAACTTTACCGTGAGTGTGATAATGTTCTTGGACCTTGCAGCTTTGTGGAGGGAAGTCATGCCGTCTTTGGCTCTGAAGTCCAGGTGAGCTCCTCCATTCTTCAGAACCTTGATCAACTCCACCACATTGTCCAGATGTGCTGCAAATGTCAATGGGCTCTCTAAAGGAACAGAGAATAATATTGGTATTTAAATGTATTTGAACCAGGGAGCAGATTTGCTTTTGACATAAGGAAATTGACTCTAGGTATCCTGCTCTGCTTGTTTGTTTCTGTTGGAGCTTGAAACATACTAAAACTAATAATGAGATTTAAATGATCTCTAGCAAAAGCACAGCAAGCAAGTTCTTTTCTTTCTTTTCATGTACAAACCATCTGGGAAAAGTTTGCTTTGTTGTTTTTCCCCTGGCACATTCACACTGTCACATTGTTCAACTACACATAAACTACATCTTAAGTTGCAGATGTGGACATTTAATAACCACACGTTCCACCTACAGAGCAACATCAGGAAAGCCAGGATTTATTTCATTAGTTTCTGGGAACTCACAATTCTTCTGTATTCAACAAGCGGATATTACCTTAAGTAGCAGAAATCACACAAGCCTGGTCCCTGTTAGATTAGCTCCCTAACTGGTGTTTCCATATTTCCTCCAGATTAATACAGAGTCTGCTGATTAAGTCAGTCAGTCATTTTCTATACCTGCTTATTCCTGCTTATTAGGGTCGCAGGGGTCTGCTGGAGCCTATCCCAGCGCGTTACGGCGAGAGGCAGGGATACACCCCAGATGGTCGCCAGCCAATCGTGGGGCACACACACCATTCACTCACACACTCACACCTATGGGCAATTTAGAGTCTCCAATTAACCTCAGCATGTTTTTGGACTGTGGGAGGAAGCCGGAGTACCCGGTGAAAACCCACGCAGACACGGGGAGAACATGCAAACTCCACACAGAAAGGTCCCAGACCCCGGACCAAGGAGGTCTGATTAAGTAAACTGCAGAATTACAACACTGAAAATCACAGGTGAAATTCTGGCAGCACAACGGTGTAAAAGCTAGATGATAAGTGTGAGCCAACCCAGTAATTACAGCTCTTGTGATTTAAAAGTAATAGAACCGAGCTAAACAAAACTATAAAATATCACAGATAGTCAAACTAACTATATAAAATGTGATTATTACTCTTTTTGTGATTGATGTCACATTCACATTCATGTAAACAGTATAATTACATATAGTGTCCATATAGTCATCCATATATAGAATATATCTAATCATTCATATTTTTTACTTTATTTAGTGATTATAAAAAAGGTATATAATGAGCATCACCTCCAGCTTCAATTTGTTTTACTGGATATCAACCATTACCTGCAGCTGCCTCATTTAAAAGAAATCCATTCAGAGGCTGTTTCCTGGAGTTGACTTACACTCAACTCCCACTTAAAACAGCATGGTATTTCACTTGAAGCACTCACTTGCTAAAATGGGCTCACATAATATAGAGTAAAGGGAATCCTGTAGAGTTCAAATGAACTGCTACAAATACCAAGTGTGAATGTGAATGAGGTTAAACTAAAAAGGAAGCTGTGACCTGACTGCTGCACCTCACCTGAATGATGTTTGGTAAAGAAACAAGCATATAACAGAAAAAAAGTAAAAAGAAACTCTAAACACACTGTTGGATTTTTACAGGCTGAAGTTGCAGCACATGTCACTTCTCAGGGTGTTGTTAATTCTTTTGCACTGATGTTAACCAGGCTGATAAAAACAGGTCAATTGTCTGTCACAACTCATTAGAGTAATAAAACCTCAGATGTAATTAAGACATGATTGGAAACATCTAATCTAAACGAGGTCAACAAAACAGACACTGAGATAAATGCTGTGCCCCAATTTCCCAGCGTACTTTATTATTTTTACAACTTACTGTATTTCTACTTTAGCATTTATTACCAATAGGAAATGGTATACATCTGTGTTTAGAATGCCATTGACAGTCTGCTACAAACATTTGTACAATGTAAGTTATATAAATTACATTGTATATAGATAAATGGTTGCAAGACCATAAGTGAGATCTTCTCTTGTAAATATAAAAACGAGCCTTGATTTTTCTGATAAGTGCCGACTGTGCACACACAAGCAGTCTGTAAAAAGGGGTGTTTTTATTTCTTTTGTTTTTGATCAGGTGGAGAGGCTTCTGCTGGACAGCTGGAATCAATTGTGAGTAAGAGCCATGTAACAAGAGCTCTAATCAGCAGAGACCCCTTTCACCTTCAGAAATAAGGTGTCTGTTCAACAATAGCTCTCAAAGCCTATTAATATACCCTCAATTTTCCGCTTAAAAAACAATTCTCAGCTCCACCTTTATTTGTTTTAATAGACCAGTTTCTGTGATCTCGCAGTCCACTCAATACTAATACTCGCTGGGTTAAGTACCTGCGCTGCTGAGATATCCTTGATGTAGTCAAACAGTCATAAATAAACATAATTGTCTCACTAAATGCTTTGGTGAAGTGGTTACCCAATGATTATAAGGCTGCTTAAGTACAGGCTGCTTTAGATGATTATAAACATCCATAGAGTTAATAGTGTGCAACAATGACTCCTTCACCCAACACTGTGAGGAAAGAGAACCACTTGGAGGACCGGATCAAGATGGCGGCATAGCCTGAAAGCTCCACACAACCAAACACAAACCTTAGAAAAAAACCCACAAATGCACCGATAATGTTTGAGTAAACAGAGCGCATGGCTAACATAGCTTATGTGCTGGCAGAGTTGAAGTCCCTCCGCTCGGACTTTGGATCAAAACCGGACAACATTGATAACCGTTTGTCGGATGTGGCAAACTCAATTGTGGGGATTGAAAGTAAACTTTTAGACTTGGAACAAGACGTGGCTGCAAATGCAACACGTATCGGAGAGGCAGAAACACATGTAGCAACAACAGAAGACAAGCTGCAGCACATTCAAGAGGCACTCGCCTCAGCCACTAAACAAATTGCCTATCTTGAATCGAAAACAGAAGATTTGGAAAATCGAGGCAGAAGAAAGACCGATGGACCGGTGGACCGATTTTTGGTCTACGTGAAAGAGAAACGGGAAATAAGCCACTCTTCGACTTTGGCAACGACATACTACCACGATGGCTGTCCTGAAAAAACTTTCACTTTGGAGCGAGTTCATCACACACTGGCACCAGCCAAACCTAACCAGAATTGAGCAGTTCTTGTCCACTTTTTGAGGTTTCAGGAGAAGGAATTTGGGTTTTCTCGAAGCAAGGAAGCGAGAGATCATCAACCACAATGGCAGGCTTTCTGTCTCTCAGGATCTGTCTGCTGAAACGGTCCGTATTTGGTGAGAATTTGCACCAGTTGTGAAGCAGTTTGTGGCTATGACAAAGGATTTCATCACAATCCTTGTGAATTGAGAGTGCTTTACAATTGAAGAATTCATCTCTTTTCAACACTGTGTTGAATCTGAAAAAGATCTGAATCGGGGTTGCTGCATGAATCTACTCAATCTGATATTTTCAAATCTCTCCAGCTGTTTATCCAGTTTGATAAATCTATAAGAGCCATGTTGTTGGCAAAATTGGATAGAAAAATCAGTTGTTTTCTATACCCGCATATTCCTCATTAGGGTCACATGGTCTGCTGGAACCAATCCCATCGAATTACAGGCGAGAGGCAGGGATACATCACCAACAGGACACCAGCCTATCGTGGGGCACACACACCATTCACTCACACACTCACACCTATGGGCAATTTAGAGTCTCCAATTAACCTCAGCATGTTTTTGGATAGTGGGAGGAAGCCGGAGAAAACCTTGAACCTGCAACCTTCTTGTTGTGAGAAAACAGCGCTAACCACTGCTCCAGCATGTAACCCTGGATGGAAAAAATTAGATCCATGTACTTGGGGCCTAATGTTTCTCCTGGATCCACAAATCCCTTTTCTATTCATCTGGATATTCATCAAAAGATTTTTTATTCAGTGGATTTACATTCAGTGAAAGGGTATTTCCCACAAGGGACTGTTACCTTCACATCTCATTAATGGAAGGCTTCCTGTTTACTAATCACTCTTAGCTAATCAAGCCAAGAGTGAAAATGTTTTTTTATGCAGAACCTGGAAAGACAATAAGTGACTGTAGGCTTGAATTTACAGTGTGTATGACTTAAACCACTGCTGTAGCAAAAACTACCTGTCTACTACTGAAACTTGCCATAATTTATGCAGCAATTAAATGTTGCAAAAGGGAAAATCACATGTGCAAGGTTCTCTCCTGAGAACAGAAATAGTCTCCCATCTTAAATAACTCTGAAAATGAGTTTCGCATGTGCTGCGTTTTGGTCTGTTGAGTACTATTGAGTATTGAGAGGAAGATGCTTGTGTTCCTTGTGTTCCTCCTGATGGATTTCATTCCTGTGTATCTGATGGTGACCACAACATGATCCACAGATAATTAAGTCAAGTGTCCAAGTGGAGTGGCTGTGTGTGTGTTTGGAGATGAGTATTATTATTCTTGCCACATGGTTGTCTCCCCAGACACAGAACCCTCTGCCTCCAAGTGGACCCATGAAGACTTTCAACTATTATCCTAACGCAGCTTCAAACATCTTCTCCCTTTTCTTTTATGAACAATTCTGAGCTTTGAAAAAACATTGACATTAGGGCACAGCTCATTACTTGGGGCTGTGTGTGTAAAAGAAACACTGAGCCAACTCTTTAACTCTATTCACCCAGGATACAGCTTTTCTCTCAGTAATGTCTGGTACAACCCCCTCGCATTTTCACACCTGGAAGATACTCACCAAACAAACTCTTTCACTGCTGCCCAGAGGGAAATGTTTGTTACCTTTTTGAACTTCTGCACATTACTGGTATTTTACAAGACCAAACAGCTTATAGCACAGTTTACCCTTCAGCTTGGCTGATATTTTAACATTGTCAGCTCCAGCTGAATCTTGAACAATTCATCCAAATTACAAAAGAAAGTATTTTCTCACTATCCCATTGTGGGATCCTTGACATGTGATGTTAATGTTACTTGATTATGATACCTGCCAGTGTTGGGAGTAATGCGTTACAAAAGTAATAAATTACTATAATATTTTAATTTTTTCTGTAACGCAGTAATGTAAGGCATTACAGGAAAAAATGGTAACATTTTACCTGGTACAAAACCCACATTACAATGTGTTTTTAACATGGATTGAAGTGGTTGAAGTTTTTGTTTTTCTTCATTCAAATTTACTAAAATTGCCCCAAGATGAGCAGCAGTGAAATGTCTGCACAAAAAATGTTTCGCTTCCTTTTCCTTTTGGCTCATCAGACAGAAGATGGAGATGAGAGAATCCTCCAGATGGACACATGCTCATTACTTTATGTTTGTGAAGCATAGGATCTGAAGAACATGGTAGTCAAATGCACTTTGTGATAGCAGTAATTTAACATTTACAGAGGTGCCATAGTAACATGAAGTTAGCAAGGAAGCAAGTGGAGCATGAGAGTGGAGATAACACCACAAAACAGACAAAATTAACAATCAGCAATAATAACAAATGTGAGTTATATTTAGATTGCCGAAACCAGATTTTCAGTTATTTTAGTGAGAGTAACCTAAAAGTAATGCAATAGTAGTGTAATGCCTTACATTTTAAATGCAGTAATATTGTGATGTAACAAATTACTTTGAAATGACGCTAACACGTAATAAATAATGCATTACAGTTCTGAAGTAACTTGCCCAACACTGATACCTGCCCAATTAGCACAATATATAGCATAATATATGTCATATTTTTTTCAGATTAAAATGTTATATAACAAAATACATCAGGTTATGAATGATGTATGAAACAACCCCTCTGTAAAAACTTCAGAATATAGTTAGGAATAAAACTTAAGTTCAGTATAAGCGCAGTATAAGTGCTACTGAAGTGGATAATTCAGAGTGAGAAAAAATACTATAATGAAAGAGTCTTTAAAGATTCCCATTGTAAATTGTCATTGGAAACCACCACAAACCCAATATCTAATCAAATCCTTGAAACCCTCCTTTGTACACTACCGTTGAAAAGTTTGTTTTTTGTCAATGAAGATAACTTTAAACTAATCATAAATACACTCTATACATTGCTAATGTTGTAAATGACTATTCTAGATGCAAAAGGTTTTTGGTGCAATATCGACAGGTGCATAGAGGCCAGCAACTATCACTGTTGCTGGATATGGGCTATTGTGTTCTAATGCTACAATGTGTTTGTTCATTGCATCAGAAGGTGAATGGATCATTAGAAAACCCTTATGCAATAATGTTAGCACAGCTGAAAACAGTTTAGCTGCTTAGAGAAGCTAGAAAACTGAAAGCAACCTTTGGAGGAAAAAATAATTATTTCAAATACAAATCATTATTTCTAACTTTGTCAATGTCTTGACTATATTTTCTATTCATTTTACAACTCATGGTGCTAAATGAAAATGTGACTTTTTATGGAAAACACTAAATTGTCTGGACAACCCCAAACTTTTGAACAGTAGTGTACTTTCAAGACTGATTGCTAATACAATGGATATTACCATATTTCTTTTCGAACGGACTCTTCAAGAAACAAGAAAGTGCTGTTTCATCTCTGGAAACAAAAAACACCAGTCTCTCATTACCTGTTAACCTACATACTATACAAGTAACTCCATACCTGAATCTAACCTTCCTCTGCACGAAGCAGGAAGTGCCACAATGAGACTATCATCTATCAACGGGACTCTGGAGAATCTGCTATATTTTATATGTTTTTAGAATCAGTGTCACTTTATTTCAGTGGGAATGTGTTCTATTACACAGTGGTAGGTGTTGTTCTCAGTGAAATCTTTTTGACCCCTTTTCAGTTTCCTTAAAGGAGCCCTGAAAAACACTTTTTCAGTGCTTGTTTGTGAATATTTAGGTCTCTGGTGTTCCTGGTAACACACAAATCTGAGAAATAAGACCACCCACTCATTCTGTTGTGGTCTGGCCTCCTCTGTAGTGCTGCTGACAGCTGGCTGAACACTGCCTGTTAAAAGTTAATAATCTATAATCTAATAGTCCCTGGATCCCTGTGCTGCTCTCTCCTTCTCCAGTGCTTGTACTTGACTTCTGTTTCTCTGACCGACCCCAGCTCTTGTGACATTTCCGACAGCGATGTGTCAATCACCAGTGGCTGTTTCAGTTGGAAGGGGTGGGGGTGAGTGTGTGAGAAGGCAGACTGCACTGCTGCTACAGGATTAATTCAAAGTTTAATTAACATGCATTTCTTTATAAAGAGACCATGGGCATTTTAATATTCAACATAGAAAATGTCTAAATAGAGCCTCATGAATGCTCCATTGCATAGTGTTGCCATATGGCAACAATTTACATAATTTTTCTGAGATATAAAATCTATGTTTTTGCAGCTGAAGAGGTGGTTATTTTTGAAGGACATACAATTTATGAGGTCACATGACCAGGATATCTTGTTTGCCAGTCCCTTTTGCTCATGGACATTTGACATGTGGGCATCATTGTATCACAGCTAAAGGTTGTCTTTTATTCAGAATTTTGGAACATTTTCACCAAATAATAAATTATATATATATATATATATATATATATATATATATATATATATATATATATATATATATATATATATATATATATATATATATATATATATATATATATACAGTACATACAACCTAATGGAGTCCCATTGACTTACATAGAATAAACTATCCTGAGACTATGCTTATAAGTTTTTCTTATATTTCTTAAATATATCTATTATTTAGGAAATTTAAAGTAATAAAAACATTAGGACGTTTTTTACCATGTCTAAGTAATATTTCATGCAATAGAGGGTTACTAGTAACTTAGTATACTTACAAGTATTATGTGAGATTTGTTAAAATAAGAAAAAAAACACCAGCCAAGTCCTTTCAGTGTTGTTGCTTGTATGCAGCCTTACCACCAGTGTCGCTGTCATGGTAGTTGGGATCAATGCCTCTCTCCAACATTTTGGACACTTTGTCCACCTGATTGTGCTGGATGAGGTCCATGAACTTCCTCAGATTGGCCTGCACAACCACAGAAGAGAAACAGATATTACAGTGAGAAGAAAGAACAAATGGTGGTGGGTGTGAGAGAGATAAATACAGGAGAGAGGTTCAGAGCTGTAAAACGACGGAAATAGAAGATAAGATCAGGAGAGGAGCAGAGGGGTCCAACATAGCTGAGGGTGAAACATGGCTGCGTTTATGAGCGGTAAACTGAAGGAGACTCGCTGTAAATAAAGGACCATGAGGCGGAATAAAAGGCTATTGAGAGCAGGAAGCACAGGAGGGGAGATGACAGGATTCAGAGTGTTGTAGAGAGTGAAATGGCTGCTTCTTTCTGTTCTGCTCTCATGTCTGCTTTCTTTCCAGGCCGCATGATAAAAATAGATAACAGAGCAGCTCCCAGAAGGAGAGGAGAAAATAAGGAGCGAAGAATGGAAGAGAGAAGATGATCAAGAAAATTGGAAGCAATAAAAGAGGAGAATGGGAGGAAAAGCAGGGATGTGGCTTGGAGTGAGGGATGTCCTCATCACTTTGTTTTGTCCCAGACTGTCCCAGACACAGTATTTTACTTTAGAGTTAAAAATTGTTGATCAGCTCAAGACACCCAGGAAACGTTCTACTGCCTTTAATAATATTAAATTAATTATCTGGGTCCAGGGTCCCTAATCTTGGCACAATCGTATTCTGCTAATTGCCGTCTGTGAGGGAAAGCACCAAGCCAATCAGAGCTTTGGATTAACAATAAGAACATTATTGTTACAGCCATGATATGTAGAGAGCGAAGTGGAAGAGCTGTGTTTTAGAATACTACAATACCCATGAGCCTTGGCTACTGTTGCTATGGAGACAAAAACCAGCCAGGGAGGTGTGAATCACAGCGGTAATGAATTGAAAACGCTTCATTGTTTGTGCCGCTCTTGCTGAAATCACTCAAGCGTGATCATTAAATTAGTTGAAAATTAGTTTTTTTAACATGGTGAACCTTAGCCTCCGCCTGCTGCACCAAACTTGCAGAATGAAAAGAAAAGAACCAGATATTTTCTCTTTTTATAACAGTTGGCACAATCAAGGAAAACATCAATAAGATTTAAAATGGACACCAGTGCATCATAAAACCCCTGATTCAGTCTCTATCATATCAGAATATCCCTCCTAAGCGACGTTTTAAATTGCCTTTTGTACTTATTTAACACCAAAATTAGCATGTATATGCAGATTTATTAGTAAAATGGGTAATTGACTACTTTTATATTGTACGTAGCTGGTACCACAAGTTTTTTTTCCACCATGTTAAAACATCATGATGTCATGAATTCACCAGAAAACAGGGCTTGTAAAGCCACTTGGAACAGTTAGCATCACTAACATAGTCCTGCCAGACTGTGTGTAGCTTATAGACTGTATAAAACCAAGGTGCAGCTGTGTTGTATCTGGTTTACTGTGCTGGGGAGGTGACAGGTGTGTTTATGGTGTCTGTTTGCTTTGAAAGACGTCATAAAGCCGACTGTTAGTCTAATGCTAATACTACATAAACATGTGGATGAGACCATATGTTTACAGATATCTCTGTCAGCCCATTAACCACAGGTATGGGCTGACTTTAGATATCTACCATGATGACGCTAGTTCAATATCTGGAAATGTCAGAAGTTCATGCACATGCCCCTGTGTTTTCATGCAACGTTTTGTGTGTGTGTGTGTGTGTGTGTGTGTGTGTGTGTGTGTGTGTGTGTGTGTGTGTGTGTGTGTGTGTGTGTGTGTGTGTGTGTGTGTGTGCGTGAGGGTCTGCAGCTCTCTGTCTTTGCTGAAACAGGTGGGGAGGCTGGTGGTTGATTGGCCGTCTCAGCGTAAGCTTGAGCTAACCACAGAGCAGCAGAAGGCATTGGCAAAACGGATTAGCTCCAAAATGTTTTATCATGCCAAAAGATTGAGGGAAAAAAAACAACCTCCCCATTTTTTGACTAATGACTTTTGTTAATTTGTATATTCATCCGTTTGCTCCACATTTATAAAGAAACTGCTCCTCCCCAGGGCCTTTTTCATTTTTCCTTCCTTTATCGTTGCTCCCCTTCTGCCTGTCTGCTCATTGCTGCATTCGGATGTAGAAGTAGAGCAGCTGTCAGACAGTTTCCCAGTGTGCGGGAAACAGAGAGCTGCCAGAGACACTTGAGCTCTGGCATAGCTGCATGATTAAAGTACTGTAGCTATATGGGACAGCAGGCCAAAGATACCCTCACACAACCATGAAAAGGCAGAAGAATCTTCAATTTGTTATGTAAATTTAATTTGACTCATGTTGGAGATGGAGAGATGGAGCAAAGGAGGAGTCTGCTGATGGAACTGGCAGGAAAAGAAGAGACTCCTCCTGAGCAGCAGTCAAACTCACAGCTTTTCCTTGACCATCAAAGAGGAAGAGAAGAGCTGCAAATCAGCCCAGTCTGACAGGCCAGCTACACTCTGTGTTTGCTTGGAGTGTCTTTTCTCTCCCTTTTCCTTTCATTGAATTATGAGTAGTAGGCATTAATGAGTGTCAACACTCAGACAGGTGGACAGGATACTGTGAGTCGTCTTGCTTTGGATGATTTGTCTGAGTTAGTCTAAATGCAACCACAGTATGACTTGCTTTTCAGAATGACCACATTACTCTTCAGAGAACAAGTCAATCAAACAACAAATCAACAAGTACATAAAATTAGGTTTCAAAATCATGAAAAATAAACACTGTCCTGTGCTCTATGGTCTCTGCACATAAAGCCTGGTTCATGCCTTACTCCCTAAAATAAAAAATACACAATTTAAAATAGGCCCTGCTTGTACATGTACTGTAGAACAAGCAAATTGGAGGTTGTTTTAAAAATAAGATTTGGAAGACAGTGTTAGATTCAGCACTTACTTTGTAGGTAAATAAACTTTGTCTGAATAAACTGGAATGTATTACAATTACTCTTTTTTTATTGTATGGTGGGATTTTCCAGTGAGAAAATCCTCTAGCAGACAGCAACCAATGTGCTTTACACTTCCAGTTTATTGTTTTGTTTTTTTTCCCGTTCTGGCAGTATTTTGTTCATCCATCCACTGTGTAGGAAAGTAGAAACCCAACCAAGGCTTATCTGTGCGCTTACTGTTATTAAGTTGTTATTGATGCTACTGCTTCTTACCTTCGTATGAAGCTTTGCAATCTGCTTTTCATCCACATTGGGCTGGCGGTAGACTCTGCTCTTATAACGGAACTGCAGAGCAAAAGACAATTTATTAAAAAAGTAAGTCCAAAACAACAGGTATAACAAAGCATTTATTAAAGCTCTGTTCCAATAACAGCTTTAGTAACTGATAACCTTTTCCCTGATATGCTTTCCCTATATGCTATGATGGAAATTACAGGCCTCTCTTGTCTTTTTACGTGGGATAACTTAACTTGCATCATTGGTGGCTGACTAAATATTGTCTATGTACTCTATATACATATATACGCATATGGGCAATGACCAACCAACATGTACCTCCACACATGGGACGCCCTTGCTGATTGGCTGGGGATATTCTCGAAGGATGCGTTCTTCATCCAGGAACTTGCCATCCCTCCCATTGCTGGCTGGCTGGAAAAGCCCGTAGTTGAGCACGTCCTTCAGGCTCTGATTTAGCGTACACAGGATCCGTTGCTTGGCCACCCACACAGTCGCGTCCGGGTTGAACCGCATGCATTTCTGAAAAGAGAGAGTGTAAGTGCGTCAGCGCAGAAAAGGAAAGACAAACTGATTAGAGAGTGGTGATTGGAGTGTTGACTGGCAGTGGAGCAATCAACACAAATTACATATTTATCTTAGAAATAAGAAGCAAAACAATGTACTGTTATCACCGTGTGACAGATGTTACAGTTGCACTTCCAACTTTTGAATGACGGATGCAAATAGGTTGGGATATAAGACTGATGGGAGCATTTGAATAGAATCACAATTGTGCCCAATCAATCTAAATTGGTGCTTTAATAAGACAAACCCTGCCCCAGTTACTACAAATAAACCATGTATGGCCTACAGTGTAGCCAAGGTTTTTTTTTATTGTTTTGAACAATGATACTGTGTATGCTAAACAGGGCCATTCTGCTCATTGAGAATGTAAATGACACAACCCTGCTGCCCCTGATTTTCCCAGTTCCAGCTTCCCTGTAGTAAAAGAAAAAGAAACAATGAGGGATTTCTGGGCTATTCTGAATCATAGAGGGATTATGGGCGCCGTGCCATGGCATTCGGGAAGTGTCTGCAAGTGTACAGCTGGATGTGCTGCTCAGCTGGTGATAGCAGCCCGGCGTTGGTGATAAAGGTTGACGGGATGAGCAGTCGGTGAACTCTGCCGAACGATAATCCTCACGCCTGGCCTGGAATGGACACGGGAGAGGAGAGGAGGGGATGGAAGGATGCAGGGTTGTACAGAAACAGATGTCTGGCATCTGGCAGCGTTGTGTGGACTGAGATGGTCTTCTTTCCCTCTGCTGCTTCCACTTGTGAATGTGTTTAACTGTGTGAATGTTAACAGGGTGTTTCCTTCCAGAGAAGCTATAAATAATGGTTCAAAATGATTTGTAACCTTCCTTTTGTGTTCTTCTGTTTCCATCCCTTATGTTAACTGGTCGGTTTTGACCCATGTCTTATTGGTTACCTTGTTAGGCTTCCTTAACTATTAAAATACTGCTTTTAATATTATTTTATATAATAACATATGTTATTAGGGCTCTTCAGGGGCTCTACAGGGCTCTTCAATTATGGTCCCAGAGGGCCGGCGTGGGTGCAGGCTTTTGTTCCAACCAAGCAGAAACACACCTGGTTCTACTAATCAACCACTACAACCCTTGCTAAGAGCTTTCATTATTACAATCAGATGTGAAACTCCTTGCCACCGGCCCTCCAGGACCGGAATTGAAGAGCTCTAATCTATGACGTTATGGGTCAATTTTGACATTTAGACCCATATTTATTTACTTTAATTAAAAATTTAAAATATTTTTTTCAGCAATAAAACTTTGAGACAAACAAATGAACAAATAAATAAAGATCAGAACAAGTCAGTTGACTGTCAGTGCACTTATGATTTCAGTTTTGGCTCTAATTATTGCTTTATATTCTTTTTTTAACTGGGTCAAAACCGACTAACAACACAAAGGTCAATATTTCAACCAGAGCATTTTATAATTTTGTGAAAACACTTTTTTGTTGAACTAGGGGTACCTGCATATAAAAAACCTGCATATAAGTGGCTCTTTTATGCATTTAAAATCTAAATTGGATCAGTGCCGACCCTAACATAAGGAAGGAAGGTTAACTAGAAAAGGCATTTTCTGGAAAAACTGAATGTGAGAGCTGCTGTTGCTGCACCTGCTAACAGCCTCTTTTAATTGGTTTGGATCATCTGTGCATCTGTTTGTATTTTTTCCATCTTCATCTCCGCTGAGTGCTGGTTATGAACTCATAAGCTTGAGGATCTGACACATAACACAGTAATAGAAACATCTTAATCCACTAGACTATCAGAAATACTGTTAAGTGACTACAAAAGATGATTGTGTGGCATAATGTGTCAACGCTTCATGCCCAGTGGGAGGCAGATGCAGAGCGCAAGAAAGTTATGTTATCTGTTTAATACATCACATGTTCTGACTGCAAATACTGTTTGTAGTACAGTATACAGTATAGTGCATCAGCTGAGCCTGGATCACGTGCACATGCTTATACGTTGGCCTGCAGTTGAATTATTCAACTGAGTTTGATTTCCAAGTGGATGGAGTGACTTAGTCATGTGACCGAGTGGCACCGTTGAGTGCTCAATGATGAATGCGTAATCAGAGGCATCAGTGCATACATGTGAGGAAGCTTAGGGAACACACACATAGATACACACACACACACACATACACACATATCCATTCTATGCATGAGTTGTAACCACCAAACTAATTACTTCATCGTGGTCAGGAGTTCATTGCTGGGTCAACACTTTAGAGGACCCAGACCCAGTGGATCATACACACACACATACACACACACGCACACACACACACACACACACACACACGCACGCACATACGCGCACACACTGTCCTGAGACTTTCCTCCCAATAAAAAAAATGGATTGTAAATTCAGTCACTAAATGCAACTTAGGCAACCTGCTGCACTGTCATTGACATCCAGTGTAAAGCTATCTGGAACACACACACACCAAAACACACACGCACACACTCACCAAACATCAAACAAAGAGCTTCAGTACAGAGTTGCATTAGCTCTGAGATAAAACTACAGTACAGATTGTGGCAGCTGTTCACCCACAGAGTTTCTGTGAGGCACTTCTGGTCTTTGATGATAAACCTTTATATCCAAACCACCTAAGGGAGGGACAGTGAAGCAAAATCCATTGACAACTACAGTAGATGTGCTAATATAATCAATGGAAATATAAAGTAAATATATATATATATATATATATATATATATATATATATATATATATATATATATATATATATATATATATATATATATATATATATATATATATATATATATATATATATATACTGCCTGCAGGAGGTACAGTAAGTAATTATTAAATGGGACAACATATTTTGATCCCATACTGAAAATACACAGTTGCACACTTGGGGCTTCATTAAAAGTAGCAGCATGCGGCTAAAGAACGTGAGCGGCCACTATGCAAATGAAACAGTAATTCCCACTGTTAGAATTAGCAAAACCTATAAAACACTGATAGATTCCACTGTCAAAGCTGTGTCAGTATTCATGAGTAAACGTCAACCTGACCCATGAGACGTCAGGGTTTAAAGTAGATAGATTAAAGTCAGAAAGTGGATGTTAAATTTAATTTACCATTTAGTTGATCTACAGTTTTCTAGCATTTCTGGCTTGTTTTTTTTTTTTTATTTACGTACACTGTTGGTTCAGCAAGACTGCCTTCTGTAGCCAAGGCTCATGAAAATGTATGAAATGACTGCAGTGTCTTTAAAATGTAAATACTACATGTGAAGACTGAATCTATGGCTTCGCTCTCATTTCTTTTTTTTTATGCTAATGACACTATTATATATACTGCTGTGTGCTGACTGGTACACGTTGTGTCATGCAACCGTGATGACCAAACTAGAGCAAATAGAAGCGTGGCTATTAGACTTATATACATCTTTATTGACCAAGCGTAATGCTTGCTAAAAGGTTAGCAAAGTCAACTTCATGTCAGGACTGTGTGTCTGTTTAGAAGTGAAATTGAGAATTGCAGCTTTATATTTAACATTTCTGCATTCACACATTGTATTTCATAATCTGTGGGCAAAGAAGATACAAATCATGGTGGCACTGACGCTGTTCAGGCATAGATTCTGTGTGGGTCTGAGGAAAAGAACATTCATTATCTATCACTTGCTTTCTGCTATTCATCTACCTGCCACTCATTTACATATGAATGGGAAATGGGAGGACAGTTATTTGTGTGTCATTTGCTTTTCCCACATGTTAATTATAATATCATCTGTTATACAAATGCCCCCAGATATTACAGTACACATCCAGCGCACAGGGCTGAGTCGTAATATCTTTTACAGATCAATAGAGAGGGCCTTATCTCATATCGCTCAATATTGAACCATTTTGTATCATTTGTTCTCAATAATTAGCAAAAATGTCACTGTTGTAAAAACCTAAAGAAATATTCTTCTACCAAAACCACTCCTACGCCTCATCTATATATCAGCCCTGCCTGCATGCCGCCCACTCAATGTCATGTGGATCCTTTTGGTCAGAGCTCACTTAAGTCTAAGGATTTATGTCAAAACAGAAATGAGTTAATGGAAGAACACAGGCAGCTTCTTTCAGATAATTAAAATGCCAGATTCCCCTGGAAGTGTTAATCCAAGGGTTACTTCAAGGGTAAAACTTGTCATATCATTAATACATGAATGGAAGTCATAACATCTTAAAAGGAAGGTTATCATAACAACAGGCACAATCCTAGGTCTGCTAATGAGTACCTTTAAGATTAGGTTTGCAATGATTCAATGCATTAGTCAACCCATAGATAATTAATTGGAAGAATTTTTGAAGGTTGAATATTCTTTCAGTCATTTATTAACTCTCTATTGCAAAGTGTCCTCATATGGCAACAGCTACTTTATCTTGTGTTTTTACAGATGAGTGTGAAAAGGGGGCTTTTATTTTTAAAGAAACACAATTTATGAGGTCACATGATCAGGACTTCCTGTTTGCACATGGACTTTTGACATGCAAGAATCACTGTCTCACAACCGAAGGTTGCCTTTTATTCAGAATTTGGAAAAAAGAAATACCTGAATTTAATTCAATTATGATGTTATAATTTGTTTCTAATATGCTAAAATGGATTTGTTGCCATATGGCAACAATATGCAAATATGGAAAATTCTAGTAAAGTCCCATTAACTTACATAGCATGAAACTATCCTGAGACTATCTTTACAACTTTTTTCTTGTATTTCTTTAATATATCTATTATTTAGGCCATTATAAGTTATAAAAACATTCAAAACATTTTTTAGCTTGTCTAAATAATATTTCATGCAATGGAGGGTTAAGCAATACGTGCCGAATATTTGCTGCCAATATGTTACATGCTGCACCTTTAACGCATGCTGATAAAAAGAGCCCTCAGACTGTAAAATAACAGGCTATAGTGTGTCAAACACACTGCCATTACTTATCCTGTGGATCTCAACAAGAAGGTCAGACAATCAATGTTCAGATATTAATACTGAAAAACAAATCTGTTTCATATTTCATATTGACTCCCACACGGTCACACAAGTGAAGCACACGTTACATCACCGCCTTCCCTGCTCGTGTCCCTGTCTTTCACAGATCATCTCACCGTCTGCTGCAGGTCGGGAATAACGACACGGATGACCAGCGAGTTGGTGTGAATGTCATCCATGCGGTTCTGTGATGTCTCGGCGGTGGCCCTTATGGTCTCGTAGATGGTTTCTTCGTGAGAGCTGTCAGAGGCGCAATCGTCGGAGTAATCAGAAAAGCTCTGGGCCATCTCATCCTCACTGGAGGTGGGGCTCCGGGGCATAGTCAGCAGGCCCGACGGATTCAGCTGCGACACACGAGGAGGGAAAAAAGGTCAGACTCTCATAAACTCAAAACGGTTCATTAAAGAAGGCTGGCTTTAAAAGAACTGAGAATCCCCCCTCTGCTCCTATTAGACACGTTTGTCCCTTTAGAGAGCCTCCGTGGTGCTGGTGAGTTTCTTAGTTTATCCTCATCCACTCTGAGCTCACAGCCTGCGCTGCAGCAGTCAACTCCCAGGGGAATAAATGTGGCTGCACATCTTCACGAAAGCTTTTGCCTCATTAAGATGATACTGTATGTGTGTAAAAGTTCGATGACCGAAGGAACCGTATCGTATGACCAAAGCTGCCACACCTAAAATGCAGCAGAATTACTCACTGCATTAAACTTAGGCATCAACGTGATTTATGGTTCAGAAAATGAAATGGTTTAAATATGCCTTAATGAAGTAGCAACATCTGTGGGTGTGTGTGCTGCAGATGTTGAACCTTAACTAAGTGACGGTGAAATGACAGTTTGCGCAGCTTGAGCTTCTGTAATGTGACGCATTTTAGAGGAAACAGATTAAACTGCGATGAGAGGATTTACTTAAGGTGAAGTAAAAGTTTGCTGGAACAGAGCCTTAAATTCTATTGAGTGCATCATTTTAAGAGAGCAGATATACACAGGTATTTCAATAATCAATTATTTATTTCAGTTTTGTTTTCCAGCAACAATGTGACTATCTGATTTTTTTTCTCAGAAAATATTAATCAGATTAATCAATAATGAAAATAATGGTTAGTTATGTGGGGGGATTTTTTATTTCTCTACCAGAGAGGAAGGATGAATTAAGAACTTAACAGCAACTAGGTGAAAATAATAATAATAACTATAGCTGCAAGCAGCAATGAGGGACCAAGCAGATGTAATTAAGTCATAGACATGTTCCTAAGCACCCACATAATTTCAAGTCAACAGAGCAAAGTTTGGTTGAAATATAAGGCCACATTTCACTATCAAATTTGATTAGCTGTGATGGCTGAAGCTTTGACAGACAAAAAAAAAATCACATTATCTGAACATCATATACCTCAGGTTTTGTGGTGATCGATCAAAATATGTGGCCAGTGGAAAATGTTTTGGTATAATCCAATATGGTAGCTGATTACTTGTGTTAACCAAAAAATTGGCAATGACAATCAATGAGACAACCCACACTATGACCACACATTACCATGTTGATTCTAACCCAAACACATCCTGAGACATGAGCCAAAATACATTTTTGCTAATTGCAGCTCCCCCATAAGTCAAAGGTCAACCTCTTTGATTGGCTGTTCCTTACTCTGTCAGCACTTGATGTCAAGTAATTAACATACAGAGGCCATTACTTATATAAAGACACAGCACAGAAACACATGCATTAAACATTCACTGTCAATATTAGCAGTTTTTTGTTGAGTTCAGCAATCATGTTTCAGCAGTTGTTACCAACTGCAATGATCACAAAAGTGTTGTGAATGAGTTGAATGTTGTGCATAATGTAGTATTTAGAGCACTACAGCATAACATAACTGACCTGAAATAATTCACACTGATGGCCATGAATAACGCAGAAGCACATATAGTGTTGTTCACTCATCCAGGAGACTCTTTTGTTTCCATCAACACGCACCTGCCTTATGAGGATGTGTGTGAAAAATTAATAACTTCCTTTCAATCAGATTTCCAGTCCGACCACACTTTGGGTGACATAACACGTTTTTTGCAAATTCGCATCCATTGGGTTTAAAACTCAAATGTAGACAATTAACTGGGTATTTTACAACCAATTTTGATGATAAAGTAAGTCATTTTTCAAGCAGAAATACCTGACAAAAAGACTTTTTCCAGTTATATGATCCTCAACGGAATAGTGTTGGGTTTTGCATTGATTTTGGACTAATTCCTAACACTTTATAGAACAAAGAAGCATTTGATTAAATAAAGAAATTGATCTTGTGATTAATCAACAGTGAAAATAATGTTAGTTGCAGCCTTTTACAGGGTGAGAACTTGGAAAAGGTACTTTCTATTTCACTGTGCTTTTAACAAGAAAATCTGGCATCATAAAATTCTCAGTACAACACAAACTGAAAGTAGCCTATGTATAGAAATTTAAAGGACGAATGAATATCACCCTTTGATAATTTCTCTCTCTCAGAACTGCTGCAATACCATCAGTGTGATAATTTAACCCTGTAAACAAAAAAAAAATTCAATTAGTATTATTAGTGCCTTTCAGTTTTGGTTTGCAACCTCTTTATTTTGCATGCTGGTAGTCCTAAAAATAGTTTCTCTCCTTGTTCAGGCAAAGATGGACTTTGCATTTCTCACAGTAGACACGGGTGAAGAGGGGTTATCCTCACAATACATGTATTCGATTGTATACGTCAGGTTTTTCAGGAAAAAAAATATTGTACTGATGATAGAAAAGCCTTAAAAGTTAATGTATTATATATGATACGTATGGTTTCATAGGGTTAATTTAATCAACACTGCAGAGCTGTTACATTTCTCACTTTTCAGCAAGAGAATACTTAAGCATTTAGTTTGATAAAAGGAAAAGTTCTTTGCTCAGCAAGAACAGATGAGACATAAACGTCTATAAGGTCATATGGAACGGTCCCAGCTGGATTATGTGTGTCACATCTGTGCATCTGTGACATGGATGGAAACATTTCCTTTCCAGTTACTTTCAGCTCTACAGCTTTACTGTGCTGTTTTTTTCTGATAATAAGCATGTTTTCCACTCAAGGATGAAATAAAAATAATGAGGAAAATAGAACCTGAACATGTGATAAAGTATTTCAAAAGTTGCCACTTTTCAAGTTGATTTTAAAGCCTAGTTTCTGGATTTTTTTGATCTTTGTGCAGCTTTGGTTTCCTGCTGAGTCTTTCATACTGTAATTTGTGTAATTATCTTTCATGCTCTTACGATCAGCACGTGGCCAATAATAAACACACTCGAGCTACTACACAATGTCACGTGGAGTGCACAGTATGTGAGAGTGTGCTGTACAAAACATAAATTCAAGTGATTCATTTACATGATTGATGCTTAGCAAGGATGAAAATACCAGCGTGTGGTATGGCTTCATCCGTAACCCGTGGTTACTGCACATTCTGGGGACAGTTTGTGCATGGAGGTGGGGATAAACAGGAAATATCACTTGTCTAAATCTATTTTTTTGTCTTCCCAGTGTTTACTCTTTCATGTTGAATATGTCTAAACTGTGTCCTGTGTACCAAAACAAAAGTGGAGGCAACCAGCCATTTGTATACTAATAATACACTCACGGGTAATACGCAGTGCAGTTTGTGCTGAAAAGGACAATAAAGAAGAAAAAAAAATTGCAGAGATTGTGTGAGATCCTGGATAAAAAAGGCCTGGGTATTTGGAGGTGAGTGAAATAGCTGACATCTGGTGTAGCTCTTTGATGTTGTAGAGAAATTTATTCTCTTTACAGGTCCATCACCTTTTCCTGCATTTCAGTTGTCTGGTGCTCTCTCATGATACAGAACTTTTCAGCTCGCCAATTCTCTCTATCCTTTATCTACTTATTGGTGTGTTTCACGAATTGATATGATTTTATCTGTCAACTGTCAACACCAACTGACCCAGATGGGAACACACTGTCTCACACAATAGGATACACACAGATAACGTTCAAACGAGGAGACCAAAGGGTCATGAACTTGGATTTGTCCAGTGCTTTCACCACTCTACAGCCTGTTCTTCTGAGGGACAAGATGGAGTGTTCAGGAGTGGAACACCACCTCACATCCTGGATTTTTGGATTATCTTCCCAACCGAGGACACACACACACACACACACACACACACACACACATACACACACACACACACACACACACACACACAATCTTACAAATGTTTTTTTATCATGCTTTTTCCCCAATTGTGGGACTGAAAAGGATTATCTTATCTCATCTTATCTTATCTTGGAGACACACTTTGTTTGGCTGCACAGTAAATAAATACAGAATTCTTATGTTGTAGACAACACCTCACTGCCCTTATTGGTTCGCATGTGTGATTTTAAATTAAACTCTGGGATCTATATTATCAAAATGATCATCACACAAGTCTTTTTTTTGCAATTGTTTGTAGTAATCGTGACTTTCCAGCCACAGTTATGGTAAGTAAAAATACACAAATCTCTCTATGTAGGCTCAACAAAACAACACGCCATGTTAACACAAATACACAAGCGGTGATTATGTTTTTATTGTTAGAGGAAACATGGAAGCATCACTCACATACACGGTTTAACTGTCACTGCTCCATCTACATCATGAATCCTAAAGCCGTGTTTCACCAGTGTAAAAAAAAAATCCAATTAAAGACAAATAATTCCTTTTGCTCTCACAAAGTGATAATTACTGACTGATTAGCATGCTCATTTTTTCACAGCCAATTGATTTTCCACAGCAATGCTAAACACTATATGAAGGCATATTATTGCATGGAAACCTAAAGGTGACCGTTTGTGTCACGGTCAAAGCTTGTTCCCATCTGATCTACAATTAACACGACTAATAACTGGTGTGTCAGCTGTGCTGTGTTAAATACATTTAAAATGTGTCAAGTTGAGGTCTTTCATTCATCATTTAGTCATCCCCCAAATTAAATATATCTTGACAGCTACATGAGGATGCTGAGGATAGTGGTTCAGGAAAAGATTTTTCAGCAATGACCACATTTCACTCTTGCGAAAGATTTCAGGCAAAAAGCTGCCCATGCACCGAGAGGCTGGATGCAATCTCTTGGCTGATCTGGGCTCTGATGACATTCAGATTGCTGACTGACTTGACAGTTTTTGAGATTGCGCCATTGCAGAAATTTCTACAGACCAGCTTCAACCTGATTCTGCAGCAGCCGCATGCTGTGACATCTGTCAGGTTTGTAAAGTGTGACACAGCAAATCAAAAGAACTTCTCTCTCTTGGGCTTTAAGTACCTTCACTTTCTCTGGCAGCTTTTATGAAAATAATGTGTGTGAGAGAGAGAATAGAGAGAGAGAGGGGACACACACACTCACACACACGTCTATTATAACCAGGCCATTTTTTGTCATCCCCGGATTCATTTTACTTCCACATTAGTCATTCACTTCATTCAGCGGTATAATTGAAAAGATGAAAAGACTTTCTTGGAGACTTTCTAAGTCTTTAGGTACCAAAGAGAGTATGCAGAGTTCAATAATGAACACAGTCATTTGCTTTGATTTAGCGAGAGAGACTGAAAGAGAGTTCTAGAAAAGAGGTAGACAAATAGCAATGTTCTCTGTCGTGTAACAGTCTGTGACAGAAATAGGTTAGGGGTATGCTGTACACCTGTAAGGTTAACACATTAAATTGGTGCTGGAGCCATGGGCGTAGAGTAAATGCACTTGGTATAATGCATTAAATTACACTAAAGCTGCAATTAGTAGTATTTCACCAGTGCTTTGAATAAAATCGAGCTTTGAAAGGCAACACATGCAGAGCATGTTGCCTTTGTTGGCTCACTGCAGCATTCTAAGAATGGAGGATGATTTAGAAACCTCATAACTAAAACTATGTTGGATTTTAATTTGTTGGACGGATATGGTAAAGAAACCATGATATCAAAGCTCTATAATTAGTTAATTAACCAATAAAAAAAGGAATTGGCAGAAGTTTTGATTTTTGGCAAAAATATTGTCTGGTTTCAACTTTCTACTTTTCTCTCCAATGTCTGAAAGCAACTAAAGTTTCACAGTTTGCAGGTTAAATAAAATAAATAATGAAATATCTTGCTATATATATAGTTATTTCTCCCCTTCCAAATGGAAGTATGCAAGTTGCAACAGTGTACAGAGATACTAAAGATACTAAAGTAGATTAGAGCAGCCAATCTGCCTCTGTAATCCTATTTGAATTTCATTCCTCTTTCCACAAACAGACAAACATAGAGGATAGAAACAGACAATCAGACAGCCAGTAAAAAATGTATAGACATGCTGAGGATTTCCCAAGAAAAAACTAAATACACAATGGCTTAGTAATTTCAGCATACAAAAAGTCTTATTTTTTTACAATGTGATTTGTATTTTAGGGTTTATTCTAGATTTATGGAACTGGTAGCGTTTGAAAAAAGGTCCATAAATACATGTCTTCATTACATATGTCAAATTGTATTTTCATTATATGTAGTCATATATTAGATCCCTACATACATCTCACAGGTGACATTTACACTATACTTACAGCCTAGGACATATTCTCTGTAGGAAATGAGTGGGAATAGGAAAAGACGCTTACTGGGTTAGCCTCCTGTGAAGGTCAATAATAAGCCAGAGCTGAAAGCAGAGAAAGGCCGAAGATGACAGACAAGTGATGAGTTTGTTCATTCAGAGGAGATTATGTCTATGCTTCTCTTGGCTTTTTTGTGCCACCAAAGTGACAGATTGTGAAGCCAGTGTGGGTTTGATTGATTGAGTACAGTAGGGAATTTGAGGGTCATGAGGGGGGACGCCCTCCCTCTTGTTAGCAAAATGACCATCATGCATGCCCCCTCCCTGTTAACCTGCCATTTTCCCTCTCTGTCCCCTAGTAGCAGAGATCATGCAGAGGCAGAGAAGTACTTTAGTTGACTATGTTATTCTCGTCTGTCTCATTGATCCATTATCTGACTGAAGTTTGTACAAGTTAAAATCTATGGCCCTGATGATGGCTCTGAAATATGAGCAGCCAACTGTGCTGAGTATTGATGAATCCATGGTGCTGTCCCTGGTGCTGAAGAGCAGACAGATCTGTGATTGCACTTTTTCCAGAAAAAAAATCCTTTTCCTAAACACATCACTTACTTGCATATGAGTATAATGTGTGTGTTTCTGTTTGTGAGTGATAGATCAATGACAGACGACATCCTTTAGCACACCTGACTGACACATATTTTTTTTCCTACTGCACAGGCATATGATTGACTGATTGATTGATTGGAGATGAAAACCCTGTGAAATGGAAGTGACAATTTGCCAGGAAAAGAAAAATATCTAATCTGTTTGTATGACTGCAGGTATGCTCGTCTGACCCAGATGTGTCTGCCTGACAAGCCAATCAAGAAGATGAGAAAAGAAGACAACAACACAGTGCTTGCATGTAGAATATCTAATCTCCTGGATATTACAGCCAAGCTGCTCAAGAGCAGTGTTCGGCAAAACAAATCTGATTGATTGTGAACACTTTGAGCAGTGGAAAAGGAATTGTGGGCAGAACTGTGGTACTGTGCTATTTCACTTGGAGAACACAATTCATGTCAATTGTATCAAGACATATCAATACAACTGAAATTGTATATTGGATAATATTCCTGAATGATGATAATGATTGATGAGAAACTTCAGTGGAAAATAGCACTCTGCTCTCATAATAAATGACTCATAATTATATTTACAAAAAGCAAGCATGTGAAGGCTACATCTGCAGTCTTTTAACCTTTACAACAGGGGAAGGGGTTAAAGTTCAATCGCCTAGCAACAGAGTATGACGGCAGAGGAGCTGAAACATCTATAACTGGAAAAGTCTTCCAGAACAGTCCAGGTTTCCAGGTCATTCCAGGACAGCACATTGTTCAACGGTTTCTAAGGTTAAAGGGATATTTAATTAGCACTTGCTAAAAAACGGGGATAATGGTAGTTTTTACAATGCTCCTACACCCTGCAGTGAACTACTGTGGTGTTTAGAATGTAAAGAAAGTAACTACAGTTTGGCCTGTTAGTGTCATATATAGAAGTAAATTGTTCATTTGCATCATGGGTGTTTCATGTCTCGGTCTTATCTTACGTGATCAGAGGAAGTCCATTAGCAATAGAGAATAAAAAAAAATTGGAAAATGGAACATAATGGAATGGAATATAACCACATTTTGACAAAGCCAAAATTGTTGGGTTTTCATTCTGAGCGTTCCCATCCGCAGACTTTATTCTTCCCATGGACATCAGACAAAATGTTGACGTAAAATCACATCATCTTATATTTACAAAGATGTGCCGTTTACACTTCCAGGGCTAGTACAGTACAGTAAGTTGTTTATTAGTGTGTCATGTGACAATCATTAGTAACACGAGTAGGTGTTAAACCACCTGGGAAGAGATGAAAACAGCAAGAAGTGTCATAGACCTCCTCCGCTGCTGAGTGATGTTGTTCATACTTTGATATTGATGGTTTCCAACCATCATGGTCTCAAACCATCATCTTCTCTATCTATATACTGTGTCTGTCTATCTTCTCTTTTCTATTCTAAATGAGTATGTTGTTTTGTTCAAAGGAGTGTTGCTTGTCCTTAGGGAATCCACTCAGTCAGCTCTGAAGGAGTCTTTGGAAAGTGAAGCTTCAACCATCTACAACAAATCTGCTCTTGATGCTGGATATCAACTGTGACAACTGTGCAATTTTTTTTTTTTTTTAATGGATGCTTGATACTTACATACGTAAATTACCTACATTACATACTGACAAAAAAACTAAAGCTGACGGGTCAGCATCCTCACCCCTTGATAATACAGTACCTGTGAAAGTCATGAGAGTGATTAGGATTCAGTAGAACATCAAGATCAGCTTTTTTTCTGTCAATACCTGCATAATTCCATGGTGAAAAAAACAACAACTTTTGACTTGAAATGATATTAACACACACACACTGTATGTCTGTACCAAAAGTTCATGCCTCAGGAATGAAAAAGTCCTTGAGACATGGCCAGAAAAAAAAAAAAACATCCAATCCAATTTCATAAGGGCTTTTTAATTAGCAGGCTATATCATGATTGATCCAGTCAGGCAGCACGTTGGCCCCTCGTGTCTAAATTGGGGGTACAATAATAACAATACAGCTGTAATTAAAACCTTCACGCTAAACTCATCTCGCCACCTAATTATTTGTCCCTAACCAAAGCTGTGCCTGAACAACAACCACGCAATTGATGTAAATTATACAGCCTGGTTGATTATAGTATGCAGAAATGCAGATTGAATTATTTCAGCATAGACTCTCTTTGTTTTGTTTTTGTTTTTTTTTCACAGTGACAGTCATGGTTTCATCTTCTTCCTGACAAAGCCACCAGACCAGACACCGGTGGTTCCAGTTAGAATTTGATGAGGGAGTTTACTTTTGTGGTTACTTGCCTCACAAACCAAGGAATGTGAGGCACCGAGACGAGTGAAAAGAAAGGAAGACACACACCCACACACACACACCCAACACACACACACACACACATACACACACACACAAACACAGAGCACTATAAAGGACGCCTTCTGTTACCTTGTTAAAGTTTTCATCCTTGCAGGCAAAGGAACTGGAATCTGAGCCATTTACTGGCAAACACACACACACACACACACAGACACACATACATGCACACAAAACTCATCATTGTTTCATTTCCGTTCATCTACCACCTGCTGTTTTAATTAAGACAGAGGTAACACACATTAATACATGGTGCATGCTGAGCGGGTTTCACTTCCATGGTGCAGTTTGTCTTTTTAGAGATAAAATCTTATGTAATGTCCCATGGGGTCTTCCGGTAGAACCCATGGGACCTTATTTGGGAAGAATTAGGTATGGTGGTCACGGCCACATTTTTTGATCCTGTTAGAGTTGTGCCATGAATCATACATGTGATGTTAATCTATATAAAGTGTAATTTTGCAAGTCAAGAAGATTGCATTTGTTGCAAAACTGTTCAACTACAAGACTGCGAAAATACTTAATTAGAAAGACTAGAGACACTTTAACAACACTAGCAGAGGAGGCATGCTATTTTCATGAATGAATGAGGTCATATGGGATGAACGTTGTTCCAAAGACTCAAAAGGTAGGCTATGAAATACCCTGAAAAACCCCTGGTTTCGACCCAAGTTCACATTCTCACCAGATTGACCACACCAATGTTTGTTATTTGGTGTGGAGTCATCCACTTGATTTAGTGTATCTTAGTGCGACTGATGCTTTCACACTAACAAAAATAAACGGAACTAAGAGCATTGGGTTTGAATCAACCATTTGGTCACAGACACTAAGTTGTGTACATGACATCATAACTTTATCTCCCACTCTCTCCACTATGACATTGAAATTTAGATCCACAAGCTATTATCTTGTCAGCAGGACTGACACCGCTTTGAATCAATTTAAGGCATTGGAATAAATGTTGTGCCATTTTGCTCATAAATTCAGGTTCATTCTCTCTCTTCTGCCCTGCTGGGTGTTGAGAAGCATCCCCACCCACGTTTGGGCAGGTGAGAGAGAGACTCACTGTTAGAAAATGACAGCAAAACTCAGTAGGTAGAGACTCACACTGAGCTGAAATAAAACAACAGCACATATATTAAATAAATAACTAAACATAGTCTCACTATGTTTTATTAAAGTTCGGTCATGGCTTTTAGAGACTACAGGACTACATGAGAGCATGAAAGCACCATGGTGAAACAGAAGGCACCAAAATAACAGTTTAATCTAAATCATTTAGTTTTAATGATCATCGGATGAGAAGGTGATGCAGATGAGAAGGTGATGCAGCAGTTCAATGTAATGCAAATGTAAATGCCCTTGATGTGACCTGTGCTAAAGGGTTAGAATTTTGATGAAGAGTAAAATCATTTGGCATTTAAATTGTGTATTATGCCATGTATACATTAACCTTTTTAAACAGTATTCGTCTAAATTTCTGGACAACAGTACAACTGTCAATCCAAGCCAAGTGACAAGCTTTTGTCAACTTTCATTCATGCACCATCATTCAACATCATTTCAGAATGCACTCTGATTTTTCCCCTCCAAACCTAGACAAAAGGACCTCTTCATAGCAGCCATATTAGGTTCTGTTTAGTGAGCCAACACGAACAATATCAATGTCCTAACTCTGTTTGACCTTGAGAACAGGACCTTAATTGGTATCATTGGTAACACTTTCTTCTATTTCCTCTCAATATGGCTGCCATAAAAATGTCTATCAAAGGGGAGTGACCTCCACACTGAGGCAGGGAGAGGACGAGAGAAGTCGATCACAGAGATGAAGGATAGACAGAGGTGAAAGGATCATAGTGAGATGAAGTTTTTTTTTTTCAGAGTTGAGGAGAGTTTAACTACAAACTAAGTGAGCAGCAAAATGATCACAGACTTTAGATAATGAGAGAGTGACTTTTTAAACTCAGTGGGTGTTAAAGTTAGACATGGAGACACACGCTGCAGTCCAAAGAAAGCTCTCGAGACAACTTTCAAATGAACGGGTGTTCAGCTAAATTATTCTGTAGGCGTCCTTCGAGAGGCGAGAACAAGAGGAAAGAAAAGCTCATACTCTTCATTTTACTGTGAGTAATTGCTGGGCCAACTTGAGAACGAGTGCCCAGTGTTACATGGAAGCACGCTGTCTCCTTTTCATGATGTGGCTTTCAACAAACTCAAGCAACTGCATGATTGAAAAGAACTCTGAAAAGGCCTTCAGATAAATGGTGACCAGCTTTCAAGTGTTTTCTTAAGGATTTCCAATGCTATTCACATGGAAGTCTCTTGGTTTGTAGAAACAGAAGCTCAATGTATCTATTCACATGGGGATGACGGACAATTAAAAATGAGTCTGGGGCATCCGGGTAGTCTAGTGGTTAAAAGTGTAAGTGAAACCTTTTGGATGTTAAACCCTATTTTCACGTTTAGTTCTCCAATGAACTGGAAATATAGAAGAAAAACTCAGACATCAGTCCACTGTTTATCTGCCTGGGCTCTTCTCTGCAAATTCCTCCACTTTACTGGATTGATTTAAAAAGTTGTAAATGTGTGTGCTCCTAAGGCTCCATACTCTGAAAGTGCAAGTGAAGGCTGCTGAATCAGAATGTCTCTTCAAAAGAAGCAGTGCTTGCTGCTTCCACTCTGGGTTGAGCTAATGGGAATTTGATAACATATTTCTGAAGCCGTTACTGGACCGATTAAAAAAGTTGTACACCTAAAGCTCCATATTCTTATGGGACGTTATGATTTACAACCCTTCAGTTATACTTGAAGACACATACATTTATTTAGACAGGTGAAACAAACCCTGTTCCATTCAAACCTTTAATGGCACCTTCTGAAATAGGGAACAAAACACCCCAAAAAATTGGAGGTCTGGTAAGTGCTCAAGGTCACTTCTTTCTAACTCCACACCCCCAGATTTGTTTCATTATCAGGCTTCAGTCCCAACCAGTGCAGACATCATACAGCTCTCTCAGGTGACAGAAAAGGGCTTTATACTGTTTTTTTCCCACATACGGGAGTATTCCTTAACAGCTGGAAACACACTTTCATGTGTAAAATGAGGGCCCGCATGTGGAAAATCTACATTTCCTGTCCTTCTGCTTTTCAGGTTCCCTGCTGACACAGAACCCACACACTGAATAGCCTATGATCACATTTACATTATATTGATACATTATAATCAAATCTGTTTTTATCATCAAGATATGCAAAAGTAAAATTAAGTAAAATATGTTTTGAGTTCTTTTTATTCAACAAAGTAAATATGTTAATATAATAATGAAGCGCAGCAGTATAATAGAGCACACATGTCAAACATATGAATTAAGACGCTTTTCTTTTACAGGAAGGAATAACACGTCAAAAACATAAACCTTGACATAACACAAGTCTTAGTGCACTATTTTCACTATGATTGACAAGGCCTTGACATACAGACTGACAGCAGCAATCATAAAAAACATTCATGTTCCTCTGCAGGATGCATTGACTGTTTTAGCTCCTGAAGTTGCCACAGTGCTAAACTCTGCAATCCAGGCTTTATTCATGAAGATCCCCCTCCTGTGCCTACACTCACATTCTGGTATGAACTTTGTTTTAGATTTGAATAAGAATGACAATGCATACTCATAACCATTCTCTGTAAGTGTCAGAGGTTCACTAATGATAGGCCGTGCATGTTGTTGCATGCGGTAGAGATCTCAAATCTCAAATCTCTCTCTGGCGCAAAGAGATATTAGAATCACAATGCAAATGTCAGGAGAGGGCAGCAGCACATCAGCAGATGGTTTACAGCGCATGTGCAGAAATGAAAGACTCATGCCCACTCTGTAGGTCTGCAGACACCTGTTTTTTAAGCCAATAATCTTGTTGATTAAAAGATTTTAATCTTGATTACTATTTTGGTGAAGGGGATTTAATGAATACTCTGACTACTAAGAGGCTACAACATATACTTAATGCCAACTGAGTTAAGAAACAGGCGATATAACAGGCTGTTTCAGACAGAGGTTGAACTAAGTAATTGCATAAAGGACCAGTATAGGATAAATACAAAAAATCAGTAACTGTAGACCAACCAATGATATTCCAGTAGAGCCCCAGAATATAAATAAATTAAATATTTGGAAATCTGCAGAATATGTCTACTTTAACCTTTAACTGCTCACCATGTGTTCTAAAAAACATTAAACATACACGTTGATATGTAAGTACAGATGGACTAATGAAGAGCTCCTATTCAGGAATGCTATTCAAGTTAAAGTTTAATAGATTTCTTAAATTATAAACACATGGCCCAGTTCTGTCTAACACTTACATCTGTGCACACTGAATATTCATGTGAAACTATATGAAGTCAAAGGGAGGGAAGAAACAATCAAACCTGCCCTGAAAACGAAGCTTCCACTGTTTTATGTGTTGTGGATGTGCATGTGCAATGGTATGAGTTATGTAATTCAAAGAATTTGTCATATTCAAGTCATATAAAATGTGTGATACTATGGTGATGGAAATGCAGATTCATCTAATTGCACTTTCGTCAAAGTGAAGAAATGTGAAAACCACTGGAAAAAGTATTCATGGTTCCCATTGGGTGAATTATGTGATCCGCTGACTTTTCATCTAACGCAGAAGTGACCGCATTATTCTCTATAGGCTCAGAAATATGGAATCTGTTTTTTCTAAAGATGTCCATGAATGCAATTAACTGGTGAAAATGTCCTTTTGTCCAACGCAGCTCGTAATTCAATAATATGAACTAACTATAAGGAAAGATCTCACTGTGTTCATACTTAAAAAGAAGAAAAGTCAGTTTCTTCTAACAATGCACAAAGGAAGGAGATGCTCACAGTGGACAAAACCGAACACAGATTGTGGAGGTTTATGAAACAACTGCAGGAACACAAGTCAGAAAACACAACAAAACATTCATAAATCATTGATGAAACACATTTCTCTGTCTCTTTATGAAATTTAATAGGTGGTGATTATCCAAACCAGCAGTTTAACAGGTTGGCGATTTTTCAAGCGTATCTTAAATCAAAGGTCAGCGGAACAAATAAACATGTAAATAGGACAAATAGACACAAATATTACCTTTTAAATAACAACATATAAAGTAACCTTTGATGCAGTTATTCAGTGCATCATAACAACAGTCACATATGAGCTGAGACATGAATCCCAGCACAGTATGATCCGGTTCAGAGTTGTAGCAACTCATATGACGCAACATCATTAAAGACATTACTGTGTGCCACCCTGCTTACTGCTATGAAACAAAAGCAGCACACACACACACTTTGCATGTTTTAATCAACAGACTGACAGTAAATTGCGGCTGCCAACAAAGACAAAGGCTGGAAATCCTCGGGAGAGAAAGGTGTCAGAGTGGAAGGCAGGAGGATTACAGCCACATCTGCTGAGTGTGTCACTGCTTAGATAACAACTCTAGAGGCAGAAGAAAGAGACAGTTTTATAACAGACTTCTCCTCAAGTTAATGTTTTATCACAAGGCAGTGCTGGGAGATATCCATTTATATTATTGACTGCAAGACAATTAATGAAATATCGTAATTGGACCCCTAAAAGTCAGAGCTGTTTTTCAGTGCACTTTACAGACCTCTTTGCCGCTTATATTTTCAAGTGTCAGTATTTATAATGAGTAGCTAGTTTGTGACTGAACCAATAATCTAAAATAAAAAAATAAAAAAATGTATGAACCTTTGGTTGCGTTGGGATACATTTTTCCCTTTGAATTAGTTTATCGATAGTAATATATTAAAGTGTATATTTGACTTTGTGTTTAGTCTTTGTTAATATGCACTGTTTCTTTTGTATAGATCAGTGTTCATACAGGGATACTGAAATCAATACAGATTATTAATCAACCGCAAAGTTGTTTGAAAGTGAAAAGCTCCCTTGCAGCTTTTTCAGTTTTTGTCCAGCAAGTCCCATGTCAGGTTGGAATCATGATTTATAAGATTCGTAGCCTCAGCTAATGTCCACAATAACACTAAAGAGGAGTGTATGAGGTCATAATTTAAAAGATGAATTTGTTAAATTACCTCACACTCCTAGCAAATGTTTTGTCATTAAATGTCCAATTGCTGGCTCATATTGAGTTGCTGATTGCTGCCAGTATGAATTTTTCATGTAGACGAAGACCACATGGAAACAAGACGCCTGTAAAACATTACAACTCAATATCAACACGCTCTGGTTCTGGCTTTATCTGCCTGTTGTAGCTTTAAAAGTTGCTCATCTCCTGCCGGATCACTGTCACAGCAATGTAGTCATATGGCAGGAAATGCCTCTGCCTCTTTCATTTATTATTGTTAATATCATTGTTTGCTTTGGTTATGAGTGTCAGCTGAATGCCTGGAAGGTAAAGATATAAAAACTGAGCAGCAGGCATGCCCACAGCCCACAGGGCCAAACAAAAAGATTAGTCGGAGCTCACAAAAAAAAAGCTGGGTTTGTTTCTTTTCTCTGTTTTTTAGCGTGCTACATCTCTTCACTTGTCGGGTTATGGTTCAATCACACAGTTTTTACCACCTGCCCACTCCACAAATTATCTAAACAGCAATGTCACACGCCCATGCAAAAAAGACTAATGTATTACAAAGCTGGGTCTACGGCTGTTCAAATTTTACTAGCTAAAAATGAACATTAAAAAATCATGAGGGTCATACAGGAAGATAATGGAGCTCTCAGTTAATTTTAGGATACCTCAAATGAGTTAGATAGCATGAGTACATCACTCATACCATGTTATCATTTTGACAGGGTTTTTCAATTGGTTATGTTTTTTTCCCAAAACTGAAGCAGATTTATGCAAGAAGGACAATAAAGCACCCTAATATTGAGGCACATATCAACCTGTCATTAAATGCACACCTCTGGTCACATCATATGAAATGCAATTGGACTGAATGTCATGTACTGACATTCATAGTCCCAAGAGGATAAATCTTAATATGTGATCCTTTGACTTTTCATCTATATTGACCAGCAGGTTCGATTTTTCTAAACATCTCACCATGTAGTGATTTGATTGTCATGATATTTGGCACTGATATTATTTAATGTTCTGTATTTTGCTAATCATCTACACTGGTCAGCTGTTACACACAAATTCCAGGATTATAGGGTGGACTATAAGTAATAAAGCAGTATGGATTAAGAGAGAGCAGTTTAGTTACTGCCAACAATGGAGATGTGAATAATTTCACTCTAACTGTGTGTGGCTACTAGTTTCAGGTCTTTATGAATTATATATTTTTTTTCAATTTGCCCCAATACTCAACACAGTAATCACAGTTATCACTGTATTTCACCCTTTGCAAGAGCATTGTGAATAGTAAGGTTTATTTAGTTATTTGCACAGGTATAGTGTCATAAAAACCTGCACAAACTCTGTGAATTTGCCTATCTGCTTTTTTTTTCCAGATACCTGATCATTCTCATCAGCCTCAACTGAAAATATTGCAAGTATGAAAATGGTGAACATCAGCATGCAGAACTTTAGCATTTAGCTCAAAGCACAGCTGCATTTGCATCTGCATACAGCTGTAGGTTCATACAGTCATATATACACATATACACACACACACACAAAAGTCATCTATAAAACCTATTTTTGTTATTAGTATGCAGTAAAAAGCAACATTTTTATCAAGATCTGAGGTACAAAGAACACCCACACATTTGAGGGTTAAATTGAGTTTCTCCTCCTAATATCAGCAAACTTTACCGAATAATCTTTGCAATTGGAAAACTGATTTTTCTATCAGGTATTATCATAGAGAAGAACAATAAGTATGGCAGCACCTGAGCAGCATGAAACAATTACAGCCTTTAGTACAGCAACGGTGTCAGTATCAACTGTAGCAGAGATATACGGCTCAAAAAACATCCCTGGAGTAGCAACTGGAACACGAATATACAGCCACTCTGCAACTGTTGGCCAGGACCACAGACTGCTGCTTCCAGTGCTTTCCAGCTTTTTGAGGTCAGGACATCTGTTTTTTTCTCCTATACATGCTGGAGCAAATCCTTGGCACATCCATTCTCTTCACATCTACAGCTGAGAAATAAACTGACATTGGACAATGCCATTCATCTCAGCCTGACACATATACTGACAGTAGAGCTGCTCAGATTCATCTTGTGGTGACAGCCAGGTCTTCATCGTCCTCTCAGGTTGAAAAAGCATCGACGTGTGTGTAGAGGGGGATGTGCTAACTGTCATCACTTACAACCCTCTGCACCAACAGGTGGCAATGAAAAAGTGCAATTGCATCTCCCGAAAGGAAAACAAATATAACTTGAAAAAAAGAAAAAAAAACATCTATACAATGTACCAGACAGTCTGTAAAATATGGATGCTGAAATGTTTTCAGAAATTGATTTTAGACGTAGATGAAACATAGCATGAGGGTATATAAACTTACCCAATTTCAGCTGAAACAAAATCTTCAAGTAATTTGGAGTTTCCTGGCTGAGGATATGTCAGTAAAACCTTCTCACTGAATTGTTACTGAATGTGTCTGTGCAGTCGTCTAAATGTATTGTTCTCTATGTCCCAGTTGTTTTCCATGTTTTTTACCCAATGTGCATGCATGTTGCTGAATGTTGTGAGTTTTTCAGGTCTTTGGATATATTGTGATTCCATTTTAACATGGTAATTGGTCAAAAGATTCTTACAAAGCATTATGGGAAAAACATTCATTAGCATCAATTCTATGCTATGATCAATAATTTAAAAATACTCGTGCAGTTAGGAATTATGTATTGTAGAAAAGTGGAAGCTTAAGTAGATTTTTCCTGTTAAATGCAGCTATTGTAAGAAAAAGGCTACTTATGTTGGCTATTTATTTAAAAAAAAGGTTGAATCTCAATCTACATATCAGTTTTAAAATTATGTTGACAGGCCAAGTAAAACCAGACTTATGATAAATGTCTAACTTTGTAGTTTTCCTGTATAGTGTAGCAACCTGGGCATGTTACTGTTATATGTGTTCATACATAAATACGTTTAGACCCAGATTCCTGTTAGGTGATAGTGTTTGGATTTTCTGAGGATCTGTGAACACATCTTGGAGTAAAACCTGTGTTAGATTAAAGTAGCAGTTAAACCAGTAAACGTGTTTTTTGTCACTGTGAAGCAACACGAGGAGTATTTGTGCTACAGAGCTTTACACATTTGCATTTTTTTTTTTTGTAAAAGATGTTTTGTGGCATAAATGCTATTATTATAAAGTATCCTTACAGGAAGTGATGCGAGAGAGAGGGGGGGAGACATGCAGCAAAGGAATGCTTCAGCCAGGACTCGAACCCAGAGTCTGCTACTCAAGATGCAAGTGTTCTACCCCTACACCACCAGAGTGCACCTACAGGATTTTACTTTTAATGATAAAAAAGTATGTTTTAAATATCCATTTGAAAAATTTCACAAAAAAAGGATATACACCATCATACCAAGGTTTATCTGAAAGTTGAAGTTGGTCGGACAAATAGTCAGAGAGATACACTAGCCAGAAATACACAGACGCTCCTTGCTTTATAGAGAAATGGACAATAAAACTGTCAATATTGGATCTACCCATATGGATTTATTTTACAAAGCCACCTGAATGAGAGACAAGTTCCATGGTGGATAGAAAACCTTGTCCGTGGCCTATGATTGCACCAAAGGCAGCAATGGAAACTGTTTGCTTTTAGTTGTTTGCAGTTGTTTGGGATATGGCCCAACCTTATAAGGTACATGTAGAAATCTACAATAAGCAATAAGGAATCTGTCAAGATCAATCCCTTATCTACTGCAAAACAAATCGACCTACGGGTTTAAATCTGACATCACTTTTAATTAATTTTATAATTGCAACCAATTGTTTTGAGGTCTTTTACACTCTGAAATGTTTCCTTATTTGTAGCTATGCAGAAATTGTTTCTGTTATTGCTTCGGCTTATGATTATTTGTCTGACTATATAAACGCAGACGACATTAAATGGCATTCAGTTTTCTGATATTGTTTGGCAATTACTCACTCAGTAAGTCTGGGCAGAGCTGTGTTGATCTAGTCTCTAAAGCTCCACTGAGCCATTTAGTCAGATAGAGAAACAGCATAAAAATGTCCTATGCCTAACTATGTCTACTTCTTTTCTACAAAGACAGTGTCTCTTTGAAAGCAAATGCTTGCTCAACTACATTAATATCTAATCTTGTGTCAGAATTTCAGAAACAACAGCACAATTCTAATCTTTACTATGAAAGACTGTAATTCTGGCTGGTTAAAAAAGCTTAAATTACTGTTATAGAATCTATGCTAAACGGTTAGTGTCTAAAACGCCTCCGCCCATTGTGCACCACCTGGGAAATCTCATTTTGTTAGGTCTTTAGGTTGTTTTACGTTTGTAAACTTTTAAACTTTAAATCCCAAACACATTTCAAATGGGATTATGAGTCAGTGGATATTTCAATTCTTCCACAAATCTGCTGATGGACTTTTCAGACCCTCTGGGAGAGAATTCTCCTCTATCGTCACTTCTAGAACACTGAAAAGATTAAACTGGAGTGAGCTCAGACCGGAGGGAAAGACACTGAGAAAACTATTTCAGGTTTTCATCAACGATGTGTGACAAAAGAAGTTTAGAGCTGTAAAGAATCATATTCTTTTTATTGATATGTTCAATAACAATGATGTGACATGGGAACGTCTGATATTGTTTAATGATATCGCTTAATGATAGCGATATCTCATTTTTTTTTTACCTACTTATTCCTCAGCACAGTCACAGGGGCTGCAGCTCATCCCATCACTGCTTGCAGGACACCGTGAAAATGCTGCCAATCTATCTCAGACAGACACTGACTCACACTCCTTTCAAAACAGAAACTCTATGATACACTTGAGCAGCTTGTTTTCAGGCTGCAGGGAGAAATCAAAGCACCCAATCAGACAGTGATGTTGTTCTGCAGTCTGACAATTACCACCGTATGATCAATGCAAATTGTCATTATAATCTCATAAATCTCATAAATCCATAAATTCTCCAACCAATTACAAAATATGTCACCTCAAAAATTCTGATGCCCATCAGTACCATATTATACCAATTATTATTTTTTTTAAGTATTTTTCATTGAAACCATCATTTAGTCTCTGAAAAAAAAAATGCAGATCACAACTTCCCAATAAAGCCAGACGTGCTGGCCTCAAGTTACTCATGTTATCTAACAAACAGAAATACAGAAAGAAGTAAAGCAGCAAACTCATCTTTTTGCTATTTTTACTGAAGAATGCCTTATAAACCTACAGAGAATTACTAGTGACTCTAGAGATCCCCTTGGCTATATGGCACTCTATAGAACTCATTGTTTAACTCTCAGCCCTCTCATAGAATTACATATTTCCCTCAGGAGTTGGTAGAGAGAAGAAATTGTCTTTCATTCCAAGTGGACCAAAACACTACTCCAAATAAATGATAATGTAGATCTGTAACTGCTGGCTGTGGAAATAAGCAGCTGCTTGATAACAAGTCCAACATATCAACTTAAATATTTTTCAAAATGCAATAAGCCTGCCTGAATAAATAAAAACAAATATACAACAACAAATAAGGAAAAGGATGTTCGTTACTAAGACGCTCTGCATATAGCCTTCAGCTTAAGTTATTACGTCGCAAAAAAAAAAAATCTCTCCTTCACATATGTAAAATGGCTCTGTTCGACTGCACCTTTGGTTGTCTGATTCTTCAGGGTGTTCATGATGGTCGGGAAAAGTGTGCTGCTTTCCTTCATTTGATTTATTGGCACAAATGTGTGCAAGGGTTCTTTAAATCCCTCACCCTCTTATTCAAGCAAGTATTAATGCAGAGGTTTACTGGGGCTTCAGTCCCGACAAAGGCCCGCAAAATAAAATAAAAAAACAAACAGCTAGTTTATATATTGGCTTACTTGGCTATTGACATGCTTTTGCAGCTGTGGGATGAGCTGGAGCGTCAGATACACTTACATAGTGGAGAGAGAGAGCAACAATTACACAGAACCGACAAACTTTTTACTATGCAAAAGGCTTAAAATGGGGTCAAAAACGTAATCCTTTTGGCAGGTCAGAAAACACAATGAGCCAGTTCCTAAAATCAACCTATAGCTATTGAATTTTTCCCGCTGCAGCCACATGCCAGACGACAGTAGTGTGACTTCCTTGCAGTTTCCAGCTGAAAGCCAACGGCCCCCAGCACTCTTATAGTCCGAAAAATATGGTCTTGGTTACATAACAACATGAATGTATTTAACTATGCAGTTCATAGTCAAATCAGACATCGAATCGTCGAATAGTCGACTGTTGGAGGTCAGTCCTAATATCTATATTGTTATATAGAGAGTAAAATGGGTTCAAAAGGAGTGTAGTTTGAGAGGAGGGTTTATGGATTTGACAGAAGTCCAAACAGCCATGAGCAGCATATGGGAGAGTCTCCTGCGCCCTTTGTGATACATGTGCAATGACAAACAGGGTCTGCAGATTGAGCCTTTGGACACATTTCTCTCTTACAAATGGGCATGTAGCCATTGATGTGTCCCTGTGTGTTTTCAGACACACACACACACACACACACACACAAACACACACACACACCTTGTACAGTGTGTGACAGCCTCAGCAGAGCCGTGTAATCTGAATGGTGGCTTCTATTTCTGTGCTGTCAAATGAGCAGTGAGCAGAGCCATGTTCAGTGCAGCTCATCTGCCTCATTACCTCCCTGATATGGTCAATGCTCATCTGAAACTGAAAAAACTGAACTGAAAAACCTGACTTTATCCTTATCACATGTTTTTTTTTTTTTTTTGTAAATCTATCTTAAACAGGTTCAACTCAGATTAATGAGTGGGCTGCTCACAGATTGAGTTCCACTTAGAGAGTAAAGTGATATCTGATGAGGTGGTGTCCCAGTTCTGAATCATGCCCTTGAATTCAATGCAGCAGTGACACAGCCTGACACAACATTATTGTAAAAATGAACCAGACTATTACTCTGTAATATATTCCTATTATCCTACCACATAAGCTGTTAGCACGCCTGGAGAATATCAGATTACACTCATACACAGTGTTGACAGTCTCAATAAATGCAACATGTGAAGCTTGTTCTTTATTTTAGCAAATGTCAAGGCCTGGTAATATTTCAGCTTCATAGAAAAACTGGCTGCAAAAGATTCACGTGACTCCTCAGAGGCACAGAGTGGGATTTGGCTGAGATGGAGGAAGGGTCTCTGGGCCGAACACGCTCCGTCTGCCACTCTCCTCTCCAGCACCTCCTTCACTCCCCAAAAATCTGTCCCACTGTGTTCACTGTTTAATACAATGTGGCAAATACACCGGTGGGCTTGCTAATATTCCCACTTTCAGCATTTCGACACTTTATCTCCTCTAAAGAGAAATACATTTATCTATCAGTGATGAAGAGAGAATGAAAAAGCTTCTGATGTGCATCCCTGAAGCTCATACATATCAGTTTAAGAAGTCCAGTGGAGGATTTTCAGTGTTTTAATGCTGCAGAATGCACCAGAGGTGACATATTTAATTTTCCTATTGCAGATTCATTGACAGCATGATCATTTCAGTGCTGTTTTTTAGGTGCTGAATGACTAGGCAAAGTAAAATATAGAGATGTGATCCACATTTATACACACAAAGATGGAGAATTATTATTATTATTATTACTATAAATAAATAAATGCATTTGTGAGGTCTATTTCATGTCATTACTGTTGGTACGCCAGATCAACCTGACCAATGTCCCTGCAGTTTTATATGTTCATATCAGAAGAATCTGAAGAATGAGGATGAGAAGGTTACAATGGTGATTGATTGATTTATTTTATGTGACAGTTTTAATTATTTTTTATATTTTTAACACCAGCTCTGGTAATGCATTGAGTGCTTGCATAAAAATTTCAATCAATTACATATTATTGAGATACTTTTAGCAAGATCTACACAGATCCACACACAAATAGCTCGTGATTCACAAATGTGAGTTAGATTCTTGCATCAAGGGTGATCTACAAATATTCCTTTATTTGCATATGTGTTTTGGTATCGACAATTAAAACATATTTTGTAACTTGTATTTTGTTTTTTACAAATACATGTGTATTTGTAAATATATACTGTAATTTTCCATTTCTAAAAACTGAAAATTCTGTTCTCAACATATTTTTGGGAAATACATACTACATATATGCCTACTACATATACATATATAATGCATTATATTTACAAACACACATCTATTTATAATAAACAAAACACTTACAAATCAGAAATTTGTATTTTTATATGTATTTTATTTGTGGAACATGTGCAACTAAAATCACATTTGTGGATCAAACAAATTGATCTCCATATAATAACACAATAAAGTCCAGAGGTTTTGAGGGTGGGGGTGAGCAGGGTCAAGACAGCAGATCCGATCAATGATCAAAGCAATAATACAATAAACTCAGCAAGACTTTCACATCAATCACTATCTCAATGCTTTTTGGACATTGCATGGTCCTACCACTAAAAAAAAACAATTATAACGATGTATATATCAAAGATAAATGCATTAATGCATTAACATTACTTCACAGCCCCCTCAGCAGGGCATACACTAGTATATCCAGCCAATTCTGAAGTACTAGAATTCAACCTCTCAAGCTGCTTATGATTTTAAGATTTCCTCTATTCCACAGACTGACTGCTATTTACAGAAAAGATTCCTTCCACAGGTTACTCAATCAGCAGAACTGCTCCCAGTGGAATAACTGTGAATATCCTGGGTGATTTAATTTAGCTACTGCAGGACAGCATCAGGCAAGACCACATGTACCATGCACAGCTTGATCTGAGAGACTCAGAGAGACTCTTTCCTGTACACCCAAAGACTCTGGGTTATTTCTCAAGGGAAGATGCAGAGTAACCTCACTGACTTGTTTTGAGACGTCTGATAGAAAGTTTTATTATTGTACAAGAACAGCAGGCAAACTTCAAATAAGGCTGGAAAGAAGGTCCTGCCAGGGGTCACCGTTGCTTTCCTGTCCAGAAACATTGAAATTCTGGCTAAAAAACGAATCCAGTGTACATAGCAGCTGATGGAAGCAGATCCCAATGTTCAGCTGCTTTCAATCGGAGAACCTCATTCAGTGCACCTTATTTAAGCTGCTTTAGTCGGCCTAATCTTGCTGTTTCCAAGACTCCAAGCAAGCCGCCTTGCAAGCCCCACCCCAGCTCCTCCTTTCCATGTTGTGTCTGACGTAATGCCATTTCTGTTGCCATAGTTGCCTGCTCTGTTCTGTACCATGTGGGGTCTTTGCTGGTCTCTTGCCTAAGAGTGTGTGTCCATATAGTGTTTTCTTTGGCAGAAAAATGCTGTCAGGGTGGTGGGGCATGTGAATATTATCTATGTTCTTTGAACGTCCTTTCTGATTTTAATGTATTTATGTATTTGCTGTATTTTAATTGTAGTTAAGATGTTATGTTAGGAACCTGCTGAAAACCACAGTGTGAACTGAGATAGACTAATCTTCTGTTTTATGTTGATTTTCCTTAAACTTAACTTGTAAAAAACACTGCATTTCTATGAGAGCAACATCTTGACAGTTTCTTCCGATCTGGTCCCACAAACGGGCTTCTCTGTCTTTGTTATGATAGATTCTGTCTGACATATCATAAAGCTCAGGACAGACACTGCCAGAATAAGCTTTTCTTTCACTTTCTTGGTTTACAAGAGTGACAAATCCTAACTGTCTCTCGCCTCATTGGGAACAATTGAAAAAAGATGCTTGACACACTATATGGATATAAATTCTCACTGCGTGTTCACACCAAAAGATAAAATAAAATTCCATGCAGTGAGATTACAAACACAGTCAATGCCAAGATGCCAGTAGAATAATGCTGAAATGTTGAAAATATTCAACTTTGGGCAAAAAAAGGACATGTACCATGGTACTGGACTGGTTTTTTGAGCCACTGCTTGCTGACAGACAGTGAGTCAGCCAACTCTAGAGAAGAGAGATGGAGAACAGAGGCTGATACTGTTGATCTCTGGAGGCAATAACACACACCAGACCCCCACACCGTTAACACTGGATACTACAGAGCTGTTTACCCAAGTTCATTTTTTTAACTTTTGGTATTAAACCATTGATTCCCTTCTAATTCACTTCTCACTGTGGAGCAGTACAGAGTCATACGCATACTGCTCAGCTGCTGTCATCAATAATACATCTTACATGTTGGTGAGTTTTGAAGAAATTCAGTGAGGAAAAGGAGCTGTACTTCACTGTGAACCAAGTTAGTGACATTAGAATTAGCCAAGTTAAATATTTGTAAGAACAATTAGGTGTCTTTTGGTGTGACCATGAAGTAAGCCTTCCCATGTAAGCACATAAAAGAGCAGGGAGCTCCCAGAACAAATATAACTTACAGATTACATTACAAGTTGCCTTTGGCTAAAGAACTCGATTTTGCACAAATACCCTCCTGTTCATGCTTGGTGTGTTTTCATTCAGAAATGATAAACTGACACTGAAGCAGCTCCACCCAAACAGACCTCCGCCTCGCTGCATTTTCCATCTTGCTTTCCTGACTCATCAAGATGAAATCTGTCATCCCTTCAGCCCTCTCCCTCTTCCTTCTTTACACATTGCTCATGTCTCTCTCGATGAGACAGAGTAAAGAGGCCAACACACAGCGGAGTTCCTCCAAATTGAGAAGAGTCTAAATGGAGCGTAATAGGCCATCCTGCTTTTCTTCGTTCCTTTTTTTATCTGCTCCGTCACTCTCTCTTCGCTCTCTCTCCCTTGGTAATCCTCATTGCTCGGCGAGTGACTGAACGTTTATTTCCTAAGAAGCAGATGCTTGACAATTAATTAACCAAACACTTGGGAGGATTCTTATAACTCACTCTGCTTCAGATTGTGTCTGCAGGTGTTTAAAAGCCAAAGTGAGACTCATGGGGTCAAGACAATAACAGATAAGAGGCTTTATAAAGGTGTGCTGCATGTGAGACTGTGACCCTGGTATATGGACTTAATAGAAAAGATATAATGTGAATTTCATATGAATATAACATGTGCACATCAGACCCAGACAGCATAATGAGCAGCTTTCTGTGATGAAGTAGAGCTCACAGAGAGTTAAAGCATTGCCAATGGCACTGAGTTGTTTCAGAGAAACTAGTGTTTCCATATAGATGCACTGAGGGATAGAGAGAACAATAGAGAGAATGGCCTGGTAATAATTGAGCTGATGGTTCTTCTTTCCTTTAAAAAATACAGTGTTGACTCCAGGAATTTACTTTCCTTAACTTGATTCTTTTGGTGGATCTTCCATAATTGTACTATACAGCTTAAGACAATTAATAAACCAAACATGAATTGGGTCTTGCTTCTACAGTGTGTCCTTAAAGTTGACTACCATTTTATTTAGCATAATCGCATAGTGTTACTTTGGCATATGATGTTAATACAGGTAATATTTCCACACATATTTGCTCAAAATTTTACTTATTTTACAAAGCTTACTTCTGTCTGCTTGGATATTAAATTCAATTTAGGCAAATTCTCTGTCCCGCCCTAATAGACACAAATTATGCAGAACTCAGGTCTGTAAAATATATCAGCTGTCACATGAACTTTATATCAGAACAACTGGCTAACTGCAGTTTTTAACTCTCTGCTGGTAACATGAGCAAGTCTGATATGACATGATGAATATCTTGTAAATGGCTTTACAAGATATTCAGAGTTAACAACAGTAATTTTAACATAAAGCAAAGCTGCTCCGCTGCTCATGGCTGGTTAACTCTGACTACCAACGCTACATCACATGCTAAACTGAGTGGTGGCCAGCCAGTGTAAGAGGCCAAACGGCCACGCTGCCACAGTTGATGCCTTCACCTCCTCTGCTGCATTTATAAAATATGCCGAAAGTGAAAGAGCAAGTGGAATTTGAGTGTGTAATCATTACCTTTTAAAATCTCTTGCAATCATTTTCTGATCTAGTGCTCCTAATGGGACGGCCATGTTTGACGTCTTCCAGAAAACTGGATACAGTTATACAGTACAGGCCAAAAGTTTGGACACCTTATCATTCAATGTGTTTTCTTTAATTTCATGACTATTTACATTGTAGATTCTCATTATGTACTTAACAAAAACAGGTGAAATAACTGAAAACATGTTTTATATTCTAGTTCCTTCCAAATAGACACCCTTTGCTCTGATTGATAAAGCAAGACATTCCACTAATTAACAATTTCAAGTGACTACGTGAAATTGTAGTTCATCAAGAGAATGCCAAGAGTGTGTAAAGCAGTAATCAGAGCAAAGGGTGGCTATTTATAAGAAACTGGAATATAAAACATGTTTTCAGTTTGTTAAGTACATAACACCATAAACATGTGTTCATTCATAGTTGCCTTCAGTCAGTCTACAATGTAAAAAGTCATGAAAATAAAGAAAACACATTAAATGAGAAAGCATGTCCAAAATTTTGGCCTGTACTATCTGTTAACTTTTTTTTGTCATGATTACTTTCTTAAAGAATGAAAAAAAGGAGACAAAACTTACGAAGATTTTGGAGAAGATTTTTCAAGGACAACACATGGAGGAGTATCGCCCCCACAAACACACACATACACACACACACACACACACACATACAAACAATACACATAATACAAACATACCAGAAATAAATAGTACTGCATTCATAGTAAAGGAACCAGCAGATACAGAGAACACAGCTACCATAAGGACATCACAAGATTCATATAAAAAAGTTAAATAAATAAAGAAATGAATAGGGACAGTTAAATCCAACAGGAGTGGTTTCCAGACAACAGACATGGTAATCTGCATGTTGTGCCAACTAGTGCTGTCGACCAAGCCAAGTGTGCCACAGTATGAAAGCCTGTGCCAACCAGCACATGACCTACAGTGTCTGTACAGGCAGGACTGGATTATTTAAAAGAATAGAATACCTATGTCCACCCAGTTTCATCAAAAAACCTTCAGATTGAAATGAACAATATGAGCATTTTCTATTCATTGAACCTTTTGGAAACACAGGACTAAACCAGTAAGGTTTGCAGCACTACATCTGCTGATTTGTTGCATATTCCGGTTTCCCATCCATAAGATAAACTATTGTTCTTTTTTTGTTGAAAAAAAATGCAAAAACAAGCGAACTAATAACATGAACTCTAACATGAAATGATGTGTTCAATCTCAATTGATTGAATGGATTTTTTTTAATTGATAGTCCTACTCTTTTGTCACAGTTAGTATGAATATGATTTGATTGCAGCTAATAATAAAACCATAATATACATCTTAATATCACATATAAATATACATCTTAATATCAAACAGCTGCATCATGTGATTGGTGTTAAAGTCAATGATCACAGATGCAGTTTAAGGCAATAGAAAGGTGTCCTCTCAGCTTTATTTTAACACACGGCTGTGCAGGTTGAGTTCATTTATGAAAAGGTTGGTGTTACCATATGTATCCACACCGGAGAACATTTTATATCTATTTTTGGAAAAGAGAAAAACGAAATCTGATTTGGCAGGTTTAGTGTGTCCTCTCTCAGCGTGATGTCCACTGCTTTGCTCTCCAGCATCCTCCTCCGGCCTGGGAGACACCGACTTAATGAGATTCTTGGGCCATTGATTCTCTCGTCATGAAACCTTTCTCTAACCTTTGTATGAATACTTCTCAGGGTGAAGCAGTCATAACATATACACAATAATTCTTATTGGCACCACCAGAGCCAGACAATAGCCCATTCTGGTTTCTTTTTTCGTCCCTCTAATGACGCTGAGGGAGAGAAATGAATGAAAAAAAGAGGTTACGATAATGGTCAAAGTGATAAAACCTTCCTCCTTTTGTGTGTGAGGCCTGAGACCTCCTGGAAGCCTCCATTTGGCCATATCTGACGGCAGATAAGACAGAGAATCTCACACATCTGTGTCTCGTATCGGGCTCCACGTTGGCATGGGTCACAAAAACCACACTCGGTCTCCATTACATAAATGTCACACCTCCTCTGACTCCAGGTGTAAAAGGTTTCTGGGATATCCAAACAGAGGGCTATACCGCTGTTTATCTTATCAGTTTAGGAGCAGGCATTCTGCTGAAACGGGGAGGAAATGTCCTTTTTGTGTGTGTTGTATTAGTAGTGCATCACCTAATACACTGTGTCTTCTGTTGTTAGTTCCCATTCCCTTTTTCCACTTCTGTGTAATTTCCTTTTGCGAAATTGCTTTTCTTTTGCTTCAAACTGCTGCAAGCATCTTGAATTGGAGAGAAAACACTATTCATTCTCTAAGTTAAATAGCAGCCCCTTAAATGAACGACATGTCATTTTTTTGCTGTGAGGGAGCTCTCTCGTTGGGCGCAGATCAATGACGTCATGACAATCTTGGGAAATGCTACTATGATTAGCTTACCTTCCATCCTTAATAACTCAAAGTTCCGACGTTCTGATTTTTTTTTTACTAGAAGCTGGATTATCTGCAGACGTCTTCTCCTCCACTAAAAAGCAAATAGACCCAGTGAGTAAAGGGAATGACACTGCTACCAGAGCTAGCTCAGCTTGTTGTCCTGATAACTTAAGATTCCAACCCATTCCATTAAGATGTCCAACGACTAAAATGATTTTAAATTAAAATTAAAAATTACAAATTTATAAAAATTTCCAAATTTTTGGGATAATAAAAGTAATTCAAAACGATATTTAACAGCTTTTTTAATGTGGATTTAATCGGAAAATTACATATTGAAGCTATAAATGAAAGCAATCATCAGGCCTTATCTCAATGGCTGGTTTTCTACATACAATTGCTGTCTGAAAATCTATTAACCAGCCACCCTCATTATATTCCAGGATGAATCAGAAAACAGACGTGAACATACTGCCAATGACACAGACATCATGCCTGCAGCAGAATCACTAATAACATTTATCTTTATTTATCTTTTTTTTTTCGCTATTAGAGCACAACACAATCAAGTAATTGTCTGAGGAAATGATTGAATGTTTTGTGCTTGACTCAAATGGCACAAGTTTTGCATTTCTTTCTCAAAGATTGTCACATGTCCTTGTTCATGCAGCAGTGCGTATTTACGCAATTGACTTTGCACTGTACTTCTCATTATGTTAAGTGGATGAAGTCACAAGAGGCATGTAATCTCCACAGAGGCAGACTTTACCATTTAAAGGTAAGGTAGCTGTCTACCTGGAGCCCCCAACTACAAGGCCCCCAAACAGCTATAGATTTATTATGATGATAAATGATGAAACATATTGCATTGTGGGGCCCCAAAGCAATTAAATATATATATATATATATATATATATATATATATATATATATATATATATATATATATATATATATATATATATATATATATATATATATATATATATATATATATATATATATATATATATATATATATATATATATATATATATATATATCCAACAAACACTTCAGCTATCAGCCAACCATTATAAGCATGTAGGCAGAAGGGAACTGAAAGGAATCCAATTTAAAAATCAATTCCTCTCAAAGCGGAAAAGAAGCTCTGAGGTGGACTAACAGCCATTGTGGGGCATCTGGTGGGGAATTATTTTTCCCCCTCCTCCTACGCCTCCTTCGCCTCTTCACCACACTTCTCCAGCTTAAATAAGAGCAGCGGTGGAGTAATGAGTCCTCCTGACTGGGAGCTCAAACTGGAGCAGCCATCGTCCCCTGATCAATAACTATCACCAGGGACACCAGGGACCAAACAACCATCTCCCAGAGGAAAAACTCTGGGGCCAACAAGAAGATGTGCGTGTTTGTGTGTATGTGTGTGTGTGTGTGAGTGTGTGCTCCAACCTCTCCCCTATGTTGCCAGAAATGGTAGCTTATTAGGTCTAATTGGCTTCTTTAAGGAACTTCTCATTATCAGCACTAGATGGATGTAAAATCCATGTGTCATATCTCACTGTGTCAGTGCTCAAGATTTATACTTGAGCACTGACATTCTTGGCACTGAGTGAATAAATTCAAATTACAAAATCACACACGTTTGTGTCATTTCTTAACATGTGAATTCACGTGCCTTTGCTCGTATGCATATTTTAGAAAACTGCAATCAAATTAAAATATAAAATATAAAATAAAATACAAACATTTGAATACCTGCGACTGATGTTGCTATAAGTTTCAAATGTCCTTCACACATGGGTTTTACAGGAAGTATACTTCCAAATATATAAATATACTACAATACTGTGACTCTCTCTGAATTGAACTTCAATCATATCATACCCTCTACGCTTCATGGTGCATTCATGTGTACTGGGTAAACTCAAAAATTCAAATGACCAAAGGTTGTTTTAAAACTGAAAATTTATATTTTTTCTTCCTCATCTGTCACTACTTTATTCTTCTTTTGCTGCTGCATTTCTCATAGTCACATATCAAAGTAAACCAATCTTCAAAAGTTCAAAATAATCCAATCAAATTGTTAGCAGTAGACTGTAGGTATCTCTCTTATGAATTCCATGTTTTTAATGTAATATTTTTAATTATTAGATATTAAAAGCATAACAACAATGCTCTCTTCATTTCTACAAAGGCACATTTTTTCTATGAAAAACTCTATTGAAATCATAAGATCATAGTCATCAGCATCCATCTCCTGCCACTCCAGTCAGCTGTCACCACAAGTAGAATCAGATTCTGTCAGAAACACTGCCTCACCCATTAGTGTTTTAAACATTGAAGTAGTAAATAAAAGTGTTCAACGATGAGGTGGGCTTTAATTGTCAAGTGGCAAAAGCAACATTGTTCTCAGTGATTTATGTAGGCAGATCATTGAATAAATGTGTGTGGTTTGTGAGAACAGCAACATGTAATCAAGATAAACAGGCCCTTTCACTACACCATGCTGCTGTGTGGAAAACTCCAGGCCTTATTTATCAAACTGCTGAATGTGAACACTCATACGTGATTTCTCCCGCTTTGTTTGGGTCACAAGGGCAGCAGCTTCACCAGGGAGACCCAGACTTCCCTCTCCCCGACCACTTCATCAAGCTCTTCCAGGGGAGCCCTAAAGCCTTCCAGGCCAGCCAAGAGACATAGTCTCTCCAGCGTGTCCTGGGTCTTCCCTGGGGCCGCTGCCCGAAGGGATGTGCCTGGAACACCTCATCAAGGAGGAGTCCAGGAGGCTCCTCACTAGATGGCTGAGCCTCCTCAGCTGTCTCCTCTTGATATGGAGGAGCAGCGGTTCTACTCTGAGCTCCTCACGGATGACCTCACTTGTATTCGCGATCTCGTTCTTTCAGTCACTACCCAAAGCTCGTGACAATAGGTGAGGGTAGAAACGTAGATTGACTGGTAAATCATGAGTTTTGCCTTTTGGCTCGGCTCCTTCTTCAGCACGACGGACCAATGCAGGGCCTGCATCACTGCAGACACCGCACCGATCCGCCTGTCAATCTCATGCTCGGGCTACCCGGACCCTGTACGCTCGGTGCCAGAGTTTGGTCCACATTGCCAGTAATAAGTCAGACCTGTTTTCAGTGAGGGTTGGACTTTGTCAGGGCTGCCCTTTGTCACAGATTCTGTTCAAAATCTTTATGGACAGAATTTCTAGGCGCAGCCAGGGTGTCGAGGGGCTGTGGTTCTGTGGCCTCAGGATTGGGTCGCTGCTATTTGCAGATGACCTGGTCCTGTTGGCTTCATCGGACCGTGACCTTCAGCTCTCTTTGGAATGGTTTGCAGGTGCATGTGTAGCGGCTGGGGTGACGATCAGCACCTCCAAATATGAGGCCATGGTTCTCAACCGGAAAAGGGTGGAGTGCTGACTCCAGGTCGGGAATGAGATCCTACCTCAAGTTGAGGAGTTCAAGTCTCTCGGGGTGAATGCGGACAATTGAAGTAAAAATCAATCAAATCTCTTCAAATTTAGAATATAAAACTATCAAATCTCTGTTTGGATGGATCCCCATTAGTTGCTACCCAGGCAGCAACTACGCTTCCCGGGGTCCACACATAAAATACTAACAATCACTTGATTTCTGCTGTAAGAGACATTACAATTATACACACAAAAAACAGATTTAACGATTCTAGAAAAGAAGAAAAGAAACAGAGAAATACAGAGAGAGAGAGAGAGGTGGAAACATACAGAATATGAATTATTAATATGCCCTATATGTGGTATAAGTAGGTCAGTGCTGCTTCCGCCAACACCATAGTGAGACGTATATCCTTGAATATGAGTGGGAGAAGTTTAGAGAGAAAATATTTCTTTCTCGGTGGAGCTGTTAACAACTCAAAGACATGTGAAAAGTGACTTGACTACACACTGCATTTTGTAAGACGTCAAAAGATTAAACATACAGTAGTTTAGGAAATACCACTCAAGTAAAGTAGTACCCCGAAACTGTAGTACAGCACTTGAGTACTTAGTTACTTCCCAATACTGCCAAAGAGGAATGACATCCTGTACAATGGGCCTCAAGGAAGGAAAACAGTTAACCCCTTTGTTCAAGGTGACCGTCTCCGGTCCCAGAGAGAGGAGACAGTCACAGTCAAGGTCGAATCAGTATCTATAACCACACCTCTACAGTAGGAGCTCATGTGTAGACAGAAATCCTTTTTACAGTGACATAAGTTGATAGCTTCACATACAGATGCTGAAGAATGCCTTGTGCATCAGTGTCAGGCATTTAGGGGAATTGACAAAACAGGGCTATTTGAATTTCTGAGATAAGAATGAATTTTCTCAAGACTCTTCTTGGCCCAACACACTTCTAACATTTACGGTGTCAATTCCATTATACAGCTCTGGAAAAAAAATAGACCACTGTATTTTTTTTCTGAAATAAGCATCTCTACATGTATTCCAGCCAGTCCATTCCAGCAACTGTTGAATTCCAACACATGCAAACCTCATTCTGCTTAAAGATAGATTAGGTGAAACTTGAACCAAGAAAATTGGTAAAGACTTGTGGAGAGCATGCCAAGACACATGAAAGCTGTGATTAAAAATAAGGGTCATTGCACCAAATATTGATTTCTGAACTCTTCTTAAGAGCAAATGTTAGTATTATGTTGTTTTAAAATTAATTACGTTGTTTGAGGTCTGAAAAATTGTATCTTAGCTCTAAATGAAAATATTTTTATTTGGAATTTGGGGGAAATGTCAGTAGTTTATAGACTCAAACAAAAATGTTCATTTTGCCCAAACACATACCAATGAGTAGTAAAATCAGAAAAAACTGATAATTTTGCAGTAGTGTCTTATTTTTTTCAGAGCTATACATTGTCAAGGTCGCATGAAAAAATTTTATCTAACAAAATATTCTTTTTTTTATTATTTTGGGTATTGCTTTTTTACATCTTAGTGTGAGGAAGGAGCTGCATGTGACTGTGATTTGCTATTTAAAAACCAGCTGCACTTTGGGCCCAGACAGTAAATCGGAACCAGTCCCTTCACTTTCTCAATGCATCTCCCCTTGATTTATTCCCTGCATTGCCTGGAACTCCCGCCCTTGTTCTCAGTTGTCTTTGCCAAATTTGCTCACTTGGCTGGCAAGTTATTTGCTCGCTCGAAAACATGTACCCCATTACCCCCCACCCACCTCCACTACACACACACACATACTCCAACCTTTTTGTTCATGCGCCACTTTTTTATCTCTAAGCAGTCAGACCTAGCACACTCATGCATGCTCATGTCCCTCGTATTAGCAGCCATCTGTGTCTGGACTAAATGAGTCCAATTTGAAAAGAAAAACAACTCATCATATTAACAATGAAGCTGCTTCAATAGGAAAGTACTCTTATCGCACATCCCATGGCAACATTTTGAGATAACAGCAAAAAGAAAAAAAAAATACCATAAAACAAAATGCAGGGGAAAATTGAGGATGAAATTGGCAGCAGCTCAGAGGAACATGCTCGAGCGCTGCGTTTCCACTGCTGCTGGGAACAGTAGGGAGACGAGACAAGTGGAGAAAAGTGTCCAATCAATGCAAGGCAGAGCAATAGGGGGACAATCAATGGAACTGCATGGGATTAATGACAGATTTAAGGACTGCGAGATGAACAGTGAGAATAAACACTACACCACATACACGCACCCACACGCAATCACAAGATGGTGAGTGGTTTGATAATGTGCTATAAAGATCATGAAAACACTGCAGGGGGTCAGTAAATCCACATTTATAACAAGTGCATTACGTTTTTTTTGTCTGTTTTTTTGCCGTTCAAAACAACACAAAAGGACCAAAAAAATCAGTACGCTAATAATAACAAACTCCAATCAGCTACTATAGTACCCACCGGTTCTATTTCCAAACTGCACAGATAGGAAAGTAAATATATATATATTGTATATATAGTGTCTGCTGCTGTCTTTGATTATTAGACATCAGCCATTCAGTCATTGACTCCACAAGATTTCACACAAAATACTCAAGTTGCTCCCTCATAAAGTAACTTTATATCTTAAAATTGTGGTCATATGTACAGAAAAAGCTGCAATTTCTACACTGTTGATTTGACGTGGATGTAAAAACCATCAAATTAGAGGTGAGAGAGTCAGCACTCTAACCATAAATTTTCACTTAGAATTCAGTGTGCCTTTTCTGTTTTTCTCATCCTTATTAGGTAAATAATGGTTTCTAAACACTGTTTATGGATGGGGCTGTCTCATAGAAGTGATGAGTTGATGAGAGGGCTGAAGACAGTGAATGAGGGTAGAGATGAAAATGCATGAGTAGAGTGATGCATATGAATAGGTGTGAGGAGGAAGATTGAGGTGAAGGTGGCATGCTAACTGGTAAAAAAAAATGAATGTTGAAAGAACAAAGTGAAATAGTGGATGGGATTGTGGAAAAGATGGAAATGAGGACAGGAGGAAGTGAAGGGAGTCTACACAGATACAGATTACAAGCTTTGGATTTTTGTTTTGTAGAAGTTAAAGAAAAACATATACTGAACAGAAATGTATGTTTGTTTAATTTTCCCAATGAACATAAAGTTCAGGGCGAGCTGGATGCAGAACCAGACTGATAAAACACATGAGAAACACCAAGTGGATTGGAGAGAAGGAGGAAGCACCTGTGACTTGCTCTCCCCCACCGCCTCCATCATTCCTCCTCAATCTCCTCACAACTCCACGGCCACCGGCGGAAAACTGTATATACATGAATATTCAAATACTGATTTTGCTGCTGGAATCCCATGGCAATGAACGAAGCTTCAAAGCATCAGTACAGCTCTAGATTTGTCATGGTACTCCACAATACTGAGAAATTTCTCAAGATAAATTTCTAGAAGACAGCAGAATATAAGATTTCAATCATATCACCCAACCTCACTGACTATCACTAGGTCACAATAAAGCCATCACAGGTGAGATTTCTTTCCATCTTCCTAAAAACACAGTCCTCTTCCCAGCTTGAGGTGATGAATGAAGAAGCATGGATAACCAGTCGCTCTTCCCCCCTCAACCCCTTCATTTGAACTATATGGTAAGCCTTTGTCTTAGCCTACGTACCATTTCAGCCATAACATCCACAGGAGAAAAGCTCTCTCAAGGAGGACGCTCCACTGTTGCACACAGGCTCCCTGAGTGGGGAGGAGAAGGAGAGAAGAGAGGGGAGGGAGGAAACAGAGATGTCTACAGTAAATCGCATCACTGGAGCCTTCTACAAATTTCTATGTTGAAGATATAATCAGCTCTAAATATACATTTCATATCTAAGTAAGATATACAAACCTCTGGCACCATGAATGATAATTGCCTTGTGTATTCTAGTGCAGCCTACGTGTGTTGCTACATGGCAAAATATGACCATGGATATGGAATATATGATCTTTATACCTTTAAAGTGAGTGTGTGTGTGTGTGTTTGTTTGTTGCATGCAAAGCCCATTTACTGTATGATTATGAAACCTATTACACACAAAGAAACAACATTAACAGCATTATCAATCCTTCCACCTACAACAGCCCCCCTCCCCACTTCTCTCTCTGTGGAGAGAAAGCGTAGTGCATTATTTATTTATTGCACTGTGAGAGTAAATTCCCGCTGTCATTTAATTTGACTAATTCAAGGTCTACCTCTGCCATATGTTTTCCTGGGTTGCCATCATTCCAAATGACAAAATTTGCTGCCATGGTTGTAAAAACCACACTTTAAAGACACAATAACTTGTTCTACATGACAAGAATTATAAGGAGGTTTTGAATTCAAACTAATGTTTGATATATTAGCTTCCTCTACAAAAACAGCATTTGGGCAATTATTTTTGCAGGATAAAATCCAACATAAAGCAAATGTGGAATCACATTAGTGAGAGTAACACAGCTTCAGCAGCACTGCATCAATGAACAAGCTTAATCATTGCAAAAGCAATAAGAACAATAACAATGATGACTAGCCAATCATCACCATAAAATCGTTACATTCAGAACGCATCAACAAATCCATCAGGCAACAACAGCATAATAAGAAATCAACATAATCATCATCCTACTTCACCTCATGATTGGAAAGCTACTCCCTTTTCTGTTGAGGAGGGTGAAGTCTGTGGGGATGAATGAGTGTTTGTATCTGTTTTGACTGAGGGGGAATCTGAAGTGAGAGGGCAGGGACTCAAACTGTTGATGAAGAGGGTGTCTGCAGTCAGCCTTCTTCACCATCTGATTATTAGACAGAACAGGCTACTGCGCTGGACCCCTGTAATTTTGGCTGCTTGCAATCACTATTTTAGCCAGTGGATTCTTAGATTTGGTTTATCTTTACCAACGGACAAGGGAAGATAATGAAATCTTTTCTTTGTAGGATTTGTAAAAAGACTCCTGGCGGACCTGTCAACATGAAACTTGTTGAGTTTTTCATCAAATTCCAGATTGTTATGGATGATTGAGCCGAGGTGTTTGTAGCTGGCAACAGATTCCACCTCTTGTCCCTCAATGACTGTGCTCGGAGTGGGAGGAGGATGCCGTCTGAAGTCCATGCACATCTTTTGTCTTTGCTACATCAAGGTGGAGGATTGATCGTTACTATAGTCTCACAATAAGACACCCAGAAGCTACAAACACCAGTAACAAACATGTCCCAATCAGTAAATTCCATTCATCCTTGTAGGGACAATGAGGAATCAACAGACCAGTTCTTTATCCACTCTGTGCAGGGCTGTGTGGCACATAGATGAAGTACAAACAGTTGTGGTTGGCTGTGCTTGTCACAGGTCCAAGAGCTTGTTATGTCTTGTCAGGCATGTCACTTGAGATTGATACTAAAATGAGAACAGCTGTTCCCTTTAAAGGTCAATCCACCTCGGTTCATTAGGAACTGTAACTTTTATTCGCTGACAAATAGCCTAACCTATACACACACTGCACTTCTATATTCACAGCTTTTCTGCCACCTCACCTCTCTTGACCACACACTACACAACCTATACATCCCTTAAAGGAGCTACGCTACCCATTTTTGTTTTAATATTAAGTTGGTTCAAATCACCTAAATATGCATGTAGTGGAAAAAACAATCCCTTCAAATGTTGAACTACAATCTGACCACCAATCAGCACAGGTCCACTATAGATGTAACTGCCTGAGCACACAGTCAAATCTCTGAGGTTTCGGGGGAAGGGAGGTGCAGGACGAGGAGGAGGAGGAGGAGGGGGAAACAAACAAGTACACAGCTGAAGATCAAAGATGGAATAAAAATCAGAAGTTCTGCTCTTTCCACTGTTGACTATCATTCTTATAATCTCTAGACACTGTGGCACTTAAACAGGACAATTATCCATCATCTGATGCCAGTGTGTACAGGTTTGAAGGGTGAACTACAAAGCAGAAAATGGGCTGAACAATTGCAGAATGAGTCATGCAGCAAACATGCAATACGTGCACAACGGGCAGTATTTCAATTGTAGAAAATAAGAGGAAATAAGACAGTGACACATGCTTGTCGTGCTGGCTTTGTTCCTAAAATATCATATTTCAAATGAAACTCTGCCACTCTCTCGCCAAGGTAAGACTCTTGAAACTCATAGTTTAAAACCACCTTTAACTAACGTTCAGCTCTTGCTCTGATATTTCTAAATGAGTCTTGTTATTCTCTTTTACTGCATTCTGCTTTTAACGTTCCTGCTTAATTGATATTGTTGTGTGCAACTTCTTATTTGCAAATTTGTTCATCTTTGTAGCATATCTTTGAGAGCCTTTTGAAAGTACTGCATGAATATATGCACTGGCATTATTACTGTTGTAAGACGGTTTTAGATCCATGAATCCCTTTTAACATTTTGTTCTTTCACCAGGCCATCGCTGTAAATGAGAATCTTAATTGACCTGCCTAATTAAATAAAGGTTAAATGAAACTAAAAATCAACTGGACATTTTTGTGACTTGTCAAATATCTCATTAGGTTGACAGAAATTGTAATTTGGGTAGCTTTACATTTGCATAAGTGTGATACATAGGTCTACATATAATAATACTCGTGTATTGATATTAGTATTAGGCAATATAAATGATACAAAACTGGCTAACAATAGAGATGTTAATTCTATTGCATTAATGCATGTCGATGACACAACCTGCGACCCATGAAATTAGAGCCACACACTGCAACCGGCTGCAATGCATGATTAAACATGGCTGAAAGCAGCAAGGAGGAGCTGGTGAAAAATTCTATTGTTTAGAAGTGGTCTGGATTTAAGACACAGGCTGCAAATCACCATTGGTTAAAACATTTTGTGCATAGTATTGACAGTTATGTTGTTTACAGCTTGTCCTGCATCAGGGACCCATATAAAGCAGTTCCCCTAGATACAAACATCCAACATAGGAACATTCATAAAACGCTGTATTGCGTTTGCAAATTCATATTTTGAACCGCACACCACATCCGACTATTTCCCCTTTCCCCGAGCAGCACCGCTCCATATCGGTGCATTGGGCTTTGTACCCCCTTGAATATGTTACCATTTCCATAGAGAGCAGTAATGGCATTTAAATGACCTCACATGGCAATTATAGATTGGAATTTAAATTAGTGTATAACAATTTATGAGCAATTCATCTTATGAACAGCCTCTCTATTGTTTTCATAAGTTGGGCAATGTGTTTAACTTTGAAATGTTACCTTGTTTGTGTTAAAATTATTACTGATATAAATAAAATAAAACTATTGAACTGAAACAACTGAAGTTTTAGTGCCTACTGAGGACGAGCTGAGCAGTTAGTGAAAGAAACATTTATTTAGCACTTTAATTGTTGAGTTTGTTGAATACAAATATTTCCCAGTTTTAATCTTGTGTCTGTGTTCATTTTTTTTATAGCAGTTTGGCGTTACTTAGGGTCTTTTTCATAACTAGGTTTTTCTGTCTAAAGTTTGTTATTATAGAACATAATTTAAAACAGATTTTCCATATAACCACCGATATTTGATTTACCTCTTTGATTTTCAGAATTTCAGCCCCGAAGCTTGCAATAAATGACAAACAAACAGCCTTTATTGGGAGAGTTTTTCAAGAGGGCTCTGGCCAACAAAGCAGCACAGTGTAAAACAAGCCACAATCAAACGACATTATTCACTAATTAATGTAAAAAAAAAAAATCTCTCGTGGTCCTTTTAAATTATGCAGATGTGACAGAGTAGCCTGGTTGTTGGAGAAGTAGAGCCGAATTTAAAGATACAGTAAATTCTGCATGAGCAAAATCCTGCAAATCCTGTTGTAGTTTTTTTTAATTATTATTTATTTAATACAAGGCAAGCAATATACACACAGAAAATGACTTGATGACTGGACACCACAACCTCATATAAAAATAAAATTGAAAAACTTAATAAAAATAGATTCAGTTAAGTATGATGCCCACAGTAATTCATTTATTTAGTTTTAGAAATGAAAAAATACATTATATATGACAGATAGAACATTTTAAAAGTACATTACACAGTACAGACTTCGCTAGAACAAATATTTATTTATTTATTTCATATTATGTTGTGTTACTTTGTGTCTTTTTTTCCCAAAAGAAATTGGAAGGTCAATGTATTTTTGAAGAACTTAGATTCAAATTAGTTGAATCTAAGTTATATAAATAACAAAATAACAGAATAAAGTGTGCGTCTAAAATAAAAGTGGCCTCAGCCAATTCTGGATATTGGCCAACAACTTGTAACATATGGACCATAGGAAAATAAAAGCCACTGGTCTTCTCTCTCATCATAAAATGTACTGGTGCAGCAATTCTTAGATTTATTTTTAGAACTGACTTAACAGCACATTAAAGACATGTAGTAACCTCCTGAACCGATTTCTATGAGGTGAGTGTATCTCAGTTCACCTTAAGAAGTCATAGTTTACTGTCTGCCTGCTGCCAGTGGAAGTGGAGGGAGGAGTTCTTGACGGCTGTATGTGGCTAGTCTCTTCAGGAAAATATATAAATATAAGCACAGAAAACCTCTTTCAAGTTTTAGTTTTAGTTTAGTTTTAGTTTTTCAGAATGTCTCCCAGTATTACTGGTCCTGTATAAATGTTGTAATGTATCTCATTATTGTACAACAACACTACTCCCATGCCATATGTATACACGAGTTATTGATTGCTGTAATTATCCTCTCCATACTGGCCAATGAAAGTGTTTCCATCCTAAGTGACTCCTGATGTAAAAGACTAGGATTCAGCTGAAGGTAACAGGTAATGAAGTTACGACAATTCAGGAGGGGAAAGAAGACAACACCACCTGCTTTTTGGAGCACATGCAGCTAACAAGCTCCATTCTGAGAGCTCCTATCCATCCCTGGCTATACAGCACCACATCACAAATCCCAGTCAGAGAAGGCGGTGGCCATGCTGGGGAATCCCTGCCAAGACTAAAGAGCACCTTTACCAGTAGATGTGAGTCACAGCAGGAGGAGCCCACCCACAGGCAGGGTGGGTGGGAGAGGATGAGGGGTAACAGAAGAGCCGAGAGGGGTGGGAGACGGAGGGAGGGGAAAGAGAAATTTTGGAACCAAACCAGACTGTCATCCTTCCATCCCATCATCTGCTGGCCTGGCTGTCACTCTTTGATAGCTTTCCATCTTCTACCACCTTTTTTTATTCCTTTGTTCTCTCTCTCTCTCACTCTGAATGAAGCCTTCAGGGCTGATATTGATTGGACTTGAATGTCCCCAAGTTTGACTTTGATCATCACTGTTGACAAAATCCAAATCTCCCTCCCGCCGCTATTTCTGTCATCCACACAGACATTTCCTGTATCAGAGCTGAGATAAATGAGCACCAGGAAAAGGGCTATCCAGAGATATGAAGGTGATTTCATAGCAGTCGCTCCACTGGCGTAACTCATTTTTTTATACTTAATGTCTGATACATTTATCTTTAATGTTGATAAGTTGCAGGTGGAAATTCCTCCATTTCCCGGAATGTCTTTAAACAACCACCAGACACATCATTTGTATATGATATTTTCATTCAAATAAAAACCTGAAAGCAGCATTTTGTACCATCTTAGTTATGGTTAGGCAGAGATAACTGATGAGGGTTATAAATACAGTTGGGTGCAGGTTAAGGTAAGAGGAAAGGAAAATTGTCTGCCAACCTCAGAAAGAAATATCTGTCCCATCATCTGCATGATAACTGAGGAAAAGGCTTTACCAGAAACTCAGACCAGAAAACAGCCATGAGTTTGAAGACTGCAAGACGAAACATTGCAGCTGTTTATCATACTATGAGACAGGATTTTAAACTATGACCAGATTTCAGTCATTATATCTTCTGTCTCAATTATCATTTTTCTCATCCATGCTTCAAAAAAAGCTGCCAGGAATGTGCACTTGCACCTGTTTGATTGGCCAATTTCAGATGCAGAAAGGAAGGGAAGAGTTTACGCTGGCAGCACTTCCTGCTGCTGATCACCATAGCGATGAGGAATCAACTGTAAGCAGCGCCCTGAGACTCGGCCAAACATGTTTTACAGGGTTTAACAGTTTTAAAACGCAAGAAAATCCTGAAATATACACTCATTCAGAAGTGTGACAAAGTGGAAGTGAGGAACTGAAAACAGCTGAGAAATTACTCCCCTGATCCCTAACCCAATTCAGATTACCATCAGCACTTCTACATCAGTGAGCTGAGCAGCATGAATCGGCTCCTGTGGAGTTCAGTAAACAAAAGGAGGCTCCATGGGGGAGAAAATGGACGACTATCTACACTCCCGACATGATGCGAGGTACATGCTTACTGTAACACAGACAGCAGACAGCAGGTCCAGGCTGTATGAGCGTCTAGCATTAATTAGACATCTGGGTAAACTGGTCTGGTCCGCCCATCTGTATGGTTACACCTGACATTTAGGTAAATTAGCCAACGATAAATGCCATTCCCCAGTTGCTCTGATTACATGTCACAGATGAGTGAGGCTGTGGCTGAAATTAAATTGTTTTATGAAAAGTTTCTACCAACCTCAGCATCACATAGTCATAATTTTACTGGAATATTTCTATAGGTTTATTCGAGCTATAAATATGTGTGAAATCGTTGAGTAAAAGTTTGATAGCTCACAGTGATCCAGAAAGAGAGAATTTAAGCAGTTACCAATTCTGTCTTTCTGCTTTCTATAAAATAAATAATCTGAAACTTTATTGATTATTCAAATCTGGTAAAGTTAGGAAGGTTGGAGTTGATAATTCTGGAGATATTTGTTTAAACATTAAATAAAATATTGATCAAGATATTAAAAGCTAAAATAAATACTAGTGATATAACAAAATCTTATTTTCATTATTGAATATTCTGCCGACTGTTTTCTTGAAACAATCGGTTGTTCAGTCCATGAAAGGTCAAACAATCTTAAAAACTACAGAAACAGCAAATGATTACATCTGAGAAGCTGGAACCAAATTATATTTGACATTTATGCTTGAAACAATTCTAAAGCGATTAATTCATTTTTAAATCGGTTAGTCTGGGAACTCAAGGCGACCTAATACAAACCTGATGAAATATAAAGCCACCAAAGCAAGGTTTCATTTGTTTTGTGATACAAGTTTCATGCTCACTTGCTCCAGAAAATGAGCCATTGTTTAAACCTGACTAATCACGACCTCCATGGAAAAAATAGTTTTTCAACAACCTGAAGCACCAATTTCTGTTCACAGTCTGACACGAAACAGACTGACTGAACAGGTCGAGACCTATAATAAAACAGGCTGAGCTCTTATTGTGGTTGAAATTGATTTGTTAGGACAGACGCTCTCAAATACGAACAAGTCGTTTTAAAAACCCAACGGCAGAATAGGAGTCTTATTTTCTGATGTAGTGAGTTTTGATCTGATGCGAAATATATTAACAATCACAGTTACACAAAACATTTTTATGAATGAGCGGAGAGACGTTTGCGACGCCATGGTGAAAGGTAGAAACAGGAGGGAAGGAGAGTTCTGAAAGGTGCCAAAAAGAAATTTCAGGAGAATGTACACTTTCAAACCTACTGTATCAAGTGTGGATCAATGGATAAGTTAGTAAACTTTTTTTCCCCTTGATTTGGATTCTTTTTGCAGAGAAAAAATCAATCTGACCAAAATATATCCCTGAAAGTCAAGTCAATGTAAACACAGTAAGAAGACTCAAAAAAACCTCTGGCCAAATAACAATACTTCATCATACTTGGTTGTGAGTGACTCATCTCGGGATAGATGTTAGCAACTTTCGATTTCAATCATCGATATTCCAGCATGCAAAAGACTCCTGGCTACGAACCTGCAGCTGTGAGTAGTCACTACATCACTAAACCTTTTAGCACACATGCTGCCACACCGCTAACAAGTAGATAGGAACTTAAAGCAACAACTAAAAGTAAAACTGCACAAAGTGCTTCCTCTCCTTTGTTTGGAATTTCAGGACCACTTTCTAATAAAGCAGCTTTTATAAGAGCTTGGACTAATGGCTTTCCTAATGGTTAACCAGTGTAAAAGGACACACATCTATCACAAACCTGTAATTTACGTCTAACAAAGAACACACTGTGCTCCTTTTAAAATATATTCATTATTACTTGAAGTAAAATGTTTAAGCACAAACTGTCTCTTCAGTGGGTACAGTAGAATTAACCAGTAACACTAAAGAAGCCGTCTTAAGCTATAAAGAAGACATGTTAAAGGGAGCAGAAAACAGTGTTTAGTTCAGTCTTTTTGGAGAAAAAGACATACTAATGGTTAATAAATCATTTACTAGTGCTCTACAGATCAGTTATAAGCCATTAATTAGAGTGACTTTCAGGTTGCCAGGTTGGGAAATATCCCCTTGGCTGGTATTTATCCTCCTCCAGCTGCACATTTACTGTGTCACCAGCTCTTTTGTTTATCAGGAAGATCAGTCCAATGGACCAATTGACCCCTTCCCTACTGGAAAAATGCTGCAGAGCAGAGCAAGAGTGCAACGGAATGATTTTCAATATTGATTAATCTCCAGATGATGTTTGATTAATCAACAAATTGCTTAGTATTAAAAGAAAATGTCAAAAAGTAAAGAAAAATGATTATTAACAGGACATGTAAATGTATTCAAAAATCTTGTTTTATACAACCAACATTCCACAACCCTAGGTTACTATAATAGAAGACAAAGAGAAACCAGAAGCTCATATTTGGAAATTGGAAATTTGATTTTTTCGATTATCAAAACTGATGCCGGTGATTGAATTGATTAATTAACTAATCATTTCAGCTATACTGCAGCATCTGGACCAAAAACCATTCAGTAATTATCAATTAACTGTTTATTAAACAAACTTTATTGATATTTGTAAGTGTACAAGATGTAGTTTATTAGAGTTGCTCCCAAACTTTTTCTGCCTACAAAAAAGATTCTCATCCACGACCCTTTCCTTGGGAGACAAGTATCATTTTATCAAAATGTTATTTAAGGAGGACAAAGCTAAGGTGAAATAAATAACATTAACTATTGCAATACAATGCAGCAATTTACAATGTTATTAATTACACCTCCTCTTTGTGTTTCATGTGCACTGTTTGGACACCATTTGTTTATCTAAGTGAGGCTCACAACACTTTAATAATCATTGACAATTGATGACTTTTCACAACCTGGCAACCCAAAGGTGTCCCAATAATGGCATATATCTAATCTATAAAACAGATTGTTTATCCATAAAGTAACTCACTTAGTATATTTCATAGAGGATGTTTTATTAGAAGTCTTTTTTCGGAAATAGACTCATTTAACCCAACATATTCTTATTTAACTGCAGGGGAAAAAAATGAAATAAAAGTCAAAACACCCTAAAAGTATGAGTCTGTTCGATAAACTCACTTTCAAGTCCCAAAAAAGTCCATGTAGTATTATTAGAGGCTACGTTACTAGTATTATATGTGTAAGGATGATGTAAAAAGTAACTTACCTTGGACGTCGTCCTCGGATCCTGTGCAGTCAGTCTGTTTTATTCCCTTCACCTTGCTGTCCTCTTTCCTTCTTTCCTGGCTCTATTTGGTCCTAACGTGGCTTCATCCTTCCGACTCCTGTGGACGCACAAAGACGGCGGAGCAGCAGGGAAAACTTCCACTCAGAAGTGCGGCTCTGAGGACGGAGGGAAGCGGAGGCAGCGAGGAGTCAGCGTCTGAAACCTGATCTCCCGGAGAGGAGAAACCCGACTGCTGCCGCGCTGAAATTCAATATGAAGCGACAGACACGCAGCGCGGCTCCGAGCGGCAGCACATCCTCTCCGCCCGAAACACACACAAACACAGAGGAAGGAGGAGGGGGGAGGAGGAGGAGGGCGTTTATTATAAGGAGACCAGTCAAACGCCAGGCAACACAGGTGGATGTGTGCCTGTGGATATCTGTTTGGTTTGTTCTTGTTTTTTGTTGTTTTTTGTCACCTCAGGCCAGAGCTCACTTCTCCCTGAAAGTACACCTGCAGTAAAATGGAATCTATAATTCAAGCTCAGCGGCGGCTATAGCTTATTCATTATCAGTAGATGTGGTTATAAATAGCAACGATACAGCGGAGCCTGGAGCCCGCAATAAAACATCTTCACTTCCAGCTGTAGCGGCGGTGTCATTTATTTATTTATTTATTTATTGGGGGAGTCGGGATCAATGAATCAGTGAATACATTCTTAATAGAACAGCACCACCTCCCATTAGCTACAATACCACACATTATTGCACTGACTCCGTTTTTCACACGTAAAATTACATAAGAAAACAGACGGTTTCTGCTATTGAGTTTAGACCATTGGTGTTTAAAGTCACCACATTTACTTGAGTAAATAAATAAGTAACGTAACGTACTCAAGTAAATACTTGAGTACGTTAAACTCACATATTAAGATATTACTCGAGGAAAAGTCTCTGACATGTATTATATTAAGTATCACAAGTAATTTTCTGATATGTAATTTTCTGTTTAGTTATCACCAAAGGCTTCAGGTTTCCACATGAACCAGAATTGGCTCCCAAACTATTTGTGATGTCACAAATCATGTAATGGGTCTTTTGCAGTGTGTTTCCTCCCTTGCTACTTTAATGCTTTTACTGGATTTAGCATTTAAAAATGGATTCTTTTAGGAATTGGATTTAGTTATATTTCTAATTTGGGATGTTTGGGATTTTTACTTTATTAAAGTCACAGGCTCTACCAACTAAAAGTTGTGGGAGATGAGGAGTGATAGAAGTAGGATTAGTAACAATTCCTTTAATTAAGCATAAAATAGAGTTGGGGGTGGCTTTAGTTGTTGATTTAATATGTTGTGATTGCCAATTAAATCATGTTTAAGCCAGACTTTATCATATGAAATATGATATTACCACTACTACCAACTTAATGAGGCACCCATCAAATGCTTTTCTCCATCCAGTCCTTGTTGTACAGTGATGTGTTTGTAACTGAGAGGAACCTGAATATCTACTGTATGTTACCTGAATATCTACTGTATGTTTCCTGTATGTTACCTGTATGTTACTGTATGATACCTGTATGTTAATGTATGCTATTTATGTTACTGTATGTTACTGTGTGTTACTATATGTTACTGTATGTTACTGTGTGTTACTATATGTTACTCGTATGCTACTGTATGTTACTGTGTGTTACTATATGTTACTTGTATGTTACTGTATGTTACTGTGTGTTACTATATGTTACTGTATGTTACTGTGTGTTACTATATGTTACCTGTATGTTACTGTGTATTACTATATATTACCTGTATGTTACTGTATGTTACTCTGTGTTACTATATGTTACCTGTATGTTACTGTATGTTACTGTGTGTTACTATATGTTACTGTATGTTACTGTGTGTTACTATATGTTACCTGTATGTTACTGTATGTTACTGTGTATTACTATATATTACCTGTATGTTACTGTATGTTACTGTGTGTTACTATATGTTACTTGTATGTTACTGTATGTTACTGTATGTAACCTGTTATCCTGATGTTACACTAGTCAGAGGAAACTGAGGTTTGAGGGAGAAGAAAGCAAACACAAAATGACTCAATGTTGATCTTAAGAGAAAAGCGACAATGATAAATGATTGACATTTGTGGCCTGTGTGGTTCTTGCTGTAATGTAGCCTGTACTGACCCCGGGATGGCACGAGATTGAATCATCCACCTGCCCTTTGAGGAAATTGTCTGTCTAGCTTCTCCCCTCCTCTCTCTCTCTCTCTCTCTCTCTCTCTCTCTCTCTCTCTCTCTCTCTCTCTCTCTCTCTCTCTCTCTCTCACCTTCACTTCCTCATGCTGCCTGTGTGTGTCCCGGAAATATTGGAGACAAGTGTACCCCCTGCAACTAAATGGTCATTACCATGACAACCATCCTATGAACTGGAATGGGATGATAGTAGACAGCCAGGACAACAGCCCGGCTTTACCCCAGGGGCGAGCTGACGTAGGAACTCCCGGGTCTGATACCAGCGTCGGCAGAGACTGATCTTTATTTTAGCTCCAGTGACATCAGAAGAAAATGACAAACCGCCCTCCTCCGTCTCCACAGCCAGTATTCAAACTTTACCAACAAACGGCTCTGGAGATTGTTGAGATCAGAACTGTTTACTTGTGGTTTAGGCACCAGCTCTAGAACCACCTGTCCACTTTCCACTTCTTCTCTACCCGAACATCACGTTTCCTACAAGGCAATGTCACGACTGTAGCTACAATTAAAGAGATAGTTTGTCATTTGGGGAAATATTAAGCTTTTTTTGCTGAGCGTAAGATGACACGATTAACACCACTCTCACATGTTAAGTATCAAGTCAAATCTCTTCATAGAGCACATTTAAAACCAGTAAAAAAGTGACCAACGTGCTGTACAGGGCACATCAATGGTAAAGGCATGAATAGGAAACAACAATAAGGGTCGCCCAGACAGCTTTGTGTTTTCCATGAAAAGTCAGACTTTTATTTACCACCAAGAGTTGGAAAATGAGTAGAAAATATAGTCAAGACATTGACAAGGTTAGAAATAATGATGTGTATTTGAAATAATATTTTTTTTGTTCCTTCAAACTTTGCTTTCATCAGAGGAAGTTCAGTTTTCTAGCTTTTCTAATCATCCATTAACCTTCTGATACAATGATAAAACACATTGTACCATCCGAACACTGGAGTGATAGTTGTTGGAAATGGGCCTCTGTACACCTATGTAGATATTGCGCCAAAAAACAGACATTTGCAGCTAGAATACCACCATTTACCACAAGTGTAGAGTGTATTTCTGATTAGTTTAGTTATCTTTTTGAAAAAACAGTGCTTTTCTTTCAAAAGAAAGTGACACCAAACTTTTGAATGGTAGTATATAAACATATATCCACCAATATAAGAAGAAAACAGAATAAACAACGCAAGTCAAATATATAGATAGATACAAATATATAGATTATAAAAATACTCATAGAAAGGGTGGCTTGTCCTCCAGGTGTGGTAGCATGTTTCCTGCCCAGATGCAGCACACACTCAGCCAGGTGGACTGCTGCCAATGAAACTGTCAGCTCTCCATGGCACATCTTCTGACAGCTGTAACCTGGCCAGTGGTGATGGTTTGACGTCCACTGGGAGGAACTCTCCTGGGGCTGGGGACTCTACTTCCAACCTTCGTCCTTTCATATTTCACTAATTGGGGAAAAATTGGGGAAAAATGCTTTCAAATCATTTGTGTAACACCCCTAAACATTGTTGTGCTGATCTCATTAGTGAGTGCACAGTCAAATTCAAATTTGATCTTTAAAACGGGGTCCTGGTGTAGTTTATTAACGTGCTTCTACAGTTTCAGGATTTAACAGTGAGGATTTGGTGGTACAGTTTGGGTATTTGTCATTAAAACTACATAAAATGGAATAATGGGGGTGGGGATACTGTAATATGTGTACATGTTTAATAATTCATGAATATTCTCTGTAATCCCAGGAAGAAACAAGTTGATGTTCATTTCTATCTCAGTAATAAAATGGCAGCTTTAGTGATTCACAAATACACATACAAACAGGATTCTGAGCTCCCTGCACATCCACAAATTCATTTAAACAATCAGTGGCTCTGAATGATTCCAATAACTTGTCACTTGGAGTTATTTTTACCTACAGACATGTAGTAGGTGTCAACACTGTGAGCACTTTAGTTCAGGTTAGACAAAAAATACATGCACATCATGCTTCAAGTCATTGTTTCCTTTGACCAAGACCACCATCTCTATATAATCTTAACTAAGTGCTTCATGTTATTAAAGATGATTCTTGTTCTCCATGGCCCTCTTGATTCAAATAAAAGCAAAATCTTTACATTATTAAGTGCACAATGCCTGGTCTATAAGGAACAGTTCTGCCAGGTCAATGTGGAGAAACTCTACTAGCAATCAATTCATCCTACACCTTTGAGGTGAACTGTAATGCTGACTGAGAGCCAGACCTTATAATCCAGCATCAGCATCTCGTTGATGCTCAGAGCCAGGAGGCAGAAACCAGAACAGAGTAGCCCATCAATTTCCTATCAAACGGGGCTTTTAATGTGCAGGTATCTACACACTTTCGTTCATGACAGATTAGGAAAAAAAGAGCCGTTCCCCATAGCAACACTCGTCAATGACCAACCAGCATCGTCGTCTGCTGGCACGTCTTCAGCGTCTGTAAAGCAGACGAGTCTGAATGTGACCATCGTTTCATCACCACTTTAGAATCTGTAGAGATGCAATCAGTTTGTGTAAAGAACATTCTGTGGGTCACTTTCCTGCCGCAGTGACCTTATTTGAATTCAGAGCTAGGTACACGTATGAAATTGCGTCCCGTTAATGCAGACAGACAGCCATGCTCTCACTAAAAAGGTCACGGCCTTTGAAGAGCAGGCAAAGACATAACATGGAGTAAGAAAACATTTCTTTCTACAGCAATACAGAAATTACACATTTATTTCCAATAAAACACACACACACACAAGGAAAGACAGAAGTGTACAAATAATTGAACGAAGTAATAAAAGAAATGAAGTTCTTGGTCAGCTGAGTTAGTAATAAATCATTCCCCTCCCCAACCTCTAATGAAGGAATAAACAGCAATTACTACTACGAGGATGTCAGAAACAAGGCCAGCACACAAACACTAACAGCGGTAGTGAATGGAAATCCCCACTCCTGCCTTTTTGACAAGCCCTCAGCTTCACAGCAGCATCAGTCGATTCTTTTAGCCTTTAAAATGTATTCAGCGCTCATTATTCTTAAAGGCAAGGGTGGAAATGAAAAGATTTCTCTCTTTTTTTATTATACAGTATGTACTGTTGTATTATGGAGGAACTCCTGCGGGGCAGTAAATAAGCGAGACTGAGCTGACTTAATCTGAGGGAGAAATATAGCAATTAACAGTAGGATCTCCACCCAGCGAGGCTCTGCCCTGCATTCTCTCTTTGAACTGGCTGCTAAATAGAGTTTTTCTGGATGCCTTCATAACTATGTAAATAAACAATTAAGATGTGGAATGCAAGATGAGGGGAAACTTGCTTGCGCGGTTTTTGTTATTCATGCTGTCACATCCTTGCCCTCTCCTTTCTGTTATCTTGCTCCAGCCTTTTCTGTCTTTTATCAGCATTACTCTTGCTCGATCCCTCCCTCCCTACACACACACACACACACACAGTATGCACAGAAATGCACAGATCGCTATATTATGCCGCCCTTCTGTGACACGCGTGGTGTGTTTGTGTTTGTATGTGTCCAATGTCCATCTGTCTGTGTATTTCTCACAGGAGAAGACAGGAAAAGTGACATGTTATATAAGCAGATACGTGGCTGTAGTAGTCAATAGTAGTAGTAGTAGTAGTAGTCAGTTGGACTTTAATAGAAGCCTTGCTCATTTTTTTCTCCAGCTGCCATCTTTGCATTGATTTAGATCATCTTGATGGATACAGCTGCCTATTCTAATGCTTATTTATATACTATTATTATTATACTATTACCATCAGTATTATTGCCATTATCTTACTGCCACACCTTATCTAACTACTTATATTGTGTGTTTTTTAAGTGTCCTTGTTCCATTCCATATTTTATCCCTAATCTATTTCTACTCCATTTTTTTTCTACCTTAATGTTTTATCCCATTGTGTTTTTATTGGACTTAAATGTACTGGGCTGCTACTATGACAACCTAATTTCCCTTCTGGGATGAATAAAACCATCTATCCATCTATCTAATTATACGTAATATGTTCTATGAGACAATAAAACAACATTACAAAAAAGGTCTAGGAAGGTTATAAAGCTCCTTAGAGCCACAATTAGTTATTTATTTAGTCTTTGTTGTACACGTGCCAAGCTCACCTGAAATATATTTGATTCTAAAATACAGCCACAGTAGGTAAGAAAACTTTTTACATTACATTTCAAACAAAAACTGTCAATTAACCATAAAAAAGGGTTCCCTACCGGAAACAGAGATCAACTTCTTTATAGTCATTCATCTAGGAAATCATTCAGAAATTAAGGACATTTTATAGTCAGTCAGTCAGTCAGTCATCTTCTATACCTGCTTATTCCTCATTAGGGTCGCAGGGGTCTGCTGGAGCCTATCCCAGCGCGTTACGGTGAGAGGCAGGGATACACCCCAGATGGTCGCCAGCCAATTGTGGGGCACACATACCATTCACTCACACACTCACACCTACGGGCAATTTAGAGTTTAACCTGAGCATGTTTTTGGACTGTGGGAGGAAGCTGGAGTACCTGGTGAAGACCCACGCAGACATGAGGAGAACATGCAAACTCCACACAGAAGGGTCCCAGACCCAGGACCAAGGAGGTCTTGAACCTGCGACCTTCTTGCTGTGAGGCAACAGCGCTAACCCCTGTGCCACCATGTCGCCTGACATTTTATAGTGTTGCCCTTAAATCATCACATGAGTAGTAAAAGTCTTCTCTTCGGACATTAAATCTGCCTGTTTTTATAGCTGATGGTCGCTGGTAGAAACTCAATGAGCACAACAAAATATATATATATATATATATATATATATATATATATATATATATATATATATATATGCAAATTCACCCCCCATAAAAACAGAATTACCTCTCTTACCTCTCGGCAAGAAAGTGTCTTTGCTGAAATGTCTAATTGCAGCTTACCCTTAAAGGATCTGGTATCTGATAGCATTTGTAAATGTTTTGACAGTTTACTTCTCTGGTTTATTTGAGTTATTTCGGTGCAGAGGAAGCAGATGGGACAGCAATGAGAGGCTGGGATGGTGTAGAAAGGGTTAAATCCTTCTCTTTTTGCCATTCGTGTTCTCTTCCAAGTCTGATGATTTGAGGTCTTTCTCAAAGGGAGTGAAGCCATTTACTGCAAGTCTTACCAAGACAGTCTGCCTGTCTGGGTGGATCATCTGTTGGCTGTTCAGAATATTGTAAAAATCTAACACATGAGAAAAGACTGGAATAGGGCTGTTAGGTAGAAAACCTGGAAAATGTATATCCTTTGCAGATAAATGAAAGCTCTGATTTTAAAGAAATACTGCACTAAAACCTATGGTTTGAGTATCGAATCCTCAAACCCCTGATTCCTTTGGAGGAAAGAAAACACTTGGTAAGGGTTGGGAGAAAAGTATAAGAAGAAAGTGTAACCTGTCACTATATTATATGAGTCAAAATAACAGGAATGAATTCTATTGGATATGCTTATCTCCTGTTTTTAATGAGCTAATTCACTATCATGGTGTTATTCTAATATGTTAATTATCTTAAAAGTATAAAAAAAAATATCTTTAACCTTTTTGCATTCAACTAACCAAACAATTTTATGCAACCTGTTGTAAAAATAAATGTAATTACAGTCAGTGTTTAATTTGTTTTTGAGTGTGGTTAAAGTCCTACTGCAATCCTAATTAATAAGCTCTGGTTGCAGTCAAAAACAATGTGGACATGTTTTTAATGCTTTGCTTACAGCTGCTGAATATTTAACTGCTGATGTTACAAACTGCTTTGACCCTACAGGACATACGGAACATTTTTTCCTTGTTAATGCTGTTGCTGATATTGAGATACACAGACCTAGTGTGTTCCAGCACATATTTAAGCTGTTCTGAGCTGTAGCACCTCTCACATCACGCTGCCAAAATGTCTCCCTCCTAAAAATCACTTATCACCGCTGTCAGCACATTTTCAGCTCAGTATTCCTCTGTGTATTTATATCCTCACGCCACCAACCGTACAGAGGAAGTACTCGACTTGACATGTTATTCTATGTAGGCTACGGTTGAAAGAGCTGGGGGTCGAACCGGTAGTCGGGGAAGACCTTGTTGCTATGGTAACTAATTAACCATGTTGGATGGGGGTCACGCACGCTTGCCAGATCTGCATTAAAGATGCTGACGTGGGTCACTCGGGCTCATTCCTTAATAAGGCGAAGCTTCATGTACTAAAAAAAGTAAAAAAGTCGAAGTAGAAAAAGATAAAGAAGTCGGGAGACGGATGACGAGCTCTGGAGAAAGTGACGGGGGAGGGTCTGTCAGGACACACTTGCAAGTGAACCCAATTCCAGAGGCGACAAAAGGCGGTCTGAAAGTGGAGAACAGAGCCTCACACACACACACACACACACACACACACACACACACACACAGCAGTCTGCAGAGTGCAGGAGGAATCTCCGTCTTGCTGCTCCTCTTCATACACACCAGCAGACCTAATTGCAAAGTGGGACATTATATAGGGCACGCTGAAAAAAAATGGTGGGCTATAAAGAGAATAGGAGGTACAGCAAGTGAGAGGAGAGATGCAGTGAAGTCCTGCAGCAGCATCCAAACAGCACAAACACAGTGTTGGAGGCCTGCGACTGTGTTGTTTGATCCATGATTTCAAAACAGGACCAGTTGTACCCTAAAGAATAAGGAGGAACTAAATATTCATTATATAACTGTATAGCATTACGTTGTTATTGCAAGAAAAGTTGATGGTAAATTAACTCTAATTGAGTCTATAGGTTAGAAGATTATCTTGGTTTAAAATCTTCATAATTAATGGTAATATATCTTTTTTCTATTTCAAATTTAGCGTCATAGAAGATGGGGTCAGTGGGTTGTTCAGTAATTATAGAATTTTACAGTTAAAAACCATCTGTTAGATGGTGCTGGATTGATTTGAGTCAACAACAACATACAGCATGTAGCAATCAATCAACTCTCAGTGATCCTGCTGCTTTATGCTGCCTTGGTTCAATTTAATAGTCCAATTCATCCATGAAATTAATGGGATGAGTGTTAGAAAAACATTTAGGTGGAATCAGATGTATAGACCAGTGACTGTCAAGCATTGTCACATCACAACGCTCCTAAATTTATGAAAACTAGACCACGGACCACATCTCATAAGATTTGTGCTTTAAGATGTTAAGAAAGTGTCAGAAACCCAAGGTCAAAGTTATGGAAGGCTAAAACTTCCATAGTCAAGAATAAATAAATAATGACTCAGTACATAAATAATTATACCAATAAATGTCCATATTTATCTAATTTTACATTTAATTAATTCATGAAATGAATTTGCTTATTATTTTCCCATTAATTTGATTCTCTATTTTACTTATAAATTTAATACACTTTGTAATGTAACTACTGGTATAGACCTCCTCAGCTTGAACAAAAGAAGAGAGAAGATGTTTGACCTTAAGCTTTATAGTTACAATAATGAGCCAGAATATGAAGAGCTTTATAAGATACAGCTACATTTTTTTTTTGCTTTTATCCAAAGTGACTTACAAGACAATCAAGACAAGACAAAGAGTGATTTTTTTTTTATTTCTAGAGGGAAGAACATTTATCTGCCAGTCTGAGGACTGAACCGACCTAATAATGAAGAAGAAACAACCAGAAGACGAGAATAAGAAATTGATAAACAATAAGTTATTAGTACAACAATCACCAAAGTGTTAAAAAGATAAAGGGGTCAATGTTGAGTTGAACATGGAAGAGCTGAAGTCTTAGATGTGGTCTGGTTACCATGTCTCATATCAAGAGGTTATGGCACAACGTGAAAAGTGATGGACAAATACATGAAGAATATTGTGGTTTCCTTCAGTTCTGTGAAGCATTTAGGCACCTTTCAGCTCAATGTTCCAGATTTATGTCACATTTACAGTGTGGGTTCATTGTTACTTCTCTCATTTGCGTCATTTCCAGCAGCAGCAGCTGTTTCCATCTAACTGTGATAAACCCACTGTGCTCTACCTCACCGCACTGAATGGTGGTTGAATTAGTAATTAGCTGGTGAAGATAACAGATTATTTAGCAGCTAAAGAGACAGATATAATCTCTGGATTAGACAAACCACAGCTACGAGGAGAGCGAATGTTCCACTTCATTCATCAGGTTGACACAAACATTCCAAATGAATAGAATAGTTTACCCTCACCTTTACTGTGTTATTAACATACCTGGAAATGTGTTAATATGTCAGTGTTGTGTTTGTGGCTTGTTGTTCTGCCTCAAGTGGCCAAAACATCAATGCAGCTCTAACATCCTCGCTGTGAAATCTATTGAAATGTTCTGCTTTATAACAGTCACTCATGCTAATCAGTCTGCTGTGTGTGGATAACACCCAGAGAGCTCATGTTTGACCCCTGACCATTTCTGATAAACTACAGTAGCCAGAACAAAGGACTATTTTTTATTTTAAGTATTAAGATTTAAAGGTACAAGGTGTAAAATTTAGCAGCATCCTTTATGTTGTATTGTACATTTTCACATTGTGACTCAACATCATTGCAAATGAGGGAAACCTCAATGATCTTCGAGGCTTAAATAAAGGTGTGAATAAATTAATCTAGCTAAACAAAGTTGGAAGAAATGAAATAATATTCATTAAGACTGGTTCATTAGTACATAATTAATTAAAATGTTTTATGTAGTTATCACACTAGATTAAGCCCTTTTTATGCACATGGGAACAGGTCTCCCTACAGTACATGAGGCCAGCCATGTTTCTACAGTTGCCCTAAATGGACAAACCAAACTCTTTCACTTTTGATGAAGATATTTCACCAGCAATACCATGTAACATCTACTGTCTTTTTATGGGATTTAGGTGAACCAGGATCAAACAGCCCCCCTTTTTGTTGATGATCAGGTCAGTACTGACTCTATTGATCCGATCCTCCTCTGGGTATCAGGGGGATAACAGCTGTACGAACGATGATCGCAACCTACTGATTTTATCAGAAAGAGAATCCTGCCTGCTTCCCTGGAGAGAAGAAAAATCATTGACTCCACCAGGATCGTCACAAGGATCATTCTTCTCTTTGGTGAAACCTCAGAATGCCGTTTAATCATCATTACTGAAAAAGACTCAATTCCCCTCTGATTTAGGTGAAGTACCTGCCCTCTGCACATATATTATCACTTTTTTTATCACATTTTTTTATGCTTGCATGCCTCAATGTTTTGCATTGATGCAATAAGATGAAGATGGACTCATTTATTTGGGGAGCACACTTTTACTCTCTTCACCACATCCCAGGTACCCGCGCTCACTGCTCTCCATCCCTTTCACTCACATTCACTCCAGCTCTGAAAGCACATTAATCATAGCAGTCTCCCACGTTTTCACCTCCACCTCCTCCCCGCCCTTTTTTCTCCTACTCCTCTGGTTCTCTTCCTCTGGTGCTGAGGCAAGTGGGTCACCAGCTACTGGAGGACTGCTTTCACTCTGGTAGGGAGCCAATGAGAGAGAAAGAGATGGAGAGCGGGCTGAAAGGCTGCAGGAGTGAACCGAGACGCCTTCTTTTATTAGAACCAAATCTATTTCCTCCAGAAGACAGAGATCCAAAGCCATGTTGACTTCATGTCAGTGTGAAGTGTAAAACACTGAGGTTCAGGCATGTAAATGTGGATGATTCATCCCCATCAGTAGCTGAAAAAAGCCTTTAAAAATCAGATTGTTTAGTAATGAAATGTCTGAAAGCAAAAAGATGTCATTCCTCTTTGATCAACGGCCACGGGGCTTTTATTCTGAAAGGAAAAGAAGAGATGCTGAAATTCAAGAAACACTTGAGAAAAGTGCATTCCCCAAGGAAGCTCTTCAAATCTGCTCTTCTTAAATCATGTTGTGAGAGACGAGATCCTGTCAAAAAAGAAAAGTGGGATTTCTTCATCAATATTCATGAGGTTGAAAACTGTCTACGGAGGCAAGACGTCAGCTATTGTAGTTGCAGCTGAAATAACACAAACAGGGTGAAGAAAATAAAAAGGAGGAATGTTGTTGTAGGGTTTACAAATACATGATACAGTATGAACCCACCTCTTTGCTCCCATTCATGATTATCTAAGAAAATACACAAAAGCCGTTTTACAACCGTTGTATGTGGTTTGTGTTGCTCTGGTGGTAAATGAGACAACTTTGCCATCTAGTGGTTTCATGTGAACTTGACTGCTACATATTGATACACATTTAATACAAAAACACACTTAAAGCACAAAGTAGAACCTTCACAGGTGAGTTTCCCTTTTAAAATCTATTTGCCTTTTCTGTGAATGCATGTGTATTTATATTCACTTTTTGTCATTTGCTGGTCAAATGTCTGATGAAATCTGTCCAGTGTAGTTTTGAATATCTACATTTCAATTCGCCATCAGCGTTTACAGTCGGAAGGAGGTGATTTTTTTTTTTGTTTCCATGCCAACCAGTATTTTCTCATGGGTTTACTACCAGTGACGGGTTTGTTACTATATGACACAAGCAGGTAAGCTCAGCACACTTTCTAGAAATACACTGAACTTCCATCACAAGTGGATTTGTCTTTTTTTAGCTTTTGTTTTTTTTTCTTTTCTTGGCTGTGTTCTGGATACTGGAGGTTTTCAGCTGAGACAACTAGAACACTTCTCTCTATTAATAGCTTTAATCTGAAATATGTTAATTTTTTTTTTTTGTACATTTTGTCCGGCTCCTTCTGTTCTTAGGCTCTGTGGAGAAATCTGCCTGTGTCCCTGAACGGCTGTTCAAAGTCAAAATGTGGGTCTACAGAGAATCCTTAAATTATAGAAAATACTGCACTGAAATTACCAGAGAATCATTTAAGATTGAAATTGAAAATAGTAAAATTATTAAAATAGTTAATGATAAAAAAAGACCAAATGAAGGCGTCTGTTAGTATTTTTGTTCAACATTAACATGAATTAGTTCAGTTTCTACGATTCAATCTGCTTCATTTGGATAAAACCTCTTCTAAGCCATTTCTAATTTATATGTATTTAATGCAGTATTTAATAGAAGTTACTAAGAGATTGAATATTTGAAACATAGAAACATATCTAAATGTATGTGAGGTTTGAAATTATGATTCAAGTTCTACTCATTGATGGCAAAAGACTCTTTTTACAAAAGACATGCTCTTGGAGGCAATTTTGTCTTTACCAAAATCCAAATGCAGAACAAGAGCTTTGTGAGGACTCAAGGATAATCAAACCAGTGAGTGTTACAGCAAAAAATCTTAGTTTAACATTTTGGGTTCAGGTTGATCATCATTTTAATTTTTGGCCTCCAGTCAGGCCTTGATCAGATTTTCAGGTTAGGTTGATCCGAAGCAACAATTTGATAAAAGAAACGGATGGATGATGCCACAGACGTGTGAGCAAAATGAAGAAAAGTTCAATAAGCTTTATTAAATTTCTTTTTACGAGATGGTAAAGGGAAGGGAGATTTGAAAAAGCTCACCTCCGACACAGTATTGCACCAAGTTGAGCCTCATGTCACCAAAAGGCCAAACAGCATCTCTTACTCTTAAAAATAGAAGCAGTAGAGAAAATATGCCATCTAAACATTTGTTCAGTAGTTCACCTTTTTTCATAAATAGATTCAGTTCGTTGTTTTGTCCGTCAATCACACCTTTATGTACACAACATTATGACATCGTACCACAAACTCTTCAGCAACCATGGATTTCTACAAAACTGGATCAATTAACAAGCCAGAAAGCATCTTTTACACCTTTTTCTATTTCATTGGAGTTAAAATAATTGTGATTTGGCTGGTTAGTTGACCTTGTCTTGTGAAAACCTATCTTATCAATCATATTTGCTAAATGCTAAACAATCAAGAGGAAATGTACAGCCATCAAACATCAGGCAGAAGGGATAGAAATGCATATATACATACATACAGTTCTTAACTGACACTGTACATCAAACTATCTTAGAATGCACACATAGATACAGAAAAATTAAATACATTATGTACTTTCATATCTTTTTTTGTTTGTTTTTTTGCAGTACATTTTGAATGGCACACCATTATACTGGAGTAAACCTTTAAAATAATTGTCTTTAATGGACATGAGAGCACTTATTCAAAGAGCCACGGTGAGAATACAGACACCTTTGGCTTTACAGTCTGAAGGGAAGAGAGGAAGAGGGTGTAGTGCTTCTGCGCTTATGTGAGATGATTAGGCTATATATACACATTTGGAGTTTCAGTGCATAGTTTTAACTCGGCATCGAGATTATGTGCAAGGTATGAAACCAAGCAGGCCAAAAAAAAAACAAAAACAAAAAAAACAAAGCAGCAGCTGGTGCCAACATTTGTGACTGTGAGGAGTGGAGGTTTGTTCCCAGGTCAGGGGAGATGAGAGTCTAAACAACATTTATACAGTAGTTTTAACCAAGAAAGGATATGGCTTTCTTCACCTTCTTAGGCTTTTATATACGGTTCACATCAAAGAGGCTTTGTGTCAACAATGATGTTCCTCACCTCATCTCCATTTGAATCTCAATCTGAAAACAACAATCCTCCTTCTATCCTTCAGAAAAATACAGAAGAAAGAGGTGGGTATTATGCTTTAAGGCTTGATTTAACGTTCAGCATTTAAATCATTTGATCAAGTTAAAGTAAACGAGGAAAATGTACCTTACTTTCATTGCAATATTATCCAGAAGTAAGGAGAGCATCTCCAACTACTGTAAACATGCCAGTTTTAGTGTTTTACATCACAGAAAGCATCAGAATGATGTATTGAAAAAAAAAGACATAAATACAGACTTCAGCTTTAAATTCCAACGGTTAGACAGATTGTGTGATTACCCAGTGTTACAGGGAACCGGTGAGGCACATGAGGACAAGCACGTGTAGTGTGAGCAAATAGGCCAGGAAAAAGTAACGAGAGCGGGCGCGGCTTGTCAGCAGCCTGGAGAAGTACAGGCTCCTCCCCCTGAGCCACCGCCGACACACCGCCATGCCGCCTTTCACCTGGAAGCACACACACACAAAAACACACAAACACGCATACTATCAGCCATGAATAGACTGAATAGACCCAAACACAGGCTGTGTTCAGGGCTACATTTCCCTTTTGGAGATCAGGAACAAAGCTTTGAGGAATTGAGCTTCCTGCATTTTCCTTCTAGTTTCCTTGATAACTACAGCAGATTAAAGGCTCACTTCATTCACAACAGTTTTTCTTCTTTTTTCATTTATTTGGATGTTACTCTCTTCTCCGCAGAATGACCTATGAGCAGTTTGTTTTCCTCTTCATCTGAGGAAGTTGTTTCTCTGAGCTCACCTTAAATCTGACCGTGCGAGCATTGAAACTGGAGACATCTTATATCCAGCAGGTTCAACTTTTGAAATGAACAATATTTACATATTGATAAATTCTGGGTTTTTTTTAATGGGGAAAAAACATGGTATACAATACATTTTTCAGAGAAGAATATTTTATATGCCCCTAACGTCCAGAGAGACTCTTTAACTACTCGAATTCATGGTAACTTTTTAAAACCTTTCAGCTTTTAACACTTTCTTTTTTTCTGGTGTATCACTCTTACTGCAGGGTCATGTAAGCTTCTACATGAGGAGCAATCCAAGCTTAACCAGCTGGACAACCACTGCTCACAGTTTAGAAAAAGTCAATAATGCCTAAGGCAAATAAGGCAAAATAAATGAACAAATTAATAAAGAACACTGTGTACCTTTCGTGTTATTAGAGGCTGGTTTGGGTCGAGACTGAGCGCTTCCCACTCCTCTTCTGTTTCCATCTCGATACTGAAGTCTCTCTGACTGTCTCTGGACAGACTGGAAGCAACGCTGCATGACAAAAATATTCCAAAAAAGTTCTGCACTGCTGAATATGTGAATGGGTATAAGTGTGTGTGTGTGTGTGTGTGTGTGTGTGTGTGTGTGTGTGTGTGTGTGTGTGTGTGTGTGTCTGTGAGTGTGTGGGGAAGATGGTGTTTGTGTCTGTGAATAAAAGAGATTGATAGGTGAATTGTTTTGGGTCTCACCTCTTTGCTCTGTCTTCAGCAAGACGCAGAGCCTCCTCAGCGGTCTCCCTCCTGGCTCGTTCATCTGTCAAACTCTGCTCCACCTCAAGCAGCCTGAGCACACAAACACAGAACATCTGTGAGCTTAACCAAAACCATAAATCATCTGCCAGAATCTGTTATGACTAGGTAGATAACATTACACAGAACTGCAGAGATACAAAGATAGGTGTAGCCTCCTTACCTTTCCCTCAGATGACTGGCTTCAGCAGTTTCATCTATGACAGAGTGGTTGTTTCTCTCCTGAGGAGCTCCTGGTGCAACCTCCACATATGCTGATGTCTGGTAGTGGAGATAAATCATTACAAGAATATATCATTCAGATGAAACCTTTATGGGGGATTTGATGATTATTTTATGGAATTGCCTTCGTTTTAGAGTACACAGAGATGGGAAACAAAAGGAGAGAAAGTGAGCAAAGACACAGAAATAAGATAATAGAGATATATCTAAATATTCAAGGTTCTTCTGAAACTTATTTGTTTTATCAGTTCATAATCCCAAGAATAAAATTATTTAATATTTTAATAAGGGACCATGCTTGGTCACTTAATGCGTCTAATCTCAAAAAGGTGTAATTGCATTTATGTTTGAATATATGTTAGAGTTATGACCTGTGCCTGGCCTTGGGCGTGGACTTGTCTTTCCAGCCATTGGCAGCGATTCTGGGTGTCCCTCAGGGTCTGGGAAACGGCCCTCAGCTGGGATGCAACAGCACCTTTCTCCTCCACTGTCTGCTGAAGCTGTGAGGAAGACACATGCATATTTCAGCACACATGTGGATCAATCTTTTGTTTCCATATATAAAGAATTGCTTCTGTTCTTCTCTTTTATTAGAAAAAAACAAAAAAACACACATCTACTCAATGTGTAGAAAGGTCATGAAAGGTTGGTGTAATGGCCAGTCTGCATCATACACAGCCTTAATGGTTTCATACCTTAGTGTTGAGCTGCTGGAAGTAAAGGTCTCGTTGTTGGATCTCATACAGGCAGCGCTGCAGGTTTTGGTGAAGATGGATCCTCTCTGCTTCCAAACGACTCACTGCCTCCTCCATTCCACTCTGACCTTCTATAGAAACTGTTTCTTGCTGCATGTGAACACACAAACATATAAAAAACAAGACCTGAACAGTGTATATGCTCAATTTATTAAATTCTCTAAAATTTCAAGTAGGTTAATAATATTATAGCAGGACAGCAGGACATGTGTAACCTTACCTTGACTGGTTGTGTGTTCTTCCTCTCTTTTTCAGACCTTTAATACAGAAAAGTCTTTAGCAATAAAGGCCAAAATGTGCACACAGCACACAAGATGTGAGACAAGGTTAACGGCTCATGCGTAATGAAGACTGTTTTTACATTGATGTCAACACTACATATATTCAGATGGATCAGCAGTTATCAGGAAAATGTCAAAGTGTCATATGGTGTAACCCTAAAATCTTGGTACCAGATAGTTTAACTCTCTAGAAATTATTTTAAAAAATACATATGCAATTAAATTGTTTTATATTCTAGGTAGATTAATTTTTGTATGCAAAATTGATCATTCTTTTTTTTTTACACCATTTGACATTTTGTGTAAAAAAAAAATGCACATTCCATGTGATTTTTGAAAAAAAAACAACAAAAAAAACAAGTTACAACTGGACTTTCAAATGACATGAATCCAACATGAACACAAAATGCACATTTTGAGAGACCTGATGAATGCTTTTAAAACTGTAATTTAAAAAGTTTTCGACTTTCTCATCTTGCCAATCCTTATTTGTCACTGACCCATCAACCAAAGATTGGAAGGCAATATACAGACAAGCAGAAAAGAGTAGGAAACATTTACGTTAGAGGTGCAACAGACATGAACCACAAGACATGACTGCGATGTTCAGCTTGGTGTTAATTTACTCTAATGATCGAAATTTCCATTCCTAAAAGCGCCTAGACTTCTATATCTTTTATGTCCAGTTTGCCTTTACCTTGTTTCTTCCTGGTGGTGGCTCTCTTCTTTTTCAGGTGTCAGCCTGTGAGTTTGCATCGTCTGTACTGTTTGTTGTAGCTCAACCATCGGCTGCAAAAACAAATAACAGAAAAAAAGTTGTCAGCGATTAAGATAAAACAATTTATCTTAGAAGAAATGCTTTGAAAACAAAACCTCACAGACACCAGAGCATGTGCAACCCAGCAATGAAAACACCATGCACGTCAAAGCAATTGTATGGTGAAAAGAAAAAGACAAAACACTAACTGGACCCTGCATGCTGACCACAAAATGAAACACTGCATGGAGGTGCAAGCAACAGCCAAACCCAAATCACAGCTGATGACTTGACTTACCAGCCCATGACTCTCATTCTGGACACCTTCTTTTGACTTTTCCACACTCTTTGCTGAGACAGTCTCTGGGCTTGTCCCTTGCCTGGACTCAACCTCTCTTTTGGCACGTGTCAACTCGTCGGCCAGCCTGTCGCGATCGTTTTGGAGGCTGGCCATAGACCTGGAGAACGCCGACAGCTGCCTGCTGTACGAGCTGTTTTCCAGGTCCGACTGCTTCAGTTGCTTTTCCTTTTCCAACAAAGCCTTCGACAGCTCGTCCAAAAATTTGTTCAACTCCGCTGGTGCGTCTTTGCTTTCTAAAGCATTTAATTTATGCCCGAGAATGTCCCTCTCTTTCGCAAACATCGCCAAGTCAGATGTAGCATCCTGAAGGCTGCGCTCAACCTTGTTGTAAGCTGCCTGAGTTTCTCGAAGTTCTTCATCGTATCTGTTCCGCAGGACTTTGAAGTCTTCAATGAGCTGGTCTCTGTCATTCTGCAGAGCAGCCATGGCTTTGCACAGGGACTCGTTTTGAGCTCTTGTGTCGTTGTTTTGTGTTTTGGCCTCTGATAACTGTTGCTCCGTTTCAAGTAAGTCTTTTGCGAGCTCTTCCACCCGGCGATCAGCGGTCTCTCGCTGGCTCCTCATCATCTCCACCTCTCGCTCAAAGGTGTCCAGCTCACTGTTATATTTATCCTCTGCGTCTGCCAGTTTTTTCTCAGTTTTAGTTTCCAGAAACTGCATTTGTTCCTTGAGGTCATCGGTTACGATTTTCTGAGACAGAACTTTTTGCTGGAGGTCGTTACATTCAGCTGCTTTGGCCGCCACAGCTTGCTGCAGGTCAGCGATCACTTTGCCCTCGTTTGTTGTGGCTCTTTCTTCCAGTTTTGCAACCTGAGCTTGAAGTTTTGAAATATCTGCTTTTAAAGCACTGCTCGCCTCTTCTTCCTTTTGAAGCTCCAGCCGAGACTCCCTGTGCTGCTTTTCAGCTGCAGCCTTTTGGTTCTCAAGGTTTTTGATCACATCCTGCTGCTTCTTGAGCAGCACCTTCAACTGGTTGTCTTTCAGGAACAAAACTTGGTTCAAATCCTCTCTGTAACGAACCAGCTGTGCTCTGAGCATGGCATTCTCTGAATTGAGGTCATCCATCTGATGTAACAGTTTCCTAATTTCATGTTTAAGTCCTTTGGTTGCACCACCTTCCCCATCAGCAGATCCCTCTTTACCCTTCAGTCCTAACTGGCTTTTTGCTTCAAGTATTCTGTATTCTGACATCAGTCGCTCCCTTTCACTCTGTAAAGACACCATTGAGTTCTTGAATGACTCAATCTTAGCTGCCATCTGTTCTTTTTCCTGAACAGACCTGTTTACTTGAATTTGCAGACTTTTGACCTTGGTCTCAAGTCCTCTCAACTCTTTGTCAGCCTTTTCCCTTTGGTAACGTAAAGATGTCAACCTATCCTCATAAACCGCTACCTGGGAGCGATAGTTAGCCTGGAGTTGCTCCAGATATCCAGACATCTGTCCGTCTTTACAAGACAGCAAAGATGAGATCTCAGCATCTTTGCTCTGGAGGAGTGTTCTCAGCTGCAACGAAATCCCCTCCTGCTTCTCAAAGCCAGCCTGAAGTTTGTCGTGTTGAGACTGTAAAAGGAGCAGCTGAGCCTCTGTGTCTGCATTTATCTTCTCCGTTTGCTGAAGATTAAGGTGCATTTGGGAATTGAAATCTTCCTTGTCAGCAAGCTGTCTGTTCAGCGTGTTTTTATCCTGCTCCATTCTTTCAACTTGAGCATCAAGCTCCTTTACCTGCACAGTCAGGAGCTCCACGGTCTCAGCAAGTTCTGCGTTGCTTGCGCTCATTACAAACAGCTGTCTCTGCTGTGCAGCGGCAGCAACAGAGTATTCGTTCAGCGTCCTTTCAAGTCTCGACTTCGTCACTCGTAGTTCATTCACCTCTTTTTCTTTCACTCTCATGTCTTCCAGAAACCTTTTGATCACAAAACCTTGTTCAAGGAGCTGGTTATCCTTCTCGTGCAACGTCTTTTGGTACAAGTCATTCCAAACCTTTGTAGCATCTGCCCCTTGAGGGGAGGAAGATAAAGCTGACAGCTTTGCTTCAGTAGTCTCAAACGCTCTCTTAAGAGTATTTATCTGTAGATCTTGAGCGTCGATCTGCTGCCTCAGTTCATTCACTTTTTGACTTTCTCTATCTTTTAACTCACTGAGGTCATCTATCTGCTGCTGCATCAAAATTTCATTCTCCATATAAGAGTTAATTTGTCTTTCATCTTTATTTTGCTGTGCTTGTGTTTCCTCTTTGACCTGATCCTCAGATTTTTTGCTTCGTTGCGATATTTCCAGAGCTAGCTGGTCTCTTTCAGACAGGACACTCATGATCTTCTCTGTGGCCTCCTGAAGGAGAGTCTGCTTTGTGATCATCTCAGCTTCCAATTGTTTACTTTTCTCCTCTAAAACAGAGGTCTTCTCTGAGCTTTTCTTCAGTTCTTTTTCCAGGTGTTCACATGCTGCCTTTGAGGTCTTCAGAGAACTCTCCAAATCTAAAATCAGTTCTTGGTATTTAATGCAGTTTTGCTGCAGCTGATTGATCTCCTGATGTTTTTCTTTAAGAAGCTCTTGCAGTTCTTTCTTCACATTCTTGGACCCCTCGTTGCCTCGCTGAACCGTCTTGAGTTTCTCCTCAAACACTTTGACTAATTTGAGCTGCTCCTCCTCTTTTTCTTGACGAACCTGCTTACTCATTTCCTTACTTGCTGCCAGCTGAGAAGACAGCTGTGTGTTTTGGGCATGCAGAGCGTTAACGGACTCTGTCAGTTCATCAATTCTTTCAGAGTTCTTGAGAATCACAGTTTCCAAATACTCATTTTCATTTTTCACTTTGTCTGAAATCTCTTGAACATTTTCCAGCTCCTCCTGCAGCAGAGACTTGTCGTCCTCCAAGATTCTAACCTTCTCGTTTAGGCTAATAGTCTCTTGACTGTGCCTGTTAATGATGTCCTTGAGCTCTTTAATAGAATCGTCTTTCTTTCCCAATTGCATCTCATGATCGTTCTGTATCTTTTCAATCCTTTCAGAAAGATTTTGTCTCTCCTTTTGTAACAAATTGCTGATTTCCAATTGAGCACCAAGTTCTGTTTTCTGGGCTTCTATCTGAGCAGTCAGTGAATTATTCAGACTGAGTGCTTCATCAAGTTTAAGCTGCATATTGTTTGTGTACAAATTTGATTCCGAGTGATTTTTTTCTATCAAAGAGCTAGCCTCTTTAAACTTTTCCACCAGTTGGTCATTTTCAGCCTGCATCTCTGTAAGCTTCTCTCTTAGAGCCTCTGACGACTCCTTAAGTTTGCAAATCTCAACCTCCAATTGTTGATTTTTATTAGTCAGCCCGCACATTGCCACTTTATGGTTTCCATCAATCTCTGCCAGTTCGTTCTTAATTTTCTGATTTTCTGTTACCAGCTCCTCGATCTCGTGCTGTTTCTCCTTTGAAAATGTATCCATCTTCTCTTTAATTCTTTCATTTTCCTCCTCCAGCTCTCCAGCCTGCCTCTCCAAATTCTCCATTTCACTATCATGTTTGTGTATTTTTCGGAGGGCTTCCTGCCTCTCTCGTTTGGCTCCTTCCAAAAGCTGTCTCATCTTATCCATTTCACTACTAACGTTTTCATAAGCTTGTAAAAGAGACTCGTACTCTTGTTTCAGCTCGGAGTGCCTCAACTTCCATTTGGTTAGCTCTTCTGTTTGAGAGTCTTTAAGAGATTCAAGCTGGCAGGAAAAGGCTTGCTTCTGCTGGGTGATGTTTTCTATGGTTAATTTCAAGCTTTCACAGGCCGCAGACAGGCTGCGATTATCATTGAGGATGTGATCAATTTCGTTGCTGAGCTTGTCTTTCTCCTTGTTCAGGGATGCCACAACGCTTTCCATGTCAGTAATTTGTTGTTTCATCTTCAAAACCGACGCTTCCAGAGAGACATTTTTGGCTTCTCCAGCTTCACATTTGATGGACAAATTTTCTATGTCTTCTTTGAGTGTAGCATTTTCTTTCAAGAGTTCTTTCCTAGAAACTAAAGCTGCTTGAAGTTTCCTGGTTAGGAGAGTTATTTTGCTTTGGTTGTCCTGATTATTCATTTTGGTGCCATCATGTTGTGATTTATGAAGCTCCTCAGCCTCTGTTCTCATTTTGTCGATGTTAACTTCATGCAATTTAATTTGTTGCTGTAATTGCTGTTCAAGTGCTGCAATTAGTTCTTCCTTTTCTGTAACTTGAGCCTGACAAACTAACAGGGCTTCATCTCTCTGTTTAAGTTTCACTTCAAAGTCTTCAGTACATTTGTGAGTAAAATCAACCTCATCACTGTTAATATGTTCTTGTTTTATGCAAATTGCAGATGTCTTCTCATGAAGCTGCTGATTTACTTGCTCTGACTGCAGCAGTGGGTTATTCAGTGATGTTACCCGTTCTCTGAGCTCATTGATTAATTTAAAACTGGTTTCTTTTTCTTGAGTTAACAATTCCAAATTCCTTTGTTCTTCAATACAACGCAGCTGTGACTTTTCAAGCTCCTTAGTCAAAGTGTCTTTCTCCTCACTGAGCTGCTGCTGTGTTTCTGCTAATGTCTTTTGGGCTGTTAACACTTGTTCCATAAGAGTCTTGTTGTCTTCCATCAAAATCTGATACTTTTTCTCATTTGCAGAAGTTTGTACCTCCAGTGCAGACTTGGAGATGTTGAGCTGGGTCTCCAAAGCAATGTTTTCATTAAATAAAACTTGCTTCTCCTGTTGGAACGTAAGCTCAGCAGCCTTAATCTTTTGCTGATAATTCTGGACTTCTTCTGTTTTCTCTTTTACTTCGGCGTGAGCTTTCTCCAAGTCGCTCTCTGCCTTGTGCAGTTTTGAATTCAAAGTTTCTGTTCTTTGCTCCATGACTATGAATGCCTCATCTTTACTTGCGATTTCAAGAGACATGCTCTCAAATTTGAATTTAACAGTTTCTAGTTCTGTTTGCAAGTTTGATAGAGAATGGCAATGGCTCTCTTTCTCAGCCAGGGACATCTTCAAATCTTGTAGAGATTGATCTCTCTCCTCAACAAGCTGCCTTAGAGTGTCTAGTTCATCTAGATAAGAAAATGAGGTTTTACGGAGATCCTCTAATTCCCTGACGCGCTCGTCGAACTTTAACTGGACAGCATTCAGCTCGTTTGTCTGCTGACAGTGTTGTTCCAACAGAGCTTTATAGTCATCTTTCAGTTCAGCTAGTTCTTGAGATAATTTCTTTTCACTTTCTTGTGCTTTTTTCATGGTCTCTTTTCGTGCCAGCAAAGCAGCCTGGGCCTTTTTCTGTAGCATCGCCTTTTCTAGCTTCATCTGTGTGAGCTCATTCTCTAAATCAACAGCAGTGGAAGATTTGTCCTTTGACTCATCTTTATATGTCTTGATTTCATTTTGAAGCTCCTCTATTTGCTGCATCTTGCTGCTCCTGTCCCGCTCGAGTGCGTCATCTTTCTCAGCAACACTGCTCTGCAGTTGTTTGATCAGATTGCTTTTCTCACTGAGTGTCTGAATTGTTTCTGATAGACATACTTCTTTCTCATGTAATGTTGTTTGCAATATGCGTTTTTCTGATACCAATTGCTCAACGAGTCTTTCACTTTCTGTTTTGTGTTTAAGAATCTCACCCTCTTTCTCAAAGATTTTCTTTTCAAGAAGAGAAACATTTTCTTTGTAATTGCTTTCGGTGGTTTGAGCTTGGTTTGTTATTTCTTGCAACTTAGCCTGTAAAAGGGAAAACTCTGTTTTATACTGCACACTTTCCTCCTTTTGGTTTTCATATTCTTCAATCTTTTTCAAAAGATCCTTTCTTACAACAAGAGCAGCTTGAAGCTTCTTCTTCATTACATCTTTTTCTTTAGATACCTTGGCTAGGTCAGTTTCTAGATCATCATTTTTCTTTTTCAACTCAAGCTTCTCTGAATTCTTGATTTCGATTTCACTTTGTGACAGTGAAATTTGTTCTTCTAGCTTCTCTTCAAGTCTCTTCATGGAGGTTTGATGTGCTTGCTCCATGCCTTCTAATTGTGCTACAAGGGACGTTTTTTCCTCACTAAGTTTCACTCTTTCATTTAAGGCAGATTCCATGACTTGAGCAACGGATGCATCTTTGTCTCTTAACTGTTGACTAAGTCCAACAATTAGCTCCTTCTGCTGACTTATTTGAATGCTCATGCAGCCAATTTGCTCATCCTTTGCATGCAGTTCACTGTGTAAAGAAACGTGTTTGGCAGCAGCTTCTTCCACTTTCTCTGCTTCAGCATTGAGCCGGGTCTGTAAATGTTCCACCGTCTCTTGTAGAAGAGCAATTTCTTGACCCTTCTCCGAATGATTCCTCTCTCCTTCATTAAGTTTACTCTGCATTTTTTGTAATTTTGCTTCAGTCATATCCAACTCATTTTTCAAAGCATCTACCTCAGACTGATGACGCTCCTCTAATTGTTTTATCATATGCTGCAAATAGGCCTTTTCCTCATTTAAAGCAGCTGATCTCTCAGATGGGCCGGGTGGCAAAACAGAAGAATCTTTGTCAGTACTATTTTTTCTTGCTACAAGTTTCTCTAACTCATGTTCCACAGCTTTTAGAGCCTGTTTTAAATTATTGTTCTCATTATCCTTTTCCTGGACTGAGTCTAACACCTTTTCAAGTTGAATTCTGGATGTCGATGCCTCCAACTCTTTTGCACTGAGTTGATCAGAGCCCTTCCTAATCGCTGAAGAAGCTTCTGCTAGTTTTTCCTGCAAACTGTCCAAGTCTTGTTTCAAAGCATTAACTTTAACATCTTTAGATTTCATTTCATTTTCAACACTGCTTAACTGTTCTGCAAGAAGATTCTTATCCTGTTTTTCTCTATCCAGAACACACAGCCACTCTTTCTCAGAATCCTGCAGAATTTGCTCTACCTTTTGAATCTTGTCTTTTAATTGAGAAAGTTCTTCATCTTTGGCACTAACCTTTGCTTGAAGGCTCTCCTTCTCGGACACCATTTTCTCCATGCTTTCGTTCAGGCTGCTGGACTGCTGCTCCTGTGATGCCCAGATTTGATGATGGCTTCTTTCCAGCTCCTCCTTCTGTGCAAGAAGTTTCTTTACATCATCTTGCAGATGTGCGTTTTCTTTACGGACTGCAGTAAGATGCTGCTGCTGCTCCTCCTTTGACAAACTAATCTCCTCATTTAATCTCTTATTTTGTTCTTCTAGTTTCTGCATTTCTGACACCAGCTGAGATGTGTGTTTGGCCTGGGTTGTGTACTGACTGTTAATTGCATGAAGAGCCATTTCTCTCTGCTCCAGGTTTTCTGTCAGTGCATTCATTTGCGCGACAACTTGAAGATGTTGTGATTTCAGTCTTTCTATCTCCACGGTCAGCAGTGATACACTCGCTTGATGAGACGCAAGAGCTTCATCCTTTTCCTTTGAAATACTGGAGTTCAGGTCTTGTGTTTCATCTAGTTTGTGTTGGATCGCTGATAACTCATTTCTCAGTGTTTCGACAATGTTTGTTGCTGCTTGCTGTTCAGTGCTGGTAACATCCAATAACTTCTGAAGACTGGACACTTCATCAGTCTTTTGGAACAGCTGCTTTCTGGCATCTTTTAACTCATCTAAGTTAGCTGCATATTTTTCTTGGAGGTTGTTGAAGGCACTTTGCGTTTCTTCTGTTGATTTTTTAAAGTTTTCAGAGTCAGTAGATAGCATCTGAATTTGACTCTGTAGCTGAGACACCAATTCTGTACTTTCCATGAACTGAGTTTTGAAAAGCAGTGCCTCATCTACTCTTCTCTGCATGTCTCGATGAGACTTTGATTGTACCAAAAGAGCTGCCTCTTTTTCTTCCAAAGCTTTTTTCAGATTTGATGTTTCAGATATTTGCACTTGGAGGTTGTTGTTGAGCTTTGCAATGGATTCTTCAAGATGTAAAATTTGCTCTTTCGAGGTCACAGTCTCTTTCTCTTTGGCTTCTAGATTTGATTCGAGCCTTTCAGCAAAAGATAAAGAATTATTCTGAATTTCAAGAGTTGACTGTTCTTTTTCCTCCAAAGTATTTTTCAATATTGATGACTCTGAAGTAAGGCTCTGAACTTGACCTCTGAGTTTACACACAGAATCTTCCAGCTCTGAAACCTGCGCTCTTAAATTGAAAGTGTCATCTGATTTCTGTTTCAGCTGCTCTCCCTGCTCAGCAATCCTACTGTTGAGTTGGTGGATCATATTCTCTTGCTGTTTCAGGGAGTCATCTTTCGCTTGCATAGTGAAATTAAGCCTCTCATTCTCTGATCTTGCCATTTTAAGTTCAATGTCATTCTCAGAAACTGCAGTTTTGATATGTGTGACTTCCTCATGTGCTCTTGACAACTCTGTCACTGTTTTCTGAAGTTCAGATTTGAGAATTGTGTTTTGCTGGTTCAGTACTTGAATGCTATCATTACAATTAATTACCTCTGCTTTACTCTGGTCCTTTTCTTGCACCAGCTGACTATTTTCTGCACTAAGCTTCTGCACAGCAGCCTTTAGGTTGGTAATTTCAGCCTCCATCTCTGCAGAGTTTTCATTCATAGCACCAAGTTGACTGCTGAGTGATAGCACAGATTCGTTTCGTTTATTCAGCTCATCTTTGTGGTCTTGAAACTCATGTGTCACCTTTTGTAAGGTCTGTTCTTTTTGTTCCATCTGCAGCTTTACCTCTGAGCACTGTTGCCTGAGTGACTCTACCTCAGCCTGTATCTGTGATATGAGATCCTTCTGTAGCAGGACTTCCTTCTGATAAACACTACTTTCTTCTGCTTTCTGTTGAAACATGGTGTCTTTCTCCATCAGCCCTGATTTGAGGACAGATCCCTGTTCCTGAAGCATAGATATAGTGTCCTGAAGTTGCAGCATTTGGTTCTGCTGGGCCTCCAACTGAGAAAACCTTTCTGATGCCGTTTGTTCTTTTTCATTCAAGAACATGTTCAGCTCAGTAACCTGCATTTTAAGGCCATCCACTTGCTCCTGTACATTATGAAGTTGCTCTTCTCTCTCCCAAAGTGTTTTTGACAGATGGGTGCATTCACTTGTTTTCTCAAGTAAAGCTGCAGAGTTTGACATTTCACTCTCCTTGAGGACCTTTTTTAATTCATTTGCTGCAAAAGTAAGCTCCTCTTTTTCCTTCAACAGGCTGTCAATTATCTTCTGATTATCTGCGTTTTGAATTTCAAGCTCAGAACTTTTTTCTTTGAGTAAATTCCTCTCAGGGGTCAGGTCAGAAACAGCCTTGATATTCTGTGCCAGCTCCTCTTGTAGTCTCTGATTGTCTTCTGTTAGAGTTGTTATCTTTATGCTAAAACTGGAGTTCTGTTCTACTGTCATTTTGAGCTGTCCATCAAGGTCAGATACAACCTGTGTTTGCCGAGCTAGCTCCTTTTCTCTGGATTCACAAGCAGCACGGAGTTGATGGTTTTCCCCTGTGATTACCTGAATTTGGTTCTTTAAGCTAATCGACTCCGTTTGCCTTTGCTCTCCTTCAGTTTCAATCTTTCTGGTGTTTTCTTCCATAATACTGATTTGGTCACTCAGAGACTTAATAGTCTCGTTTCTGGCATTCAGTTCATCCTTGTTTTCTTGACACTGTTGAGTGATGTTTTTCAACATTTCCTCTCGCTCTACAAGTTGCTGGCAAAGGTGTGAGCGTTCTACATTAAGCGATTCAGCTTCAGCTTGTAGTTTGGACATTTCATTTTGTAAAATGTGGCACTCTTCCCGTTTCTCTTTTAATGTTGTGTCCTTATCCACTAACCCAGACTTCAGAGTGCTTTCCTGTTCCCGAAGCATAGACAGAGTTTCTCGAAGTTGTGTTTGCTGGTTTTGTTGAGCCTCTATTTGTGCTTGGAGATCAGTGGCGGTCTGCTCTTTTTCTGCCATGTCATGCTGCAGCTGGTCTACCTTAGACATCAAGTTTTGCACTTGTTCTTGCAGGTGTGTCACCTTGTCCTCCTTCTCCCTGAGTAATTGGTTGAGATGACTACATTCATTTGTTTTTGCCAGCAGAACCTCTGAGTTTGAATGTGTGCTTTGCTCCATAACTCTATTTAACTCATTACATTGAACAGTCAAATTCTCTTTATCCTTTTGCAGCCCTTCTATAATTGTGTTGTTTTGCGCCTGTTGTGTTTCTAATAGGGATATTTTAGCTTGCAAAGAATTCTTCTCATTTGTAACTTCTGAAATGGTGTTCACCCTTTCAGATACCTCCAGTTCAAGTCTCTGATTATCCTTTGTGAGAGAATCTACCTGCTTCTCCAAATTGCTACAAAGATCTAGAGCAGATGTAACCTTTTCATTAAGTTGCTTTACATTCTGCTTCTGTAGCTCAAGCTCCCCTGTAAGCCCGTTTAGCTTTTCTTGCAGCTGTTGTTTCTCAGTCTTCATGTTTTTTAAGAGGCTCTTCATTTTAGAGATGTTTTCAGATTTGATCTTAAGTTCTTTACACAACTTAGCATTTTCTGATTCCTGAGCTTGCAATTCAGTGTTGAATTTCTGCCTCTCATCCTCAGCTTGTTTATCAGTTGCCTTTAGTTGACTTTCCAGTTTTTCCTGCATCTCTTTTGTATTATTTTTCTCACTCTGTACTTGCTCCTCTAATTGTTTGGAAAATGTCTTCACCTCACTGTCATATTTTTCCACCTGAGCCAAGAGTTTGTTCTTTTCATCCCTTAACGATTCAAGTTCTTTTTCATAGGTCTGTTCTTTATCTTTAAGCTGTTTCTCGTCATTAGCATGTTTGTCCTTGAGCTGCAAAATGAGTCCTTCAGATTCTTGTAGCTTCTGGGAGGATAAAGTCAGCTGTTCCTTTAGTGAGGTGACATGCATTTCACATTCAGAAAGGTGATTACGATGGCTCACAGTATGTTTCTGGACGTCCCCACGAAGGTCCTGAATAGTTTTCTTGTCCTCTTCAACCTGCTTTATAAGATGTTCCACCTCAGCCACTTTAGACTCTCTTTCTTCTTTGGTCTGGACTAACTCCATCTCAATATCCTTGAGTTTTCCGACCAACTCTGTGATCTTGGTATTCAGGGTCTGCTGGTCTGAATTCTGTGAATCTCTGATAAGCATGGCCTCCCGCTCTGCCTTGCATAGTGCATTTTCTACTTGAACCAGGTTTTCTTCTTTGAGTTTAAGCTCTTGCTTCAGCACAGTGACCTGCTCTGCATACTCCACCATGTTACTAGAAAGGGATGAGATCTCCTTTTCCTTTTCCAACAGGACCTCTTTAAGACTATCGATTTCTCGCTCACAGCCTTGAAGGTCATGAATGAGTTGGGCTCTTTCTTCCAAATGGGATGTGTTTAGTTTATCCAGCTCCTCATTTGTCTGATCAAGGTCAGTTTGCAAAGTTTCTATGGTGACTTCCTGCTTTTGTGTCTGAAAATGAAATAAAAATTAAACAGAGGAGTGTAAATAATTAGTGTAAAATCAAGATATATAAGATTCCCCTGTATGAAAATTAACACGACTAAGTACATTATAAATATAAACCTGAAACCACAATGAATGTTAACATTATGTCAAACATTTCTGCAAACACATAGAGATTGAGGTTCTAATTCATTACACACCTTCTCCTTTAGCACACTCAGCTTCTGTGTGAGGTCAACAACTTCTGTTTTCAGCTCAGACCGTTGTTTCTCTGAGCTGCCGCTTTTCTTGGAAACTTCTTCAAGCTGAAAGGAGGAAAAAAAACAAGCAATAAAATTGACCACTGTTAAATACGGAACTGTGGCAAATCCTGACAAAAAAAGAGATTCAAAACTCTTACTGTGTGTTCAGTCTGTAGCAGCTTGTCATACACTTCTTTGTACTGACTCTCTTTTTCACTCAAAGATTCTCGGAGGCTGTTGATGAGTTCAAGCTTCTCGGATGTCTTGGCCAACGTGTTTTCCTTCTCAATGAGTGAGCTTTCCAGGCACTCTTGTGTGTCACTCAGCCTGAAAAAAGGGCAACCATGCCAGCTTTAACACTTCAAAATACCAATAGCAAATACCAGGCTGCATGCAACAGCCAGTGGCACTTGTATGTTAGATGCTAATTTTGTTGTCCAAGATGTTTTTTTATATGTATACACACTTAGTAGAAACCATGATAAAAATATTAATAGAATAACTACTTTATAATCAGTGAGAACTGTGTACTATCTATCAATTATTCTTTAAACTGTATACGGATGCATTTTTAAACACATTTCAAACTGACTTTTGCTGTGAATGAATTTCTTACCCTTTGAGCTGTTCATTGAGACTGCTAACCAGCAGCTGATGCTTCTCTGCATCTCTGCTCTGTTGATTTCGGACACTGGCGAGTTGGCTCTGTAGTTTCTCTGATTCATTCTGCAGTGGCAAAAATAGAAGTAGATCAATATGCAAAAGATTAAATTCTTCAAGTACCGGATAAAGACGTTTTCACTGCACACAGACGTGGATGACAGCAGACCCGCTGGATAACAGCATTAATGGAGACTTGTAATAACTTGTTATTGTTATTACTATTATTGTCTTATTATTGAATATTCATTTTTCACCATTCATGTCATAAAAGTATCTTTGATTTTCAATCTTAATAACAGTTTGAAAGTTTAGCAGTGAAGTGTAATTCACCACACCCAGCGAGTCTGCCACAGAGAGTACAAAATTATTTAAAAAGCACAGATTAAACGAGCACGCCACACCATTAGCCATCACCGCCAGAGGTGCTCTCTAGCGCACACATGAGAGACCCAACACACCTGAGAGACCCAATATGGCTGCTCATCTTCATCTACATCAAACGTCACCTGTGTTAGAAGGGTTTGTTACAAAATCCTAGTCCTCAGGGGTGGGGGGGCGACATGCAAATCACTCATTTACTCATCAGCAGGAAAGTTATATCTTTACAGTGTTAGCATAAGATAGTATTTAATGGGACAATTACTGGTTTGACACCACCCAGGGACTATGATGTGGTGTGTCAGGCTGAGTGGGGCTGGGTTGGATGAGGTTACCTGTAGGGACTCGATGCGGGCCTGCAGCTGGAGCCGATCTTCCAGATCTTGACAGCGCTCCTCCAGGCTCAGGATCTGCTCTTGCAGTTGGTTCCTTTCCAGCTCCAGCTCCTCCACAACAGACCGCAAACCGCCTGGAGTCATCAGGAAGGAGAACACATATTGAAGACATATACATACATCTATTCTCACATGACAGATTCAACATATTGTACATTTCAATAACTCTAGTTTACATGAATGCAGGAAAAATGATAATGGCATTTAATAGATTGCTATGCTGTAGGGGTGTCATTTTTTATTGAAACATTTAACCATTGTGGAAAAAATGCAATATTTGATGCAAAATGATGTGTTTGAATTAAAAATAAAGTGAGCTATATTTTTCTCCAGTGGGGTTTTTCATAAAATGCACTTCTTTGATCTATTGCATGACATGCTGCCTCACCAATAAACTAGGCTGTCACACTTTTATTTTCGTAATAAAAAATGGTTGAAGTAGCAAGTCATCTTTAGCAATTAATCAGGAAACCAAACCATGTGTAGAAGAATTGTAAATTTAATATCATAGATGGGACAAGTGGAGTAAAGGTAAGGTTGTTTGCAGAAATTTAAAAATGCAACATTACCCTGACATGTCAAGCGAAACAGTAGAGATGCTGTAAATGAATGAAACCATGGAACTTCTACAATAGAAGTTAGGATCAAGCTACAAGAGTCACAGAGTTGAATTAATTTAAACTAATACCCTGTTAGTTCAAATTTTGATTATTATAACAAGTGACAGTCCAACTGCATTGGTACAACGAGGCAAACTAGAGCAGTAAAAATCTTGAGAAAAAAGTGCATCTCTTATGAGAATGGACACGAAAAAATATATTCCACTAGCATGAGAATTACAAAGAGTACAATGCCAAGGCCTAAAGTTTATCATCAGACAACCAAAAATCACATCAGTCAGTTTTTCACTTAAAGAAAAAAATTCTAACTTACAGTTTTATGTTTTTAGTTTTTATGTATTTATTTTTAAAAATTGCTGATGCAGTTTTTGTTTGTTTTTCTGACAAGCAGCACCGTATAATAGAACAAGACAGAATGAGAGGAAATGAAGAAAAAGGAGCAGAACATGCAAACAATGGAGAGAAAAAAAAAAAAAAAAAAAAAAAAAAACTTACCACAGATGGGGAGTATCTTGCCACCTATATTTATATAATCTCACAACAGTTCAGTGCATTCTGTGGACTAATCCCAACAAATACTAGCCAGCTCCACCAGCATGCACGTGTCCAAAGAAAATATTGTAAACTGATGAAAATGCAAACAAACATATGAATGTCTCACTCTTGGGATTAGATCAATTGCCCCAGAGTTGTTTTTAATAAATTGGGGATGAGCTTCAATTTAGCTTGCTGCATTATGACCCACAAAATGAGTCCACATAAAGAAATGAAGGCAAGCTAAACTGAGCTACTTCCACAATGGAATAATATAGATATCCCATGCCATACATTCACAACATTGGCTGGTTAGATGGGAGAAAAAAAAGACAAAACCAACAAACAGCCACAATCCAACACCCAATAAATATATGTTTGAAGTTTATTGGTGAAAACCACAAAATAGCAACCAAAAGGCAACTTAGGATTCCCAAAGTAATGTGAGGATGACCATGTGCATGCCAGTGTAAACTGTCCAGCGGGTCTCACACCTGTGTCAGGAGTACTGTACTCAGGCCACCAACCTCCCATATTCTCTCCCTCCATCGGGGTCGTGCTCTCTGAGGGGCTGCGGGGGTCCTGGAATGAGGCCTGCCCGTCAAACTCAAAGTCCTCCTACAAGTCAGATACATTTAATTGAAGCAAGGCAGTGGTAGGTTATAAAGTGCACATTGTTTAATTTTGTAATTCAAAATAAACTTAACAATAATCATTTTTTAGGTGGTGTTGGTAGGCAAATGTGGATATTTCCTGCTTCCAGTGATCTTTTAAATACATTCTCTAAATTCATGGAAAGAAAGCAAAAAAATAATAATATTGTTTTGGGAATGCAGTTCTAATACTATTATTCTATTTATTTAATAGGGTGTAAGTTCCAGCCAATGAACCTTCAGTCCCTCCAGTATCTTTTGGAGTTTTTTGCAACAGCTGTGAGACAAAATTACCTACAGTACCTATTTTTAAAAAATGCAATTAATGAAAAAAATGTAGTTATCATGAAATGTTTTACAACATTAACATTACATTTCTGTAATATTTGGTGGCTGAAAAAAAGGAATAAGAAACTTGAATTTTTCAGAAGACTAGAGAAGCAATATACACAAATGCAGTCAATATTGTATTTAATATTCAACAAACGTGTGACGGAATGCTGGTGTAACCCTGGTAAAACCACATCAATGTCAGCCTGTTCACGTACCTGCAGGCTTCGTTGGGATGGAGTTCCTAGCTTCTTGGTCCTGTGTTGGCCGAGCCCCCGAGACTGAGCCAGCTCCTCCTCCAACTCCTGCTGCCGAGTGGCCAGTGCTGGATCGGAGCAGCCAGGAAAGAACCAGTCATCCTCAATCAGTTTTGTGCCACAGGGAAAGGGGAGGGTTGGGTTGGATTGAGATGTATTTATGGGAGGGAGGGGGTATAAAATATGGGTTGGACAGAATGATGGCAGAGTGGAAGAGGACATATTTTGAAGACAGGATGATAGCGATGGAGAGGAGATAAGAAGCTCAATAGCACAGATGGTGTTTTGCGGTTTTAAAGGGAGATGAGGGACTTTCAACACCACAAATAAACTTTGTAACATAAAAATCTATTTTCATCCAACAGTGGAGGCAGCAAGAGAGAAATAAGGAGACGAAGACCGAGTGAAACAAGGATGGAGAAAGAAGAAAGAGTTACTCCACACTCTAGATATGCATGCACTTTTGTATTTTCATAAGGTATGTGGACTTGAGGAACACTTTTCAAAAGCAACATTCTGGTCAAAGCCATGCATGCCTCATTTGCATTGCAAAGGAAAACAGGCTGCAGTCTAACATGTGGGAGATGGGGAGGAAAAGTGGCTGAGGAGGACGAAGCAGAGCCATTTTCACACTTGAAGCCAATGTTTCATCTGTGTCCTCAATAGAACACCAGACAGTAATTTAGAAATGCAAGAAGATTCTTTCTGTACTTTTAATTTGGTTTGGATTTTAATTTAGCTAGATAGGATGCAAGCAGTGCAGTGCCAGATTGATTAGGCTGAACAAAGAATGTTCCCATCTGTTTTGTGATAACAGGCTGACTTTGATGTGTAGGGGAGGGAAAGGAGGGTGGCTTAAAGCAAAGGAAGGTGCAGAAAAGGAAGAAGAGTTCAGTGGGTTAAGCAGGAGTTAGTGTGGATTTAGTATAGAAGCAGGACTAAGCAGAGATGGGCTGCATAAACAATAACTATGCAATGATATGTTATTATTATGCAGCAAAACAGACAGGCAAAAGCAGGTGCTGATGCTCATGTTGCAGTCAGACTGTCTTTGGATATTGTTCATGGTAATGAACAAGTTGTAACTTAGACACCATTTTACTCAATAAGACACTCATGCATACCATTATTGCCCCAAAAGCCACATAAAAGCAACTTGTGTACAATAAAACTAATAAACTGGTAATATCAGTATTTTTAGCACCACTTAGAATCTGTACCATAAGCAAGTTAGTGCATGCTTCACCTAGTTGCTCCACATGAATTAAATCATCAAAAATGACATTTAAGAAAGATTTAACTGAATGCACAAGGTAAAAAAAGAAGCGCCTCTACTTATTCTCATTTCTCTTATTCTATTTAATGTCATGCTCAACTTTTCTTGTTCTAAATGTATTGTTTCCATCCTGTGAAGGCAAGTGTTTAAGGACAGGGGATGTTGTCTTGCTGTTGTACAAACTGTAAAAACCATTGGGGTGAATCTGTGATTTGTGATTTTGGGCTATACAAATAAAATTGACTCGACTGACATCATGCTTCATCAGGTTTATTTCTGCACTAGAGATGTCAGAGTGAGATTCACGATGCAATAAAAGTCTGGCAACAAATGAACTGCAGCTGTAGCATAAAAAAGTGTTAATTACTGGTTTTGAGTTGAGGTGTGAGGTTTGGAGTCTCATTATTCATGCTGATTTCATTAACTGCTACTTCACCTCATTCATTCAACAGTTTAATAATTTAATGGTCAGAAGATAATGTAAGATGGGATCATTAACCGCTTTATTTTCAGCATGGCTTTAGTTTAGTTTAACTTAAATTAATAAAGAATATGCAATATTTATCAAAACTGCATACAACAATTATCAGCATTGCTAAAATGATAATTACAAATCCTACACTTTTAATCTTTTTTTTATTTCATATAGTATACAATAAACTGATTATCTTTGGATTTCATACTGGTAATCAGATAAAACAAGACATTTGAAGACACCACCTTGTGCAACAACATGTTTCACTATCTTGTATAGATAAAAATTATTAATTGATAATGAAAATAACTGCTGATTTCATCCCTATATTCATTACACCGCCCTTCTACTCTACTTTGACTCTGAACAAAGGCTTTTTATTTCATTTCATTTATTTTATTTGTGTAGCACCAGGTGAAACTCTTGTCAGTCAACAGCTTTGCAGGATTACACACATTAGCCCACTTCCCAGTGTTAGTGCAAATGTTACTGTCCCACCACAGAAGAAAATGGATGTTGTTCGATTATATTTGTTTTATTATTCCAAAATATTCTTGAGGAGCCACACCAGAAATCAAAGAATGATAAGAAACTGCAGGACAGAAAAACGGGAAGGGGTGAAGGAATAGAATAGAAAAAACACTGGAGATGGGGGGAAAAAGATTAAACAAAAATGGCAGACTCAAATGTGCAGCCTGCCACTGTACTGCCTGCAGTTCACCCCCACAAAAGCAAAACTCAGGGAAACTGCGGGCAGTACAGTGAGCAAGAGGATGCACAGGAGGTGTGGAGGAGCCTGCATGCACAAAACTGATGGGAAACTGTTCTGTGTGACTGCTCCCATCCCTGGAGCAGGGGCTGGAGAGGGAGAGTGGGGGCTGAGGTCCACGAGATGGGAGGCAGCACAGGGTCAAACAAACGCTCCCCGTTAACAGTGAAGGTGGAGGATTGTGGGGGGGGGTAAAGAAAAAATAATGTTCAGTCAGACAACAGAGGTCATGTGGTAAACAATAAAACACTTTAAATCTCTCTGTTGTTGGTGGGGTGCTGGGTCAAAATAAAAGGTGTTATGGATTTAACAGAAATTTACAATTTATTGAATTACATTGAGTTATACTGATAGGTGTTTCTACCATTCTGTTTATGTCAGTGAGGGTGGACTAAATATTCTAAACACCTCTCAGTGTAACACAATACAATTTCAACAGTACCACAAACTAAAGCCTCCAAAGAAAAGCTGGATTTAATGACATTTATGAAGGTATGATTTACTGCAGGGCTAAGCTAGGTGTAGCTGCTGAAATGCAAACTGATTTTTTTTAAAAGAGCAGATTACTCATTCTCATTACAGCCAAGACTAAAGCTGCCCTGTGCTGCAGTTTGGTATAGTCTATGTCTATCCACTGCTAGTGTGAGGTAATGAGGAAATAGTGACTAATAGTCATGGGCACTGCACATTATTTCTAATCAGCATCCCTAACACCTTGGAAAATGTACAGAAAATTCCACTTGACTCACTTCTTGTGGTGTTGTGGTAGCTTGGTAAGACTTCCACAGTGTTATCAATGTAATATTAACAGTAATGACTACACAGCAATGCAATACTTTTTAATCAGTCTTTGATGACCCTGACCTGCATTATGCACACAACAGCTGCTTTTGCAGTTATTAAAAGAAAGGTTTTCAATCACACATGATTTTCTTTCTTGATTTATATAGTTTTATGTGTGGGACTTTCTAAGGAGGTAAGGTGTACATTTGGAAATTGTGTGCATGTTTAATACAAAAAATAGCATGTATGAGTTTTTCTTTTCCCTATACAAAGTAAGTGGTTTCTGACCCTGTTCAGCAAACCTGTTAACCAAATATTGATTCCACTTTCATTCAGGTGTTTCTACCTCCATTCAGTAAGTTTGCCATTTACAAGATCTTGTATCATCCTCTAGCAAGGGCCTTACCCTCTCTCTCCTCCTCCATGTGGTTAATGCGGAGGACCAGGGCAGCCTTCTCCTCCTTGGCCCGGTCCCTTGCGCTGACCGCCTCAGCTACCATCTCCTGCCACTCCAGGACCTGACTCTGTGTGTCATCAGCACTGCCCGACTCACTCGCCTGTGGCCCGAAGGAGCAGGGACAAATGAAAAACAATGAGCAGGTTTACAACATGGAATCTCATTAACTGTGCACCAAAAGCAGGAGAATATAGAAAAACAAACTGGATGCCTGACCTGAGAGGTGGCCCTCTTGGTGAACTGCTCCAGGTCTGCTTGTAGAGTCCTCTGTTGCTCCTCATATACCACCAGCTTGGTCTCTAACATGTCTGGCAGTGAAAAACAGAGATATTTATTCATTCTGGCATCAAAGGTACCAGATGTAGCTATGATCTTACTGACTTTAAGGCATGCATTGCATGCAACCTATGTCTAATTATTTTAGTACCGTTCTTTGCTTTGAGCTCATCATATTGCTCTGCTTTCCAGAGGTTTTCTTCTCGCTCCTCCTCCAGTGCTGTGATACGACTCCGCAGGGCAGTCAGGTCTGGGGGGGCATCTCCAGCCTTAAGGGAACATAGTAAACCTCTTTGAAATGGATCTAATTTTTTTGCTGCCTTAGTTAATAGCGTCATTTGAGTCCTTGCTATGAATTTAAAAAAATGTTGACCTAGCAATTGCCAGCTCTAACAAGTCTGACCTGGCTTTTCTTCAATTCCTCCTCCAGTTGTCTGATTCGTGACTTAGACCAAGCTTTCATTTTCAGGAACTTGGCTTCTGATCTGCTGGCTTCTTCGGTTTTCTGTTTTGCTTGGGCTGCAATGAAAAGAGAACGTATAATGAAATTGTAATATTCAACAAAGCTAAACTCGCTTTGGCACTCAATCAATGCAGTCACAGTTCTCTCCACAGTTCTCCACTTTAAGAACAAAGTAAAATTGACTGGAGACCATCTTTCACCCTCATAAGGTTTCTTCACAAACAGTGAAACTGAATAATCAACAGAAACACAGATGCAAGAGAACAACCAACCTTCCAGGTCAGCTATCCTTTGGATGGAGGCTGAATCAGCAGGTGCATTTCCACTTCCTGCGGCCTCCTGACTGACGGGCGGCACTGCGACTGAGGCCCTCCTCAGCTCCTCCAGCTGCCCCAGGAGATCCCGCTGGTTTTCGGCCATCTGTGCCTGAAACTGCTCAGTGAGTCGACATGTCTCTGCCTGCTGCTTCTCCATCAGGTCACGAAGTTGTGCTCGCATCACATGCTTTTCCGCCTCCATCTTGGATTCCAAGCTCTCCCGCTCAACTTGTAACCGGCGCAGACGCTCAGTTAGCTCCTAGGGGGGGGGGACCAAGAAAGTATATAGAAATAGATTATGAGGTAAAAGTGAAGTTTGAGTTAATATTTGGAGAAAGGTTAAAGTTTATGTAAGACTTGTCTAGGCATAATTAAAAGAATATCAACCCAAAGCTATATATATATATAAATATAAAAATATATATAAAAGTTGCAGAAAGAAGTAAACGGGCATCTTTCCTAACCTTTATCTGCCGGTCCCTGCCATCCACCTCTCCCTGGAGAACATCAATGACCTGGGTTTTACCCAGCAGCACCTCCTCTTTCTCATGAAGTTTCTGTTTTAGAGCCTTCAAGAGCTGAGGAGAAAAAAAATAAAAAGAAATGCAGTAGCTTGCAGGATGCAGTAAGGGAACTCTTCAGTTTCATTTAAACAGAATCAAAGTATTGAGCAGCCCTGACAAACTTTTACAAACACAACACCAAAGAGGAGACAGAGGGCAAACGTTTCTGATAAATATCGGAGGTAGAGTGTTTCCACCAGCTGTCATTACCTGCTCTAAATCAGCACTGGCATCAGACTTTGCTGCTAGCTTGAAGAGCTCCTGTTCATGCATCTGATTGATTTCAGTCAGCTGGTTTTCTTTCTGGAGAATGATGTCTTTGAAAGTTTGGATCTACAATAAAACACAGAATGCATCATTACATAAAACAGCTACACTCTGTTCTTAAGTACAACATCATTGCAACTATGCGTTATAAATCAACACTCCGCATCTGCGCATCCAATCCAATATATGCCAGTGTGATAAAAACAACAACAGCCAGCCAAACCTACATTTTGCTTGTACATTGTCTCTTTCTGGTTGTACTGCTCCTTCTCTGTGACCAGCAGCTCCTTCAGGCTTTCTGTCTGCTCCTGTAGCAAACTGTAGCGCTCATCTGCTTCTCCCACCTTCCTGGTCAGGCTCTGCACCAACAGCTGGAGCTCCTGCATTGCTCCACTGGCCTCAGTTACCTGAGGAGGAATAGCAGCAATATGCATCAAAGAGTGAATTGACAGTGTCTCAGACAGAGAGGTACACAAAAGACAAATTCCTGAATGCTGAGGGAGAACATTACCCACTTTTTCTATTTCTTTTATCTTAATCTAAAGATATGAAAATGTTTGCAGTAAAAAAGTACTACACAAACTGTGTGAGAGGACTTTCACACCACATCATTGAGAGAGAGTCGTATGACCTGTTGTTGAGGTGCAGGTGTGATGGGATGATCTCCTGACAGTGCTGTTTGTAGGTGGACAATGTAGGCCTCCTTTTCGTTCAGCTTCTTGTCCTTCTCTACCAGCATGACGTCCATCTCCTCACCTCGCTGCCGCTGTGCTTCCACTTCCTTCCTCTAAAAGGAAAATTAGGGATGGTTTTGGTAGAGAGGTGAACAAGCGTCCATGCACAGAAACTTTCAAAATGTCACATCTGGTCAACTTCTTTGAAAATCTCTGTAAAGCTGAAAATACAAGCTGTCTACCTGAGAGAATGTTTAAATGTGTTATTTATGCATATTCTACCTATAAAAATAAAAGGTTGGAGGCCTTGCTGCTGTTTAAAGGTTAAGATTAATACAAGTGTCTTTTCAAATAAAATGATGTTGACTTTAAAGCAGTTTAAAACAAGTCCCTCACAGTGATCAGGTGATTTTTCTATTAGCAGTAGATGTGTTAATAACTGGAATTTAACAGAGTTTGTTTAAAATTTACTAGACAGAGGTGAAAATGTATCATATCACAATCATATTCATATTCAATCATATCAAATTTTACCTTAATTGTAGTAATGAACTTTAGGTGTTAATTTTTCAATATTATTTTTAAATATTTGAACATTTTATGCACATTTTAATTCATCCAGTTGGATTCTTCTTTACAGTATAAAAACTATGACATTTATCTATCAATTTAAATTATTGGTAATGATCTAATTACCAAAGATGGATGAGTTATCATACCAAAGCAAAATTCTTCTTATATTATTATGACTAAAAATAGTTCATATGAGTTAATGAGGGGACTGAATCTCTGATAGAAATTCACTTTACCTTGTTTTCCAGTTCTTCTTGTCTATGTGAAAGCTGCTGTTCCAGCTCCTCCACCTTTTTCTTTAGCAAAACTATTTTCCCCCGATTAGCCTGGTCTCCTCCTTCTGATGCCCCCTAAACACAAACAGAAAGACAACATACTATAGAATCTAATGGCATTGGTGACATGGCTGTGTGATGTGGACGGTGAAGCCATCAACATCAACAAGTCATCAACAACATTGTGTTTCATCAACACAGTACAGTTGAGGAAAGTTTGATGGAATTCAGTGGAAATAAGTTAAATCAGTATCGTACAATACGTTTTATGAATTTTACCACTCATGATCTCTTAAAACATATTTTTAACAAACATGTTCAGAAATGATCTACTTCTTCAAGTAGCAAATTAAAAAAGTTGAGAAATGGGCAAGCTAAAATGTTTCTTAGGAAATTGACTGAATATTTAATTAGATCGCCCAAAACAACAATAAGACCTTTATTATATACAGTCGTCCTCAAAATTATTCATACCCTTGTTAATTTTGTGTTTTTTTTATTTTTGCGATGAAACTAATGCAACTTTGTCAAGTTTGTTTATGAATTATATGTGACCAACAAGTGAAAGAACGACAACAATACACAATTCAAGAAACTCTTAAATTCATGGGCATTTTATTGTCGGATTACCAAAAAATGCCATGTTCAAAATTATTCATACCCCTGGCAATATCTCAACAAAAATGTCCCAAATGTGTTCATCTTTGTCCCAAAGTTATTTCATGATGTCTCATCGGAATGAATACCTTTTTTGTTGACCAAATGTTAAACAAGGTTAAAAAAAATAGCATCTTTCCAGAAGAGTATAAATAGTGGGAAAGGGTTCAGGTCATTGTTAATCTCTGGTCATCATGGTAAAGAAGAAGGAGCTCAGTGAGGACCTGCGTCAGCGTCTTGTGCAGGCCCACAGTGAAGGAAAGGGTTACAAGGCCATTTCCAAGCAGTATGGTGTCCCTGTCTCAACCGTCCAGAGCATCATCAACAAGCACAAGAGGTTCAACACTGTCAAAAACCTCAGTGGGCGTGGCCGAAAGTGTAAGGTGTCCCCCAAACTTGCCAGGAGAATCTGCCGAGAGGTCAACACCAACCCACGGACCACAACCAAGGCCCTAATTCAAACCCTTGAGCAGACAGGGAAAAAGGTGTCACGGTCCACCATTGAGCGAGTTTTGCACAGAGGAGGTCTCCATGGACGTAAACCTCGGAAGACGCCGCTGCTCAGGAAAAAACATCTGGTAGCTCGCCTGGCCTTTTGTAGAGGTCATCTGAAGCAAGAACCCAGCTTTTGGTCAACAATCCTGTGGTCTGATGAGACAAAACTGGAGTTATTTGGCCATATGGATACCCAGTATGTCTGGAGGAAGAAAGGAGAAGCCTATAGACCAAAGAACACTGTGCCCACTGTCAAGTATGGTGGTGGAAGCATAATGCTGTGGGGATGTTTCTCTTCCAGTGGCACAGGCAATCTCGTCAAGGTCCAAAGTATCATGAAGAAGGAGGATTATATCAGGATACTTGATGAAAATGTCAAGGAATCTGCTGAAACACTCAAGCTTGGCCAAAACTGGATGTACCAGCAAGACAATGATCCTAAACACACCGCCAAGGTAGTCAAGAGATGGTTCAAGGACAATGACATCAGTGTCCTGGAATGGCCAAGTCAAAGTCCTGACCTCAATCCAATTGAGAATCTGTGGCATCACTTGAAGACCAGAGTGATGGCGAGGAAACCAACCAACCTGACCCAGCTTGAGGCATTGGCCAAGGAAGAGTGGGCCAACATCCCACAGGAGACGTGCAAGAAGCTTGTGGACACGTACAAGAATCGTCTGGAAGCAGTCATAAAGAATAAAGGCTATGCCATTGACTATTAAATAAAGACGATGGACTAGGGTATGAATAATTTTGAACATGGCATTTTTTTGGACTCCGTTAATAAAATACCCCAGAAATGATTTTTTAAAATTATTTTATATTGTTGTCATTCTTTCAATTGTTGGTCACATGAAGCTAAAACACAAATTTGAAAACAAGCATTTATTTAATCACTAAATGAAAAAATCACAAGAATCAGCAAGGGTATGAATAATTTTGAGGACGACTGTATATATATATATATATATATATATATATATATATATATATATATATATATATATATATATATATATATATATAAAATTCACAAACATATTAGTCCTAACTACATGAATAAAGAATAGACCATGAATAGGATGAATTAGGATTAATCTTTGTCCCCCTAGTGGTAGAAAGTGGTCATTGTAGCTTAGTCTGTATCAGATCAAGGTTTCAAATAGGAAAGTAGTGAGGTTTAGAGATTTTGTGTATTCATTGTCAGCATTTACATGTGCTTGTCTATACCTTCTTGCTGCGTGTTGGAGTGTCCTGCCCTCCCTGCTGCTTCTTCAGCTCCTCCAGCTGTGTGCTGAGAGAGGTCACCTTGGCCTTGTTCTGGAGACGCAGCTTTGACAGTTTGGTCTCACACGTGTCCTTCTCCGCCTGAGTCATAGACAATACGTTCTTTATTCACGACATGAAAATATCATTTCATAATTACCCTGGGTAAAGTAATTGAGTCACAACGTTACCAAAATATCATCAAAACATGATTTGCCGGTATGCTGCGGAAAAGAGGACTTTGGGAGTTGAAGATGTGACTAGTAGGGTGATAATGGCATGTAGTGGATTAAATGCGCCTGTTTGCACTCGGCTGAGATATGGCTTCGAAGCCAAACATTTACTCTCTCACAGCTGCATTCCTGTCTTTATTATTGTATAGCAGACTTTGACTTAAGGGTTTAATAGTTAACTAGATCAGGGTTTTTACTGAATGACCTTAGTCAGTGACTGAGACAGGCAGCCATGCAGCATTCTCAGCTATTTTTTATATCACTCGTGACCATGTTTGTCTGGCTGTTGTATTATGTATCTAAACCTAATAGACCACAGAGCATGTAGTACTGGATGTAGTAGTAGGAAGATGCCGTTTGGCTTCAATGAAAATTCCATAGAGCCAACACACATTTATTATGTTTAATATGTTGACATTGACCCTTTCAATAGTGCACTTAAGTTGTTATTTTAGACATAATTTGGCACTACTGTATACTAACACAAGCTTTGTCCTCACCTTAAGTTGTTCATCTTTGGTGCGAAGTGCTGCATCCTTCTCCCGGATCATCTCCTTCAGTTGAGTAACCAGCTGCTCTGTTTGGGCCAACCTCTCAGCCATTTCTGCCACAGCGGCCACTCCATCACCACCTGCACCACGGGGAGAGCCTGGGCCCTGCAGAGGAAACAGGAGACATGGGCCTTAAGAACAAGGAGAAGCACTGCCCGGGATCCAGGATACAACCAAAAATCGGTGGACCAAACATTTTCATCTGTTTCAACTGAAAATTCTTTTGTCTATTTTCTACTTACTTAATAGCTATCTCTTTTCAGCCTTTTTTTAATGGTTTCTTGACCACTTTCAGCCATTTGGCAGCTTTTATTGTGAAAAAATGATGGAAAATGATGTTTATCACTTTATAAGATGAGCTATTCTTCTATAAAATAAGTTGACAGAAGATGTAGAGATATCTGGAGTTGTTTGTTCACTGGATCAGTTATAAATTGGGCAGAGAGGAACAGTGCAAGCAGAAAAAGCCACAGTAAAATATTTGATGAAGAGCTGTAGTCAACAAGCTCTTTTCAGTACACTGCCCACCCCCAACAGCTAAACAACGTATTTTATCTTGCTTTGCTGTGAAATAACACTCGCAGGGTTCTCTCAGACTGAGAAGAAAGAAAAGGAGAGGAGGAGGGCAGTGGAAGGTTGGTAATATTGTCATGGCAGAGATCAGTTAAGAGCTGTAATGAAGGCCATGCTCAACATTCCTTCAATAACAAGGTGCATCTGTGCATGTAAAGACACATTGACTGAGAACAGCACAGACAAAATACAGAGGGTGTTATCTTGTGTGTAAAGACAAGTTTCTTCTGCAGCTGTTGACTTAAAGATTGCATCGTGAACTGCTGTGCTTCACAGTAGAAACAAACTACATCAATCTGAGAGCAGATACACATATTAGTGAATGTGTATCTTCAGGATGTTCAGGCCCTGGAGGAGTTTACAGTGTAGTAACGAAACACAGAGCGCTGCCTCTTTATTCCTGTTTACAATAATTTACATAGTGTGTTAACAAATCAGATATTTGTATGGTAACTGACAAAGAAGTATTAATGCAGCACCAAAAGGTGGGGTGAAAATTTATAGGGATACCTAAATTATGGGCTGGTGACCCTGCTGCCTTTGGTTTTGAATGCTGCAGAATCCATTATAGTTCAAGTACTTACTACTTAATTTCCACACTCTACCTGGCATTGCAATAAATACATTGGTATTTGTTTGCAGCAATATGAGGGCAGATTAAATACTGTTTTATCTAGAATCAAAATAGAGTATAATACCGAAAGTGTCACTAAGGATTGTATGATACTATCTAATTATTAGGATGAGGAGACATTCATCAGGGTTTCCCACAGCACTTTATAGTTGAGGCGGCCGCCTCCACAACAAATGTCCACCACAGTGGCTATGTCCCTCTGAAAAAAAAAAAAATTAAATTCTGCATCTTCATACACTAACACTGGCTCCTATAGACCATAGTCAACACCAAAACAACAAACGAAAAGCAGGAAAATTTCTCAAGTCCTGCCATTTTCTTCTTTTCTTTCTTACTCAAAGACACATTCAGACTGTCAAATTTCAAGTAAACCAGAGTAGCAGTATGAGGGTGCGTCGCCTTTCAAATATTGCATCTATGGGTCTTAATTGCAGCAGCATCATCTAGCCGATGCAGCCTATAGTTTAAGGGAAACACTTGCATATCATTTCCAGTTATTGGGTCAAGTTTTGTGTTTCCAGCTCATTCTAACACATGGAAATTTGAGCCATGGCAGAATAAAATGAATAATATTCAATGGAGTGAAAGTTAGAAGGGCTCTTGACCTTCGGAGTTTGAACCCAAATATGATCGATCCTCTTTTATTCTCAGATGCATGTTTTTTCAGGAGCTCTGCATTAAGTATTTTATTTCTTAAATGCAGCTTTTTTACTTGAAATGATGCTGTTATTCACACCTCACATTAATAGTACAATTTCTTTCTATTTATTAAAGCAGCAATATCAGAAGCCAAGCAATCAGTTTGTTCTGAACAGGCCAAAAGTGGATGTGCATTTATGAGAATTATTTGAGCATTTTGATCAATAACTGCTTTCCTAGTAAGAAATAATATGGAGATAAGCACATAGGCTGTAGAGAAAATGTGGATGAGTATGCAGGGGGATTTAAGCTGGAGCAACTTCCCCCTCACAGGAAGTGTGATTGTCTCGTTAAAGCCCTGTGCTCAGCAGTCTACATAATTCCACTTTATCTGGACATAAAACAGGCTGCCAAGCCTTTGCTGGATTTCCTCTGAGCCAGATAAATTGCTAATAACAAGACTGCGCAAGACTACATGAAGTGATACATGTTGTTAATATTGACTACGATACATCAGCACTCTTGTATTTCTTTTAGATGATTAGTTCTTCAGGCAAAAAAGTGATAAAGGACTAAATGTAATCACTCAGTACTTCTGTAGTAGTAGACAAGTATATGGTTCCAGTTACAGATAAAGCTTCTTAAACGTCTATTAATCAATCATCACATTTGATAATGATTGACCATGAAATTATTTTTCAAGCAAAAATGCCAAACATTAGCAATTTCAACTGAATAATTGCTGCTTCTCATTGTCTTGTACTATGGTGGTTATGAAGTTGATCAGAAAGTTAAGATTTTTTTTTGGTCCAGAATTAATTGATTAATGGACACAATAATGTAAATATTTGTTAGTTTCAGAGCTTAACATATCTTATTTTTTTAAATAAGACAAACAATACTGTTTGTCAGTTTCAAGAAGAGTCACTGTTTATCAGGCCTGAAATCATTAAACATCCAGTTGATGGAAACAAGTTTTGAGACATGCTGCTCATGCACAAAAAACAGCCTCGTATCTTTCTGAATGTCGACTGTGTACTTGTTAGATAAGTCAGTGCTGACAAGAGGGCACCGACACTGGTCACCTGACACTGATTACAATGTGACCATTCAAGTAATGAAAATAAGCACATAGGTACTTACTCCAGGCCCAGGCTCCCCCTCCTCACCAGACAGCCATTTCAGCATGGTTTCAGATTAGACCTAAAGCACACAAACACATACAGTTAATGCATTATTCAGTAACTAAAAGGGGTCCTTTTTACTGCGGGTGTTAGTTTTGAGTCGTTTTAATTTATTATGGTTTGCCAAATAACTCTTCTTACTAAAACAAACTCGTTTCTGTCTCTGTGATGGCAGGCATGACTAGTCAGAAATTCCAACCAATAAAGTCAAGACAGACCTTTTAACAATTCTGCAGCTCTAATCAAATCTTAATGACTTCCATTGATTTTCTTTCAAATGATACTTCCTTGAGTTCCATCTAAAACATTCTGTTTCAGGTTAAGCTGTATTACATTTCTGCTGCAAACTCAAGACCATGATGTTTAGAATCAAAAAACACTGGAAACATGATGGTAAAACAAAACAATTAATCTTACGAGAATAATTTGATGTTTTTCATTAACTAGTGCAGTGTCCATACAAAGTATGTATTCCTATAGAAAAGTAGAAGCTTGAGTAGGGTTTTCATGTTTGGCCAAATGAGGGTGTGTTGGACTGTTTTAATAGACAAATCGTACATTGGGTAAGACATGGACATACATTGAGATATGGAGAGAGCAAATACAGCTACTGTAAGAAAAATGCTTGAATTTATGTTGAAAGTTCAGTTGTTAATCTACATATCAGTTTAGAAAATTATGTTGATAGGCCAAGCTTATGCTATGTCTTACTTTGTACTTTTTCCTATAGAGTGTAACAACCTGGGCTGCAGGATTAGTGTATGAAGAAATAGGACAATGGAGCTTTGAATTGTCACTATGAAGCAACATGAGGAGAAGCTGTGATATGGAGCTTTACACTGTAACAGAATACACACTGCTGCAGGCTAGTGCTGTGATATAGAAGTCTATGGGATTTGAACTTTTTTTTGTGGCATAGATGCTTTTATTATACAGTAGCCAGACAGAAAGTAATGGGAGAGACTTGCAGCAAAGGAATGCTTCAGCCAGGACTTGAAAACAGATATGCTGCTTATGAGGCAAACACTCTACCCCTACATCACTGCAGCACACCTATGGGATTTTAACTTTTAATGATAATAACTACAACAACAACATTTTAAATATGCATTCATAAAATCTGAAAAGGATACACATCATTGTGCCATGCATAAGCTATATCCTAAAGTTAAGGTTGATCTGACAGTCAGAGAGATATGTGAGCCACAGACATAAAGACACTCCTTGCTTTATAGATAGATATTAAATCATACAGGAGATGGTTGATCCTCCAAATAGCAATGCTGTTGAAAGAGAGAATAAAGGAAGGAACAGGTCAGACCTCAGAGGGTGGCAGGCAACACAACACTCAGCTCTCGCTGTGTTGCTACCTTAAAATATTTATGAGCATCCTAGAACAGCAGACAATACTCTAAGGCTGTCAGATCAGTTAATCATTCATCATCATTAGTATTGCATTTATGTCATACTTTTATTATTATAATACACATTGTTTTATTTATTATCATCATTATTTATTGTATTGCATTAGAATTGTACTGTTATTATAAAGTGTTCATTTTGTGGAGTAATTTATCTTTATATTTATTTTATTGACATTATTATCTTTTATCTTGTATTGTTGTCTTAAGCAATTAACTCTTGACTCTTTTTACTTTCTATTTTGTTGTTAGTCCTTCTTTAAATCCATATTTAGCATCCAGGATGATTGTCAATCACTCGTAAGGCCTTTTAAGTTGTATTTGACTCTCTTGAAATGCTATTTAAATAAAGTGTGACTGGTTGATAGGTTATTGTTAACTCAAATATAAATCGCAAAGGTGTTTTCACTAAACTTCTTTTTTTTCCTGCAGCTGGAAGGCTGATCCTTGTTTGAAACAGGAAGCTATGTCATTTGGTTGCTATTGTAAGTGACCTCTGTAAAACACTACTGATTGCTATCGTAAGCGACCTCTGTAGAAGACTACACTGGTCAAGACCTGAGGCCTGGTACAACAGTGAACACACAGCCGGGGAGCTGCATCAGCCACATTCATTCAGCTCAACACATGTGACGCAGGAGAAAATCAGGTCAGACTGGTTCTCTCACTCAAACCACTAGGGCAGCTACATTGTCCTGAATGTCCCTCTGGCTATCTGGTGTCTTTCCCCAAATACAGCCATCATCAACTTTTATGCAATTTATTTAGACCAAAGCCCTATTCATTGTTTATGGCTGATGTGCCAACATGGCAGCTTTAGTCTACTTCTATGGGAACCATTGGGACTAATGGCTTTCTGTCTTTCTCAAATGCAATAATTCAGAGATAAAGTAATTGATATGCACGATCTGTTCATTTTACTCATTCTATTTTACATTATTTTTCCTACATCTTATTGTATTTCCCTACCCATCTAATGGATCTTAACTGTCTAATGCTGTTCATTATTTTCCTTAATTTGATATTTTTATGTTCTATTTATTTCATGTCTGTTATAAAGCATTCTGGGTTGAATTTTTGCATGAAAGGTAGATCTATTAAAACAAAGTTTTAATAGATTTATAATTGTAAAGTTATTAATAAATTCCTATTTGCTATTGTTGAACAAAGGGCAAAAGATGATATTTACTGCAACATATGATGGACAAGTTAGTTGTGACTGTGTTAAGTTATGATATAGGTCAGTTTAATATTATAGTCTGTAGTCTGCAAATATATTTTCATATAGAGACTTTTTAAAAAAATGGACATTTCTCTTGAGGCTGATCATTCAGCTGAAGATAATGGAAACATGAAGCATTGCTGACTAACGTTAAGCTAACAAATACTATAGATTATTATATTTGATAATATTACTACAGTATTGACAGTCTAGAGTCAATAAAAGTTGTCCCCTTAGGTCTTCACCGTAGTGTATAAAATAAGGTGTTGATGTGAGCTAAATTACTAGCTCTAGCTTTATTAGCTACTACCTATTAGCTATCATTACAACCAAAAAGGCTTCACATTAGTACCCCGGAGGAGGCCTCGGGTGTTGTGAAACAGCTTTTTAACTAATTAAATACCAGTTATAGCCAGCTAACATTAACCCAGCTAGCTAACTTTATCTTCCCAGCTATGTATGTAGCTACATGCTAACATAGGTAGCTAGCATTGAACTGCATCATTTGATAAATTTGCGCTGTCAAGCAGCTCACAGGCGGTCAAATATTCGCTTTAAGTCCTTACCGGATTCACGGCTTCATTGGAAATCCACCTGAGACTTCGCTACGTCGACAAAATACTGTGACATTACATTTTATTTCACTATAAAAGACAGAGATAAGCGACGGTCACGTTTGTCAACAGACAACTGGGGAGGAAATGGCGCATGCGCAGTTCTGTCACACACTGACAGCTCCGAGGCTAAATTATTTTTCCTAGGATGGCGAAGTCGTGACCCGCCCTACTCTGCCCTGGTTTTCATACCCTGACCCTGACAAGTGGCGGAAAATAACTAAGTACATTTACTGAAGTACCATTTTGAAGTACTTGTAACTGAGTATTTCTATATGATGCTACTTTATACTGCTAAGCCACTACATTTCTTTTACGGCTTTTATAAGTCTCACATATATTTAATGATTGAAAATATTTTGTATTGTAATATACTAGTTGTATAGACACAATATTATAATAATTGTATATTACACTAGTTGTATATCATTATTTACAATTGGTATAATAGGGCAGCAGGGACTAAAATACAGGTGATTTTTTCTGTTTAATACTGTTGCAGCATTTTACCAAATAATATATATATATATATATATATATATATATATATATATATATATATATATATATATATATATATATATAGTGTATTGTAGTGCATCAATCTTATATTGTATTATATTATCATAATGTACTTTTTATATAGGCATGTAATCTTTTTCCCACATGCCACTTGTACTGCCTCTACTCCTGTTGCAAATGCTATTAAAGGTTTATCTTATCTTATCGTATCTTAAACAAACTTAGCAATATTTACCAATAAAAAGATTTTTTTTTTTTTTGTAAAAACTTACAAAAGAAAATATGACGTTGGTTGAATGAATGCAACTTGGTGTCAGCTGGCGTTGTGTCACACATTGTGGTCACCTCAGATCACCTGAGACCTTTTACCGTATGGATTTAGCTTGTCTAACTAATCTAGCCCATAAGACTCTATGACTAACAAGTTGGGTGACATGGTGGAGGGGTTAGCGCTGTTGCCTCACAGCAAGCAGGTCGCAGGTTCAAGACCTCCTTGGTCGGGGACCTTTCTGTGTGGAGTTTGCAAGTTCTCCCTCTGTCTGCGTGGGTTTTCACCGGGTACTCCAGCTTCCTCCCACAGTCCAAAAACGTGCTGCAGTTAATTGGTGACTCTAAATTGCCCATAGGTGTGAGTGAACGGTGTGTGTGTGCCCCACAATTGGCTGGCAACCATTTGGGGGGTATCTCTGCCTCTCAACGTAATGGGATTGGCTCTAGCCCTGTGACCCTAATGAATAAACCTGATGTATTATTGACAAGTTGATTTTCACACCACATAGAAATAAATTTATATATACATCATATGTGTGTGTGTGTGTGTGAGATTTTCATAAGTGTTTTTCTTTGAAAACTTAAAGGATATCATACTACTATCGACTGTAGATAGAGTGCTTTAGAAATAACTTATTTCTCTGAATACTAAAACTGAATAGAAATTAATTTGTCTAAAACATCATGTAAGGCCTTTTGTTGATTTTCAATTTAAGTGCTGTTGAAGATGTTACATTATTTACCATATTTACAATAAAACCATTCATAAAAATGGGAAACTAGATCAACCTAATCACACCTGACACCAACAGCTAAAATATGTGAACAGTTCATTTCTTTCACTTTTTACATTCATACATAGACACTTGCATAGCATCATGTTTCCTTTTATTACGACAGTTATTTTCTTCAATATTCACATTCAGTCGAGCTTTCAAGACATTAATTCCAATTGGTTAAAAAACAACATAAATTACAGGAACATGTTTTCTGGATTTTAAACCAGGCACACAGTGATAAAAGGGCATCTGTAGCTCAGAAATAGAGCAGTCGTCCACAGGTCAGAGGATCAGCCGTTCAATTTCTGGCTCCTCTTAGCTCCATGTTGATGTGTCTTCGTGCAAGACCATTAACCCCGATTTACCTCTGATGGCTTTGCCATGTGGTGTGTAAATGCTTATCTTCCTGATGTGCTGGCAGCAACTTGTATGTCAGTCACCACCCTCCATGTGTAGTGTAAGACGCTTTGACTGGTTGAAATGACTGTACGAGTATAGTCAATTTACCATAAAAGAAGGTTCCGAAATTTCCAGGTTCAATTATTTTAGAAGCTTTAAACTGAGCCAGTCTAGCTGTTTTCTGTTGCTTCTGGTATTTACACCAAGCTCATACACACCGCATAGTATTCATCTTATAATTTAACTGTCGGCAAGAAAGCAAACAAATATATTCCCCAAAATATCAAACTGTTTCTGAGATGGTTTAGTCAAGTGGTAAATAAGAAATCTACATATAGCCATCCTGTAGCAAATGGTGGTTCAAAAAAAAAAAGTCTGACGTTGCTGTGTGTAAACAAGATAAGGAATCAGCTGAGGCGTATTGTTATTGTCACTTCGTGTTCATACATGAATCCTATCATGAACTCAGGTTGTCTTTTCTTGTTGTACAATGAACCAACCGCAGGGCTCGATGTCCAGTTTGAGCTGATCCATCACCCAGGGGTCCTTCTCAGCGCCCTCAATGAATTCCTCCAGAGAAATCTGACCTACAAGTTTCACAAGAAGAACAGAATGATGTCAATCACACTATCGATTTATTACATTCAAAATGTGAATCTTGACAATTTATATCCACCATATAGCAATATCAGTAACAGAGGAACAATGAGCAGGAGGATTTCTGTTGACGTGTACAATCAACTCAGAACTTACTGTCTTTATTTTTGTCCACCAGCTGAAATATTCTGTCACAGATGTCATCAATACTGCCACTGACCCCTGGATCTCTGTACTTCTTTAACTTGTGGATGATCTGCACAGATGGAAAAAAAAAGACAAAAAAGCAAAGCTGAGGTTAGTTCAAATGTTGCATATCACATGATATCATTGCTGGTATCCTATCATTACTCTAATGAGTATATATATATATATATCTATATTTGATATATATTTTTGATATATATATATTTTGTAAAAGTCTTTTGGTATAAAGTTTAGTGATATTATATTGGAATACATCTGGGTATCAAAACAAATATAGCGTCTTAGAAATCTTGGACATTATTCCAAAGAGTATAGTTTATTATCTCACTAACCAATGTGTAGTTTTTATTAAAACACATTGAATAAACTTATGATATCCAATAACAGTAACACACCATCATGGTGCTTTTATTTTAACAACAACTTATTACAAGTAGAGTATAAATTGTGAAGATGGACCATACTCTCAATGAAAGTAACATGTTAGAGCAGGAACTATTCAAACAACTACTGTCCAATAAAATCTATTAAAAAACCTTGGAATTTACTGATGCAAAAGAACAACAGATAACATAACAGAATACTTACTTTGAGAATGTGTCTCACTTCCTGTCTGTCCAGACATCCATTTCCATCTCTGTCATAAACTTTAAAAGACCATCTCAGTTTGTCCTCAAGTTTTCCACGAAGGACGAGGTGCACGGCTGCTACATATTCCATGAAGTCTATGTGTCCATCCTACATACAGGTTGGGAGGATGGACAGATCAGTCAGTTATAATGTCTTCCAGTAACATGGTGTTATATTACGGCAAATACCGATAGGAAAACTTTAAGAATCTGTATATAGCATTTGTAGAAAGAGTTTGGTTTGGTTTAGAACACAATAGTTGTTAGTGTAGGGAAAATCAATCTAAACTTAAAGTCACTGACACGAGACACCAGTTACATACCTTATTTGTATCAAAGGAACGAAACACGTTGTCCAAATAAGCCGATTCTTCTTCTGTGGAGTTGCTGTTGATGCCGAAGATTTTCTTGAACTCGTGTAAGTGCAGATTCCCGCTTGGACATTCGCTTGCAAACTTACGGTAGAGTTCCTGGATGTTTTGAAGAGTCACTTCCTTCTCTGTGTCACTGTGAGCTTGACCCATGACGTTAAAGTACAAATAGTCAAAAAATTATCTTGATAAAAAAAGCGAAAAACCTACATAGAAAAAAATGTCAGGCATATTCATCGTTGTGCACTCGTGTCTTCCAGCAACCTACACAGCGTAGGCTATTTCAAGATAATTTTCTGGACAAATCCAATTGACTTTTCACTTGTCTGAGCCAAATCCTTCCCAAGTCTTTCTTCTGTTTGTGTTTCAAAAAAATATCTGACAAGTCCACTCTTTGATTCTCTGAAGAAAAACACAGATTCACTCTAACTACTGATGGCTTTCCATGAAAGCCATAGATCATTTCAATCACCTTTGACAGTGAAGAAGAAGAGTGGATTGCCCAGCTCTCAGCCAGATTAAAACACAAATGACGTCAAAATCCAGCCTGAGCATAGTATTTAAAAAGCTGATGATCCACTGAGGTCCATCTGTGGACATTTACTCACCCTGACCAGCATAATAATACTAATAAACTTTTTTTATATAGCACATTTCATACAAGAAATACAGCTCAAAATGCTTCATGACAAAAAATTGACATGCATTGAGTTCAAAAGGTGTATTAAGATTTATCCTTAATGTAAGGATATATAGATAATCTTATTCTACAGTAATTCTATTACTGCATAATAAAATTCATTTATACAGCATAAAGTGCCTCACATAAAGTGTGAAAATGAGTTGAATTTGGAATTTGTTAAATTATATTTGTTGACATAATTTACTCATGCCATTATTTCTTATTTATCATTGAACATGTCATGTATTCATAATTCAAATATTGTTTAGCATGTTTAGATTTAAGATTTTAAAAAGTCAGAGATTGAAAACTCAAGTTTCTCTCTTGTGGTTCATGACTGGTTTACGTTCTCAGAAAAAGGTTTTTTAAGAGTTTACTGAGTTAATGTGGAGTCCCTTGTGTGATTAAAAAAAATAAAAGTGAATTTCACTATTACCTTTTTCATTTAGTTTGTGATAGAAATGATGTATGGTGTCTGTCTGGTTCAGAGCAATTCAGTAAAGTGGTCATCATTTCACTGCAGCCGAGTAAACAAATTAGGATTATGTTGAAACCCCCCCACAGAGAGGATTTGGATATTTCTCACTTGAGCGACTCCCACTGGAACAGTCAAAGAAGACATGGACTGAAAGCACTTGCTAAGAAAAATACAACAAGAAATGTGTATAAAAATATGTTTTAATAACAAAACCAATGTACATCTGAAACAGAAATCAGCTGAACAGATACAGTATGGCATTTCAAACTTAAGTGGAAACTTCAGTTAGCGCTGTTGCCTCACAGCAAGAAGGTCGCAGGTTCAGGACCTCCTTGGTCCTGGGTCTGGGACCTTTCTGTGTGGAGTTTACATGTTCTCCCCATGTCTGTGTGGGTTTTCAACGGGTACTCCAGCTTCCTCCCACAGTCCAAAAACATGCTGAGGTTAATTGGCGACTCTAAATTGCCCGTAGGTGTGAATGTGTGAGTGAATGGTGTGTGTGCCCCAGGATTGGCTGGCGACCATCTGGGGTGTATCCCTGTCTCTCGCTGTAATGTGCTGGGATTGGTTCCAGCAGACCCCTGTGACCCCAGTGACCCTAATGAGGAATAAGCGGGTATAGAAGATGAGATATAATCCTACTTTATACTTCTAAGCCACTACATTTATTTTACGGCTTTCATAAGTCTCACATATATTTAATGATTGAAAATAATTTGTATAATATACTAGTTGTATATACACAACATTATAATAATTGTATATTACACTAGTTGTAAATAATTATATACAATTGGTATAATAGGGCAGCAGGGACTAAAATACAGGTGATTTTTCCAATACAGTATTACAGTAGTACGATGAAGCCTAGTATAATGGCCAAATGGAAAAATATCAGACAAAAGTGATTCTTCACCCCAGACAATTGTGTTTTCCATGAAAAGTCAGTTTTATTTACCACCATAAGTTATAATAAATAGAAAATAGACATTGACAAGGTTAGAAATAATGATTTGTATTTGAAAAAATATTTTTTCCTTCAAACATTGCTTTCAGTTTTCTATCTTCTCTAACCAGCTAAACTGTTTTCAGCTGTGATAATATAATTACACAAGGGATTTCTAATCATCCATTAAACCTCTAATGCAATGAGCAAACACATTGTACCATTAGAACACCGGAGTGATAGTTGCTGGAAATGGAATGAAAAGCATTAGCAGAGTTTAAGTTTCTATTTTATTGCAAGACCAGATAGTTGGGTGAAAAACGATTTGTGCCATGAAATATTTCACCCATATACTATGAGGTAAACAGAAATAGAGCTAGAGAGCTAGATTGAGATAGAGAATGATAGCGAGATCAACCAGATATGCTCTCATTTTAATCTTTGCCACTGTTTGCAACAGCTCTGTGAGGCTCACAAGTGGAACCATGACCTGAAGCCTACTGCTTGCACTAGGCTTTCTGTCTAGACACAGTGTTAATGGCAATGATCCACATTAAGGATTTTGGATGCAAATGATCGCATTGCTTCTCCAGTGGTGGCCCTGGACACTTGACATGAAACTTCCTGGATGCATTTGATTGGACGAAGGCTTTCACTCGAGCTGCTCGTGAATTTCAAAAAGGACCAACATGGTGGCGTGTTTGGCAACTATCTTCTTAGATAACAAAGTAGGTCACTGAAAGGTGTATCTGAAATGCTTTAAGCATGAAATAAGCCATGCACTTGCTGAATCGGTCTTTGTTTTACATTGACAAAGGCTAGTTTCAAAGTTTTAACACCAGTTTTCAGAGGTGTGGAGTTGTGCCTCATCTCTCAAAAAGCACCACTGCGCTACCTGAATGCTTTATGTCATGTCCTACATGGATAATGAATGAGAAGCATCAAAATCACGGATGCAGTGGATCAGTGCCATCAACTCAACTGCAAGTCTGGTTAAATCAAACTGAACAATCAACCGAAACAATCGTACCAAGACTTTGAGAGGAGTTGGATCTCAATGAACAGTTCAGTATCGTCTCCACCACAACTTCAAAAGTGTCTAGTTTGCAGCCAATTTGTATATTGTCCTAACTTTAACTGATGTGACTAAGTATTATTAGTATAAAAACCTTTACATTTAAAGGTCCCATGTTATGCAATGCAAATAGACACTGTCTTATAGTCTAGAGTAGTCTATAGATAGTCTAGGAGTTATATAAAAATAAGAAACAAAAGAATGAAAAAAACATAAGAATGCAAACTTGAAACTTTTGATATGTGGTGAGTTGAAGTTTTCAATCTACAAGAGAAATGTCATGTAACACTGCATAACTTTCCCAAGGGTATTACTACAAGTGATTATGTTTTTATGTTTTATATTTTCAGAAATTCCAGAGAATCTTTGTAAAAATGCGACAGTCTGTTTAGCCAATTTCACAAAAATTGTCAGACAATCACAAGAGTGACTAATGAATATTAATGAAAGCCTTGATGCTTGTGGTGCACTGGAAAATTACAGTGGGTTAAATTCTTGCACTTTAAACCAAAACAGTATCATATTAGGGGTAGCAAAATATCAAACAAAACCTGGAAAAGTGCAGATATAGGCCCTCTCAAACACAATAAATAACTTTATCTAATTAAATGACATAAATAAAGACTGATTTTATTATTGTCAGTAATGTAAAGTTGACTGTTTACTTTCTCACACTGGCCACTATGACCATACTTCCTAATCTAAAATACATAGAATAATCTACTAGGTAGTAAATACACAATAATTGACTGCCATGAGACGTCAGCTCAAATCTGAAGCAGCTCACCAGCATCACTCTGACCTTTGGACAAGCAGCCAAACTCACAGCAGAACCGTAGCTGTGAATGAAAAAGGTTTAACTGCACTCCAGCTTCAAACCACAGGAAGCTCAATGTGGAGACACAGACGAACCTTTGATACTCAAGGTATGAAGACAGCACTTGTCTCTGTCAGCCTCAAAATAAAGCATGTGGATGGTGAACCCCACACAGTGAGAGATCACGGTACTTTCACGCAGTTCTGGATGACCCAGCCAGTAGGGTTGACATCCAGTTTGAGCAGGTTCAAGACCCATTCGTCCTTCTGGGCTCCCTCCATGAACTCAGACAGAGATATCTGACCTGTGGAGCACAAAATTCACAATTATGACAAAGACTTTTCATACAAAAACACAAAATAATGAGTAAAAATAAACAGTACGATAATACTGACCTGAACTTCAAGGAAAATGGGCATACTGCATGTTAATCCAAAACATTACTGTATTTTTGGCAAAATGTCAGTTTTCTACCCAAACAGATTCTGACAGAATGTAAAGGTTATAAAAAGGGATCCTCCTTTTCTTGGACTGTTTTTTGGAATGATGTGATTTTCTATATGAGCTTAAACATGAAGATCTCATCTTCAGTCTATTATCTTTGAGTAGCATTAACGATGCCAAGTTAAAACTATGGCAATCACCAAATGCATTTTACATCATAGCAATTACATCCGTGTAAAACTTTGGATCTGTGGGAAAATCTGCTTTTTGTGGTGTAGTGGTGTCACTGACGTCCTGAAAACTTAACTCTGATCCAGTGGCCAACGTATCATTGAAATTCTCTGCTGATACAATCTGAACAATACTCAACCACATATGATGATGTTTTAATGTACATTATGTTTTTTACTTACCGTCATTATTCTTGTCAACCAGTTCAAAGATCCTGTCACAGATTTCAGACAGCGTCATATTGAAGTCACTGGTCTGGAGCTTGATTTTGTATAAAATCTGTGTCAGATACATGAAATGTGTCAGTGTCTGATAGATATATCATCTTCATCAAGATAGTTAAATGAAGTGACTGATCTGTTTTTTAAATGATCTCTTATCTACATCAGACATACAGGTAGGGATGGGAATCGAGACCCGGTTCCTGTAGAGTGTTTATCAATTCCATGGAATCGTTTGGCAGTTTATCTAAAGATTCTCTTATCGATTCCAATCAGCACAAATGTACGTCACGTAACTTACACAAGATACGCACGCTCGATTCCAGCAAGCACGACTAATTACGTGATGACGTTATGCCAGTTTAGCACGTCGTAAACAACAATGGCGCCCACCAGATTCAAAAGCTCCAAAAGTTTGGCTTCACTTTATGAAAAAAAGATGGCAACAAGGCGACTTGCAGTCATTGCAAAATGGACATAACTGTGATGGGAGGGAACACGACAAATGTGCACAAATATTTGCACGCACAACATGGAATTACATTCAAGGAGTGTGGTGTTTTTGACGCTTCGGAGTGATACATCTCAACCCAGCAGCGGCTGCAGTAGCCAAGCTATCATCTCTAAGGTTACAAAAGGCAACTCTGGTAAGTAGCTATCCCACTGCCTATGTGCTTATTTGTAAAACATGCTATAACATTAGTGTTGATAAGATAAATATCTTATAAGATAAATTTGAATCGATATAGAATTGAATCATTAAGCGGTATCGATAATGGAATCGGAATCGTAAAAATCTTACCAATTCCCATCCCTACATGAAATAAATGTAAACATTATACAAGTTTCACTTTTTGAATGGAATTACTGAAACTTTTTCATGATATTCTATTATTATGCACATGTATTTAAATGACGAAATGCTGATTCATTTGCATTGTCCTCATCAGAACAAAGAATGAAAGAAAGATTCTGGAACAAATAAGCAAACTTCTATAAAACAATAACAGTAAGATATATAGTGAATTCAGTAAGTAATCATGCAGAGAAAAATGTTTTTTTTTTTTATTTTTGTACAAATTTGGAAAAGGAAAACTTAAATATCACACGGACATAAGTATTCAGATCGTTGAAGCACCTTTGACAGAGATTTCAGCCTTGGGTCTTTTTTTAACTGGAGAAGCTTTGCACACCTGGGTTTGATGATTTTCTGCAGTTCCCCTCCAGAGTTGTTCAAGCCAGGACTCATTCTCTGTAATTGCTCTGTTCATTTTTTCCTGAACCCTGACCAGTCCCCCAGTTTCTGCCACTGAACATTGATTGATTGAATGATTAACCTTATATAGTCAGGTGTGTCTTTCCAAAACATTCAATTAAATTTACCACAGTTGGAATTCAATCAAGGTGTAGAAACATCTCAGAGATCAAGAGAAAGGAGGAGGAATAATTATTCCATCTGAGTAGTTATGTCAATATATTTCACTTTTCTTCTGCTATCAATTTGTATTATATACATTGTACCCTACATTGTATGCTATAATGGAGAATAAACACGTTTGATTACTTTCTGAATGCACTGTAAAAAATAATAAATTCTAACACCTAATTATAAATAATTTTATCCTATTCTATCTACTGAAATTGAATAAGAAATAAAACATTTTGCTTTTGCATAAACCCATATTACCTACCCAAACCAGTGGGCTAATTTTACATGTCTAAATTTAGAGGCTTACAGCTAAGCAGAGAAAAGATTTAAGATGTTCACTTCAAGAATAGCTCTGACAGTGACCACTGACTCCTCCTGCAAACAGTGTGTGACTGAAGGATTTGTTTCATGAAACCAGTTTTTTTGTTGTTGTTGTTAAAACACATTCACCTCACTATATCCCCTAAGTTCAAACTCACAAAATATTCACACATAACTTAACCCCTCCTAATTCACAGAAAGTTTCATAATAGATAGGTGATATCTGAACTGGTCTTTCTCACCCGTATAATCTGTTTCACCTCCTGTTTGTCCAACCTGCCATTTCCATCCTTGTCGTACATCTTGAAGGACCACTTGAGCCGATCTTCAAGATTCCCACGTAAAATCAAATGAAGCGCTGCTACATACTCCATGAAATCTATTACGTTGTCCTGTGAACACATAATGCAGAATTTAATACAGTAAAAAACAGTAGCCTGCTATAAAGCTAATTCTTTTTTGATATATTTCTGTCCTTTTTTTTTTTTACCCGATTAGTATCAAAGGAGCGGAATATTGTCTCTATGTAGAGGGATTCTTCTGGAGAGCTGCTCGGGACTCTGAAAATCCTCTTGAATTCATGTAGGTGCAGGGCACCGCTGGGACACTCCTTCATGAAAATGATGCACAGTTCCTGAATCTGCGCCAGATTCATCTCCTCGTCGTGGCTTTCTTCTTGCCCCATGATCTCTAATTTCCTTCATTCACAAAAGGAGTCCTGATGTGATGGTAAGCTTCGACCTGCAGGTCATTAAGGAATCTGCTAAAACATTCCCATCCAACTAAAGAGCTGTGCCATGTACCACCTGGAGCCCAGTCACTCTCTCACAGGCAGAGGGAGGGTCAATCTGATTAACTCCTTAATCACTTGATCTTTTGCCAACAAGTTGTCATCCAAGTAGGCCTGACATGCTGCTTTAATTCCACGTTTTCACAAAGTGACAAAACAGTGACGCCTGTAGGTTATGTCTTTAATTGCAGAGTCAGCAGTCAATTAACTCAGTGGTTCTCAGACTTTTTCACATCAAGGACCCTTAAACTCGATGAACAACTCATGAAAACTAGACCAAGGACCCCATCTCAGAAACCCAAGTCCAAAATTACAGAGGACTGAAACTGCCATAATCAAGAATATAAATAAGGATTCAGCACATAAATACATATACAAGTAAATGTCCATATATTAATTAACTAATTATATTAATTTATTTGTGTATTTTCAGATTTATTTGATTTAGCATTTTATTTATTATTTTTTTAAATGCATGTATTTATTTATTCACTTACCCCATTCACTTTCACCTCAAAATATAAAATGGGGGAAAAATTTAATTGAAATTAAATAAATTTATGTGCAAAGATAAATTCTAGGAAATAAATAGTACTAAATTAAATAAATGTATTTATTTATTTATTTAAATTATGGCAGTCCTCTGCCTCTGTCATTGTGAAATTATAGTGAAAATTAATTATTTTCCTTTTTGTTGTATATTTAGTTTTAGTTATTCATGGATTTATGTTATTGGCGTGATTCAAACATATCATTCAAAACTGTTAACAACCCTTTTTAGGTTACTAAAGTGTCCTGCTGCACCATGTTCAACGTTGTTTAGTTTATTTCTGCTTCCCTATTAGATCATGTGAGTTTGGCAATCTGAACAATACACCATTATTTTCAGATCATGCAGTTTGTGCATGTTGACATTAGAAAGAAGAACGTCTGTTTACTTTCTCCTCATGTACATGATGCATCCCCACATCAAAACCTCTGAAGTGTGAGCCTGGCTGCAGCAGTTCAGAGCCTGAAGCTTGAAGAGCTGCATGGATTTTAAACACATTAAGAGCTGCATTAATGATGAGCTCAGAGATGCAGCAGGCGCTGCAGCCTTTGATGACAGCATTTTAAAGACAAACTTCTGCTGCTGCTCAGTTCACTCCAGGACTGATATGACGATGAGGTGATGTAAGTTAGCAGCATGTTACTGTTGTAGCTGCTGGAGGTGGAGCTAGATTCAACTACTTTATATATTAGAGCTTTTCAATGCAGACTTGAAACGAACTTCACTAGAGTTTAAATCCCTGTAATATGGCATGTAGCTATGATATATATTTGCTGGTAGGTGTAATATATGATAAAAGCAGTCAGAGGGACTAAACCACTATGTTACTTCATAAAAAGATTGATTAAAAAAAAAGACTGTTTATTTCCATGATCAAGTTCGGTGACGTTCAGTTTTCAAGGTGCAGAAGGCTGAACCCTGATCACAACTCGTAGGATTGTGGGATCTGGTTGGACATTATTGTCAAGGTCCTTCACCCAAGAGCGAACAGGTTCTTCTTCTTTTTTGTGGTGATGTTAACCAAATGACATTAAATATCTCAACTATCCTTTAAAGAAAACAATTGAGACACAAGTGAAGTCGACTGTTTCTTACTGGATGTGGTAGAATTCTAATTTGTCTGAGGTGCTATTTCACATTCCATGACTTTCATTGAAGACTCTGACATGTAATTCAGCCCATCAGGCAAAATTTCCCATCTGAAAAAATAAATATTAAACCTTAAATTAACATATTATCAGTCTGGCTCAGAATCTCTGCCATGATCCTATGACCCTTGGATATGCCCATGTAACCCACCCTGCTCTGACTGGCTCTGCCCTGTAGACCTATAGTTAGGGTTAGGGTTAGGGTTTTTTGCAGTTATTTGGGCATATCTGAGGGCAATAACATCATGGCGGAGATCCAAGCTGTTTCTATTATTTTTTTAACTGAAGGTTTCACCGATCTTTACGACTTACCTTCCTCATCCTTGTCGACACTGCCGTAACTTCTTCTTCATCATCATCCAAGAGTAGAAACGCTGGAACCAGTTATTCTTCTTCTCCACCTTTTTAGTCCTGGTTGTTGAGTCTTTCTCTGCCTGAGGTGCTATGTGTTTCAGTAAAGACTCTGCAGACTGAGCTGAATAAAATGTCAAACTGCACACACACACATATACACACACATACAGATTTAGTGCATTATTCCTGTTTTTGTCAGGTTTTACACCAACGTACACTTCCAACTGTGCTCACATTAAAACTTCACCAAACCATTGTCTTTTCTGAACCACAAGCATCGTGACCAAAGCAGGTCCTCCTACCTGCTTGTGAGCTCCTGATCTTTCAGCGTAGTTTGGTTTTTGGGTACAGCCGGCTGAACGTTGATCATAACTCGTCGTGGGATTGTGGAAGATGCATGGTGGACAGTGTTGTCATGCTTCTTCATCCAAGAGAAGCAACGTCGGAAAAAGTTCTTCTTCTTCTTTTTTTGTGTGGTGCCGGGGTGATCTGTAGATCAACAGACGTTATGTCTTGACCATCCGCAGAACAATTCAGGCACAAGTGGAGGTGAATGTTTCTTACAGAGTGTTGTGGGGACCTCATCTGTCTGGGGCGTTGTGTATTTCAGGAAAGAATCTGTAGACTCAGCTGAATAAGATGACAAACTACAAAGACACGGGTATTGTGTTATCCTTGTTATTGTCATGGTTACACAAAGGAACACTACCAACTGTACTCACTTTGGAGCCTAGCTGAACAATTGTCTCTTCTGACTGACTATCATTAAATATCAAGAAGAAGTCATCTCACCTGCTTGTAATCTCCAGATCTTCCACCACTGTTTGGTTCTCAGGTGGCTGAACCTTGATCTTAACAGGTTGTGGGATTGAGGGAGATGGACTGTGGTGGTCTAGACAGATGGTATTGAAGCCCTTCTTCCTCAAAGAGAAAAAGCGTTGGAAACAGTTCTTCTTGTCAGCCGGCAAACTAAACACACGCACACACACAAATAGTCCATTATTCCTGTTATTGACATGTACATTTTATACACAGGTACACATACTCCCATCAGCAAAAAATTGAAAAAAGCTGCAAGCTGTCATGGACGACTGGACTGTCAGCGGGCTCAGGTCCTAAATATGAACACACACACATACACTCAATTACCAAGCTCTCCATTCCTCTGCATTCAGGGGATAGTTTTGGATTTCCATGGGTGTACATCGCTCAGCTGGATCCATTTTCAGCATGTCCTTCAAAAGCTCAATAAACAACATTTGCTCTTCATCTCTCCTCTTCAGTTTCTAGTTTAGGAAAAAAAAAGATCCAAATCCACCAGCAGTCAACTCATCCTCATGACAACTGGCAACGACAGCTACCACCTGCTTAACACCTACCCGTGCCATCTCATCTAGAGAGCGAAAACTGTAACGCCTCCAGTCGGGGAGACGATTGTTAAGATATAGCCAAGGATAGTCTAGAGATGTCCAGTACTCCACAGGTGTCTAAAAGAAGGTTCAATACAGTGTCTCATAAAAGTGAGTACATCCCTCACATTTCTTATAAATATTTTATTATATCTTTTTTTGGGACAACACTGATGATATGAGATTTTGATACAATATATAGTAGTACACCCCTTAATGAAAATGTACAAACTGTGCCCAAAGTGTCAATTTTTTGTGTAGTTCCCACTTTTTTCCATCACTGCCTTAACTTCATTAGAGCTTCATGGGTTGCCATGGAAACCTCTTCCACTCCTCTATGATGCCATCAGGGAGCTGGTGGAGGTTCGACACCTTCTCCCCCTTCCATTTGAGAATGCCCCACAGACGCTCTATAGGGTTTTATTCTGGAGACATGTGGGACAGTCCATCACCTTTACCCTGAGCAAAGCAGTGGTCATCTTGGAGGTGGGTTTAGGGTTGTTATCATGCCCTGGACCCAGTTTCTGAAGGGAGGATTTTATGCTCTGCTTCGGTATGTCACAGTAAGGGTTGAGGGACAAGCAGACTCCCCACTCCTTCAACCTATGCAGCAATGTAGTAGATTGAAGGGGAGGGGGTTCAGCCTGTCATCCAATTGGTCCGCACATCCCAGAATGAAGCTTCTTGTGATTGTTCAAGGACAAAAATACATTTTGACCCACAGCACAATGCAGCAACAGCGTGATGTGGAGCAGCAACATTATGTCTGTGCATGGTTACAAGTCTGACTGTACCATTTTAAAACAATCCCATGATAAAATTATAACCAAGACAAAAAGTGTGGCTAATTAGGCAAATTTTTAAAATTCCTTTTAAAATAAAAATCAAAAACACATAGAAGAATACAGTTTAGTTGTCAGAAAAAAAAATTGATTTTATTTTTGAAAATTATTTTAATTTTTAAAATCTGCCTCATTGGTGACATTGTGTATATTTCCTGTAATTTCAGTAGTAGTAGTAGTAGTAGTAGTAGTAGTAGTTTTAAAATAGTACTGTCAATTGACTACAGATTCTTCACAGACATTGCCAGGGACATGTAGAGCAAGAATATAGTGGAGTTTGCTGAAAAAACAATCTGTGAATGATTAGACAAAAACAAAAACATTAAGAAACTTCAATAGATCCTGCTGCAACAACCTGCATTGAATGCACCAATCAATTCCTGTTTCTTCGAGGTGTACTTGAATCCACCGTACAAACAATATAAGTGAGTAAGATTTGGCAAACAAAAGAAAATATCAGAAATCCTTTTCTGTGACACATGAGCTGTCTTTGTTGAACTGACTGTGACATACAGTACCAGATAGAAATATTTCGCACGAACAAAACAAAGCAACAAAGCTGTGAAACAAAGGTCATTGTTTTTGCAGGCCTTGTTGTTCTGACAGCTCAGTGTGAGCTGTCAGATGCAGCTTGACTCCATACAGGAGAGGGAGCAGCCACACCCCCTCCGCACGCTACTGTAGTTCAGTTGTCTCTGGTAGAGATGGACAAAGAGGAGTAGAGAAGCCCCCAGAATCAGCCAAGTAAAGAGAAAAAAAAATGGAATTGGGGCCAATTCAATGTATTTGCACACAAAGCCTGATTAATTTAAAAAGAGAAGGAGAGAAAAAAGGAAACATGTAACCTAATGTCAGTGTGAACACCACCTGCAATGCTCAAAGGATTTGGTTAGGGTAATGGAAGTCATCGTTATATAGTCCTACCTTATGTCTGAAAATCAGGAATCCCGGAAAATATATAAATAAATAAATAAATCTGGAAAAATTCACATGCCTGCTCTTCTGAAGATGATGCACCAAAAAGCTGTGAAGTTTGCTGAAGACAAGCAGACTGGGAACATGGATAACTGGAACTGTGTCCTGTAGTTTGATGAGACCAAGACAAACTTTTTGGGTTCAGATCTGCATGTGTGGCAGCAAGCAGGTGTGGAGGACAGGGATAAGTGTGTCTTGCCTGCAGTGAACAATGGTGGTGGGAGCGTCATGGTTGAGGGTTACATGAGTACTACCAGCACTGGGGAGCTCGAGTTTATTGATAGAACCATGAACAGCAACATGTACTGTGACATACTGAAGCAGAGCATGACCCCCTCCCTTCAGAAACTGGGCCCAAGACAGTAGTCCACCATGAAAATGACCCCAAACACACCTCCAAGACAACCACTGCCTTGCTAAAGACAGTGAGGGTAAAGAAGATATACTTGTCCAACATGTCTCCAAACCTAAAACCCTAGTGAACATCTGTCAGACATCCTCAAATGGAGAGTGAAGGAGTGCAAGGTGTCTAACCTCCACCAGCTCTGTGATGGCTTCATGAAGGAGTGGAAGGAGTGGAAGAGGTTTCCATGTGAAGCTCTAGTGAACTACATGTCCAAAACAGTTAAGGTAGTAATGGAAAAAAAATGGTAACCACACAAAAAAATGACACTTTGGGCACAAATTAGACCTTTTCACTTAGGGGTGTAGCCATTTTTGTTGCCAGCGGTAAATCCAAATACAAGCTGTACATGGACTACTTTAAATTGTATCCAAATATCATATATTCAGTGTTGTCCCATGAAAAGATATAATCAAATATTTACAAAAATGTGAGGTATTGTATATCTTAAATTCTAACTGGTTACCTTTTAAATATTGAAAGGATGAAACTTGTCACCTTAATTAGAGCAGAGACTGGTAAAGATGAATTATTGTGGTACCTTGAGCTTCCAGCCTTCGGCGTCAGTCCTGTTGAAATACAGACTTGTTCTAATGCCCTTATCCAGAAGAAGGTCTGCTGGCTGACCCAGGAGTTCAACCATGAATTGAATCTGGAAATAAAAGACAGCATCACAGCCACATATCCAACAGACATGAGTCATAACTTATATACATTGTTATGTATAACCCTGGTCGCAATATTTCCTTCTGTGGTACTGATGATACACAAAGACCAGTTTAATCGTAAATTCCCCTCACAGTTTTATATCACCTACTGAGCATTAGCTGAACTCCAATGAACTGTGGTGGCTCTAACACAACTTATGCTAGCACTGGAAAGCATTGAAATAGTACCATACAGATCATTGTACCTGTGATGCGACTTAGACTATGAAGCCTTGCAGAGTAGACTTACTGAGTGGGATACTCAATAATATGAAGCTTATTAGTAAAATGTTCTCACAGATAAAAGGATGTTCAAAAGTGTGAACATAAGAACTAAGTTGTACAAAACTAAAGAAAATCTTTCTCTTTTTAGATATAACAGGGGCTGTCTCTTCAGCATGAGTACAAGCAGCAGTACATGACCTGTTAGAAACAGAGCGGACTTACTGCTTGATATTCATCTTCTCCCGGGAACAATGGATAGTTAAGGATCATTTCGGCCATCACACAGCCCAATGACCACATATCAATGGCCTCAGAAAATGGAAGGCCCAAAATTATTTCTGGAGACCTGAATGTGAAAGAAAAGTAGTACACAGAATGAGGTGTCAGTATTTATCTAGCACACATAATATAAAATTAAATAAACAGCGAGTACGGAGAGAAAGCACACAGTAAAACTACTAGACTACAAACTGACTCAGTCCATATACTGTAATAATGAGCGGTATCTATAGAGACCTCACCTATAGTAAAGTGCCTGCAGCTTCCTGCCTGGCCTGGTGTTACTGCTGGGAATGGCCAAGCCAAAGTCGATGAGTTTGACTCTGATAGGACGATCCCTACGATCCACCAGCACTATGTTATCTGGTTTGATGTCAGTATGGATCATTTTGACTAGTTTTAGTGCTTCCAGCGCTACGGCTAACTGCAAACACAAGGTCAGTAATACAATCAGAGCAAGTAGCACAGTGTCAAACTGTTTAGTACTTTGCTTTCTCACGGTTCCATATTCATACCTGTCGGACAATGAGTCTGATGTCACTTGGAACCATCTGTGATTTGATTTCACTCATGTAATCAAATAAGCTTATGTCCAACATTTCAAACACCAGCCCCTTTCCATGACTCATCTCGAAACAGCCAAAATATTTGACAATGTTTGCCTGGTCCAACTCGTATTTCATTAAGTAGTCCAGAATGCAAGCCTGGGGACAAGTTAGCAATTATACAGGTACACATAATGCTCTATAATTATCATTGTTACTGATAATATTATTATTTACATTAACATAATTATAAGGTAGCAGTAACTTTTCTTTTTTTATTGTTCATATTATTAGTCACTGTGATTGTCACAATCAAACACTGTATTTTCAGTTCTATCAATTATGCTATTCAATTGATCTTCCAAGCAACCATTATTTTATTTATGTTGTCATTTATATATTATTATAATTATTGTAAATATATTTTCTCTATTTGTTGTTATTTGTTATTCTCTATTTTTAAATTATAGACAGTTTAGGCCTAGTATAATATAATGTAAAGGATATTACTAAGTGCAATGACAGTGGTGACAAAAATGATGCTAGTCTTAATGTTAGAAATACTAATAATTAATATTCTGCTATAAATTCAAAAGAATTTTAAAAAGAACCACTCACCCACACCCTTTAATTTTGTCAGTATCACTACTTATTATTAATAATTCACTCTTTTCTTCATCATTACTCAATAGTCATACCTATTATACATACCTCCCCTGATCCTAGATACGTCACCAACTGTCTTGTCTCAATGTCTCTATGTTTTGTTCTATATCTTTCTGTTATGATACATTGCACTAAACATAAACATGTCCCACCTCTCTGTGGCTTAAATCCATTTTGTCATTGAAGATCTTTATAGCCACAATTTCCTTAGTGTCTTTTTTCAAGCATTTTAGCACCTTTCCAAAGCTGCCTTCTCCCATAATCTGCAGGAATTTATACTGGCTGGGGAGATGGTAAGGGCTCTCCTGGCCAGAGGTTACTTCATTCTGTTTTGCCATTTTGTCTCTCTCCAAAAGCTGAAAAGAAATTATAGATGATAATTCATTCACATTTACTATATTTTCTATGTTTTCTTTGGGCTTCGATCCTTTAAGGAACATGCAGGAATACCCATTTGCATCTGTCATGTCAGTCAGTCAGTCATTTTCTATACCTGCTTATTCCTCATTAGGGTCGCAGGGGTCTGCTGGAGCCTATCCCAGCACGTTACGGCGAGAGGCAGGGATACACCCCAGATGGTCGCCAGCCAATCGTGGGGCACACACACCATTCACTCACACACTCACACCTACGGGCAATTTAGAGTTGCCAATTAACCTCAGCATGTTTTTGGACTGTGGGAGGAAGCCGGAGTACCCGGTGAAAACCCACGCAGACACGAGGAGAACATGCAAACTCCACACAGAAAGGTCCCAGACCCAGGACGCAAGGCGGTCTTGAACCTGCGACCTTCTTGCTGTGAGGCAACAGCGCTAACCCCTGCGCCACCATGTCGCCCATCTGTCATGTATCAGATGCAAATGGATTTGACGGTCACTGAACATGATGATAGGATGATGATAGGACATGATATGTCCAAAGATGTGTTTAAATCCTCCAGACTCTTAAAGTTATTAAAATAAAACAAAATACCCAAACCTACAGCAACTATTTAGACAATTAAATAACATTTTAAAGGACCTTTAAAGCAAAAATGTCCAAAATTAAGCTGGTCTCAGGTTTTTGAGATATGATGATTTATTGCTTTACTTTGTTGAACATGATGATAAACTGAATGACTTAAGGTTTTGGACTGTTAGCCAGACACATGCAGACATTTAGAGATGTAACGAGAAATAAACCACTGATATAACTTACACAATTTATTATGTTTCTACATAAAAGAAAAAAATAGTTATTTACCTGATTTACAGCCTGGAAGATTTAAGGTCAAAGTACTTACATCGGTAATAATTTCAGTACGATTGTTATGTGCTGAAATGAGTTGAGCAGACTTTTAAACATCATGAGGATGTTGTTGTTTGTATTTGAACTGGAGGTGTGTGTATCTCAGGGTAGTTTGTTAACTGCTTAAATCTGTTTATATTTGAATTGAAGGTGACCTTTAACCTGAAGGTGACCTTCAGTTCAAATAAAAACAGGCTAAAATATTGACAAACTAGATCTAGATATCCTGGCAGCCCTGAGGGATCCATCTTTTCACTGGTCTGGTTTTATTGCTGAAAGTATTGAGTCTACACTCACTGCTGATGGTTTGGCTCCTTAGGTTTTGTCAAATGTTTGGAGTTGGCGTAAATTTCCAGAGAAATCTATATTATATATATATATACATATATATATATATATATATATATATATATATATATATATATATATATACCAGCAATGAAATAGCAAAAATAGAATCTTAGCTCATGTATTGGTCAGGCTTTATAAAAATCAAGAGACAGACTAACTTGTAATTGTAATAACTTGTCTTCTTCCTTATACTGGATTTACTAACATACTATAAAATAAAAATAAAAGTATAAATGCTGAATGACATTTAATAGTCAGGGTAGATGAAAGGTAGATTTTCACTTGTAGATTTGTATTTAAAGAACAGCTTAAAAGCACAGAATATACTTTAAGATTAAAAAATTAATTTGTTGGTTGGAGCAGTCTTCCTCCTCTGTGGCTGCATTTGTTTTAAATCCACTCTTCATGAATGCTAAAACCTGGAAATGTCAGGTTTCTTGAAGGATGGACCCAAGGGCAGACAGTATCATGGCTATCAAAATGTCTTTATTCCAGAAAACTAAAGATGCCTGAGCATGCAACAAAAAGCTCTCAAAAACAGTCAAACGTAAAGAAAAGTCCCAGGGAAAATCCACACCAAAAATGAGAACAAAGCACAAAAACAGGCCAGAATTACAGCAGGAAAACAGGGTCAGCACACACTCACAGTAGACACAACGATAACCAGACACAGACACAAGCAGGTTTAAATAAGGCAGGTAATCATGACACAATGAGGAACAGGTGAGCACACAACCAGGGAGGAGAGCAGAGGGAGGAGGGGCAGGGCAAGAACATCGAAAAGAAAAAGACAAACACAAGGGGAGACAGCCAGAAGGGGGCTACAGTGAGACCAGGGTCAAGAAATGTCTAAGAGTAGAGCAGAATCCTGACAGGAAAATCTATTTAAACTAGAGATAAGATATGTGCTACTGCCCCTTTTCAATCATCTCCTATAACTCACTCTTCAAACTTCCCTTTTTTATTGTATTATCTCTCCCCAGGAGGTTATTTTTGAACCTTTATGTTTTGTCTGTGTGATTGTTAGCAAAATACCTCAAAAGTTTTGGGTGGATTTTTGTCAAATTTTCAGCAATTGTTGGGAATGCTACTAAGGAACAGTTGGTTAAATTCAGGTAATGATCCAGAAGAAATCCTTGTTTCTGGATCACTTTGAATTTTTCATTGTTTGGTAACATTGTGGTAAATGGATCTTGAAACAGGTTCTATTGTTTGGGGCCACCTTTTTGACACTAGGGGTGGGGCATTAACACGGTAATTGCAATTAATTGTGATTAATTGCAATTGATTAATTACAAAACCTGCAATTAATTAGATTATTTTTTAATTCCACCCTTGTTTACCTATGAGCATTATCACTATGCAGTCAAGAAGTTGCATGATTTATTATCAGAATAGCAAATTTAATTTCAAATAATCTAACCATATTTTACAGATAATAGTCATGAAAATTAGGACTTTTCATTGCTCAATAGTGCATGTATTCAATAAGTAAAGGACAACAATGATGGGGGAGTTGCAAGATGCTTGGTGGAGGACTTTTAAGTGCTTTTCTAGTTATTATTTATACCCGGCTCCTCATATGAACAGTCTTCTTATCTGCTTACTTTTGGTAAACATATTTTAAAAACCTCATACAATTTGTTTTAGTCCTGAAATCAGTGATCAGCTGTGACAGGATCTCAAGAAGTTGATATATGAGTTGAGGATCAACTTCTGAACAACATCTCATTGATCCATCTCATGCTCTCAGACGAGGCTGATTACAGCAAGGATTATAATCTATTTTTCAAAGATAATAAGTTTAGCGGCTGAACATCCCTGAACCTGGTCACCTCAAGTAACTCTGACCTGTATTTGTGGGCAAATATTCAAAGAAAATTCTCACGGCGTGTCTCGCCTTCATACAGAAGATACAGAGGACATCTTAAAGAGAATATTCAAATAGTAAAATGTCAAAAATAATAACAAATACCAATCAATGTGGTCACCAGAAACTAAGAGTTCCTGAAATAGCCACATAAAAGAAAACAATTGAATGAATGTTTGTTTGCTGAATAATTTGTCTGAACAAAACACAGATTATATATATGACATCATAAATAGTTCAGTCAACTAATCAATTCATCTTGTAGCCATTCATTCATATCTGCCCTCATCGTCAACTTTAAACTTCTGATTTAATATTTATGACAGTAAGTTAAAGACATATTGAGTTGGAGATATGTTTAAGTGTGTTGTGAATTTACGTAACACTGTCTCCTCGCCTCCATCTTATTGCTTATTGATAACCTGCAAACAAAAACAAGGGCTGTGGGGTATTCTGAGAGCAGGATTATAAGTAAGCCTCATAAGTCAAAGATCCTCACTGAGCTATCCGTGAGTCTAATGACAAATGGAAACCATCCTATTTATGAGAATACCATTGGTGAAGAAATGTCAATGTCGTTTGTCGTTAGTTGTTTTAGGAGTTGTACGTACTTGTTATGCTCATCTACTGTCATATATCTTAGAGTTCAACAAAGATAGCTTGGTGTCAAAATAAGGGATTAAAGGTCATAACCTCACACACGCTGTCATAAGACCTTTGCATAACAGGTGGTGTGTGAACTATGTCGCTCTGCTTTACAGGGTCCTCTGAACGGCATCAGAGATTCACTGATGCGACGTTTCTCACAAGAAAGTAATTGTCTATACACAGAGAAAAAAAATGGAAATGTTAGTACTTCATGCTATAAAAAAAAAAAAAAAAACATCACCCAAAGTTCATGAATCAACATGACTAGGCTTAGGTCCAAGTAAGTAATATGTAAGGAAACTGAACTAGCCACAATTGTAATCACAAATCTTGATATAGCGAGTTTGATTTGGAAAATAGAACCCCTTTATTTTGCATGTGAAAATTTATCATGTTTAGGAAGTGAAAAAAATGTCAGGAAACTCAACTGAATTGGTTCATATATACTGTCCCAATAAGCCATAGATGTCATGACTCTTTAGGGTTCCTACATGTTTCTTCAAATTAAATTCAAGTCAAGACCATTTATATAAAACTTAATACCTTTTTAATGGCCTATTTCCCAGGCCTACTGGCAGAGGAAAAAACTTTTGTTAATTTGTATTTATATCATCCCATTGGCACATTTCCGTATTATATTACATTTGTATTGAATGCTATGGTACTACGTCCAGATAATATTTTTTTCACTATATCCGGTCCCTAACATGGACCACAGAGAATGGCGGTGGATTGACGATGTGGAGATGCTGTTTTCTGGTAGAAGTAGTGCAGTAATATTACAGTAATATTCTAGTATATCAGAATATAATGATATTTCTATATACTACTCTTTTTTTACACGGACACTGTCTTGGTCTCTGATTAAAAGCTCAGGTGAAACCAAACATCAAGCCAATATCCAATAACGAGCCAGCTTCACCACAGTTTGGTTCTTGAGGTAAATTATCTCGGCTCACACATGCATAGCAACCACCCTGACGACACAAATATTTTACTACGCAACTTCTGGCAAGCCAGAATTTTTGGGCCATGACAGTTCTGACACTTCTTATTTAGGCCACATCCAAATAATAGTGGTTGACAAATAAAACTTTTGAGGAGAATGCAATACGTAGAAGTTACATACGGCACACATTTTAGGACCCAAATTTTTTTCATGTCTTTTTAAGTTTGGCATTTTAAACAAGATATATATGTGCTTTTATTATCTTAGGTTTTATCAACTACAGTATTTATCACCTAGACCTTCCTTACAGTCAAAAATTAAATATCGTTTCTGTAATATACTTCAAATAATGTTCTCCAATCTCTGTGTCTGAAATTTCCTTTCTCTGCTTTGAACAGCTTGATGCAATGTAATTGTGAATTTACACAGATGATACTCAGATGAATGAAGACAGGTAGAATAATGTGATTCAAATATAATTTATTACAAGATATATAGCGTTAACCTCACAATACAACTCTACTTGACTTGAACAGATAGATAGATAGATAGATAGATAGATAGATAGATAGATAGATAGATAGATAGATAGGTAGATAGATAGATAGATAGATAGATAGATAGATAGATAGATAGATAGATAGATAGATAGATAGATAGATAGATAGATAGATAGGTAGATAGATAGATAGATAGATAGATAGATAGATAGATAATATATTTCAATCTACCCACTTTAAATGAAAGATGTGATGTCTCTTAGTTGAAACATGATCATCCCTTTAGTTAAACCCAAGCAGTGGTACAATGAGTAACAATATTACACAGTTGCTGGGCTAAGTAGGAGGACAACAATCCACAACAGAGACTTCCTGAGTTCTCATTCTGATATAATCAAATACATTATAGCACTCGATGCGATGCAAAACTTCCAAGTGTTGAAGCGTAGCGGCCCAGGTCTAGAGAAGGAGAGGCATTCTTGGGGGCTGCTGTCCAAGCGCATGTTCCTCCACTTATCAAGGAGAGAAACAAAATACCCGTTCAGTCTCATCTCCATACTCAAAGAGGAGGAAGAAAAGAAAGCTGCTGGATTGCAGCCACCAGGAATAAACCATTTCCATGTGGTCTAGACGATGCCAAACTGGGCCAAGTCGCTCAGCTCCAGGTCACCGAAAGTCTCCCAGGGGCAGATGAATGCTGCATCTGCAGAAAGGGAAGCACAGTTTAATACAACTTACATACTTAATACAATATTTTAAAATCATTTATTGTCAGTAATTGCTTAAATAGTTACCGTCACCCATCCCCGGAAGACCATTAGATCTGAAAAAAGAAAAGAGACATGAGATATGTTGAATCTATTACATTACAGTTGTGATGCATGTAAATTTGCTGTATTGTGTGCTCTACCGACTCCAGACTTACCCCTTCTGTCCGGCTTTAGGAGCCTTGCTCTTGAACTGCTTGGCCTCCTTATCCTTGGCAGGAGCGGGCTTGGTGCCTCCGGGTGATGCTACTCCTGGTGCTTTGTTCATTTCTATAAAAAACAAAGATTCATCTTATCACAAGGACAAAGTAGAAAAGGAACAGAAAGTACTGAAGTACTGAAATTATATATGATGTGGGGGAAAAAAACATCTGGAACTAGATACATAACTAAAAGGTGATAAAGTCATGAACCATTTTTTATCTAGTTCAGGCTGTCTGCATCCTCAACTCATCAACTCATCCCTTAATCTGTCTTATAAAACATTAAACAATAAAGTCATATTGTATCATATCACATTGCATCATATGACAGGCTGTTTCAATTACAATCTGCAAGCTACAATCTTTTTTTAGGTTATGTACATTATATGTTAATTAATCCGTTGATTTAAAGAAGCAGCAATACAAATGAAAACTGACTCACTAAGCAGCAAAGAATCCTACTCCTGTCATTATAAATCCAAATCTAAATAAACAGATAAATGTCAAATGTGAACATTAACTAATAAGATCAACATCCAACAGTATTTATTTATGGATTTATCAATGTTTAACATGACTGGAAATGTGGTAGTGCAATTATATAAATCCTGGAACAATGCAGCACATCCATTCTTCTGAAAATGGACATAATTTTACTCTCAATGAATTCACAGTAAAATAACTTGTCAGAAAAAAGTGCAGAGCTTGAAAAAAGTGTGAACCTCACATTTTACAGCAGCATATTAAAAAGAAAATCCATTTTTTCTTTCTTCTTAAATAGAAAAAAACAAACCCAAAATTGCAAACAATAACTGCAAAAGCTGCTACATGTACAACTATTTGTTAAGGAACATTAGAAGTCATTGCAGACTGCAGCAGCAGTGAAACTTACCTGCGGTTTGTTAGTTTGATTGATCTTTGATCGACAAAGAGAAGCTCTCTGGAAGGTCTGAGTGGAAAAAGAAATGCAAAACAAAGAGAAGATTCTCTTTCTTTTTGCAGTCTTTCTGTCCAGCGCGCTGCGTCGCTCACATCCTTTATATACCTGCGGGCTCATACACTAAGCTGTTAATGGAGTTGACATGATGTATTCTTAGGGATAATCCTAAGAACAGCACGTACTTATAGTACAGCCGTCTGCGTCTGGTGATAATTTATGCTCACCAGGTTATTAGTTCTATATTTTTACTACATAGGTACATAATAGTTTAATTCAAATCTCAAACTGTTGTTTGAGAGGCATTGGTTTATTTGGTAATTTTGGAGGTTGTGTTGTTGAACTGTATCAGGTTATATACTGAGAGGTGTCAAATTTTGACTGCCCTAAATTATTAGTAGTAAAAAAATCTGCTGCACTAAATGGAACGGAATCTTATTAAATATTATTGGTAACACCTGTGTTTGCCTACTATTTTTTTTTGTTAATATCGCTGCAACGAATACAGGTTTGTTTATTTGTCATGCTTTAATTTCATAACTTATTGAGACACTGAACTATATAAATCTCAATAAAAACGGGAAGAATGAGCACAAAATATTAGAAACACCTCTCAGTGTACCCACAAGGCACCAAAAATATCTAAAGCCTCAAAAATGACAATAAAATAAAAAAAAAAAATCAATTCTCTAAAACTGATTCAAATAAAAACTGAACATGATGAGCAGGTCTGCCATAGCTTTATGCAGATGTACCTTTATGAATTGACAGATTAATGTATGTAGCTTTTTGATAACAGAAAAGGGGAATAAAATAAGAAACTGTGCAGACTAGATGGATAATTGTTTCATTGTTTGTGAAGAAAGATGGAATGTGGAGTAAATTAAATGTATGAAAATGTAGCCAGCTGTATTCTGTCTATTTGTTGAACTTTGGCACATATGAGTTCTGATTATATCAGATCAGATAACATGAGATTAGATTACAAGCAATTAGATCAGGCTAGATTAGTGAAATCACCATGGGAAAAACACTGCAGAAATATGCTGCTTCTCATATTAGACATGAACAATGTTTTTCTCTCCAACATATGTTTAATCCTGATTGAGTGAAACAGCAGAGCCACAACTTTCTGGTTTTAGGAGGCATGAGGTGGACACAGACCGACAGACACAACACAGACAGACTGGGTCGTCACACGACTACAGAGTAAGTGACAGCACTATATGAGGAACAAGTGGTAAGAGTTTACAGTGGATTACGCCTAATGACCTGAACTATTAGTGGGTGATGTAACCTCCAACCCACACATCCACTCACACCACTTTGTTACTTAACAAACACGGTGACTATTAACTGGATTTTAGCAGGATTGAAAACAAGCCAGTGCTGCATATATAATACTGAATGTTTGTAGGTATGCTTATACATTACAATATTTTTTGCGGGAAATGTAATGCTAACAGAATGAGGTTTTGTTTTGGTCCATGCAGATTAAGGCTTAGTTAAAGGTTATGTTCAGGTGTGGCAGAGATAATTGGTTGGGATTATATAGGTCATAGTTAAGCATCACAGAAGACGATTAGTTGTGGTAAGACTAAACACAAACTGATGAGGTAATAGAGTTCCCCACATTCACCTTTTATAATAAATATTTAAATTATTATTAAATATTTAAAGTCTACCCCGACTTCAGCTGAATGTGGAAACTTCTCTGTCCAGAACAATGTACTGTATGTTGAGTTTGATTCACATGCATCTATATATATATGCATCTATATTATATATAATATAAAGTTGGACTTAAAGAGGTGTGACATCACTGGTTGGGTTAAATGGAGCCGAAAATTGAGTCTCAGATTTGCAGCTTCTGGTCAGCACCATCTTTTCCGATTGGAGCAGCAGCTTCCAAATAAGAAACATCATCTTTCATACTCTGCAAACATGCTCTGCTACCAACTACACAGTGTCTGGTGACGAGCACAGAGCCCATTAACTGACCTCAACCCATACGTAACAGTTGACCAGTTTTTTGTTTTCTTTTATTGAATGGTCTAGTATATCTCTGATATGCAGATCCCTTATGAATCCAGACCTCTTAGATGGTCTGGGACAGGTCTGGTCTCTGTTCCAGAGTCAGAACTAAACATGGAGAAGCCGCATTAAGTTTCTATGCCCCACACATCTGGAGCAAACCAGTTGTTTATTATTATTATTTAATATTTAATAAGTTTTAATTTCTGATTGTTCTTATTTTTTTTATTTAAAATTTGTGATTTCACTTTTAATCAACTCTTTTTAAATTGTATCTTGATGTTTTTATTGTTTTATGTAAAGAACTTTAAATTACCATGTTGAAATGTGCTATACAAATAAACTTGCCTAGTTTAGAGCTAAGAAAATCTATGGTGCTTATTTTAAATCAGTCAAACTAAAGACACCTACACACAAAAAATTACACCCAGAGTTAGACTTGGACATTTCTCTTATGGAATTACAGGAAATTGGAAGCAGCAGACCCAGTGCCTCCTATGGATTTATTCAGGCTATGAATCTCATGACCGCACATGACCTTCTCCTGAGAAACATGTGGTTACTACTCTAATTCTGTAAAACTTAAGGGACTCAAATAGTAAAATACTACAATATGTTGACTCGACTGTCAATTCTAGTCATATATGAGGGATGCTGCAACAATGACTGTGTCTGTAGACACACGGTGTGATTAATCCTCATTGTTAATTTGTCATGTTGAGCCAAGACACTCTATGACTAATGCACACTGCCTCACTGAGTTTAATCATGCCAGGAAATTTGACTGATGCCTCGGTATATGTGTCTCTAGTAATCTGTAAACATAGGAAGCCCTCATGTGTTTTAGGTTGAAGGTATCAAGTGGAAGTGAAGAGCAGCCCAGTGGAGTCAGGGTGAGTTGAACATATGGGTTTGTAGTGCTGAACAAGCTCAGTAGTGTGCACAGCTATGGTGGCCATGCAGAGAACAGATGGCCATGACTAGTGGCGGCTGGTGCATTTGTGTCCAGGCGGAGCTACACTAGAAAAGGGGACAGGGGGGCTCAGGGGGCTTTGAGGATCTTGCATGTATGTTCCTGCAATCAGGTGAATTTTTAGAGACCAATTTGTCACCAAATACTTTTGCACTAATAAGTGCATAAGACATCAATGGGACAAACATTGAATAAACCATTATATCAAGAGAAAAACTTTGACAGGGGGCTAGGGGGATACTGTATCTATTGCTGTAATCCAATGTTCTCTCTCTCTCTCTCTCTCTCTCTCTCTCTCTCACACACACACACACACACACACACACACACACATACACACACAGAGAGAGCATGAGATGGAAACAACAACATAGACTATAATCACCACTTACAGTTCACAGCTTGCTGGACCATGGACAGCAGTTTCCTCAGAGAGACATTAGCTGATGATCTTAGGCGCTGCCAACTTGATGTGTTGGCTCTGCTAGTTAAGATAACATTAGCTAACACGTTAGCTAGTGCGTTAGCCTGTCTTTACATTAAATGTCTTAGCTCTACATTTTTAGCCACATTAGCTGGTCCTGCTTGCTAGTACTACGTTTGGGTATCTTAGACAAGCTGTTGCTAAATTGGAGCTGACGTGACTAGGATAGGTTAGCCTCATGTACACTTTTTCCAAAGATTCTTTTGATGGAATTCATAGTTACATTTGTACAAACTGGTGTGTCCGATATTTTTCCCCACTGTCCCTCTTCGCTCCTCTCATCAAGAAAGTCAGCATCAGTAAACTCATTGCTCAGTTAGCTTAGCATAGCTAAGAAACATGCTGCCACCTAGTGGTTAGGGCCTAGATCAACTCAATGATTTATGTGACCTGGCAAAACGAAGTTTACATTAAAATGGTCATTTACATAAAATGTTCTTATTTAATATTTTTATTGCAGATTATACAATGGAACCATATTTAAATTAGACTATATATTTATATTCATGTCAGGGCATCACCCCCTCACCCTCTATTGGCTGCTGCTGGTCATGACTAAGCAAGTTTATTCATCATTAAGAAACATTTGAGTTCTTTTTATTGGACAGACAGTTCTGATCTTTATGGAACCTGCACCTGCTCAGTAAACCTGATTAGTGATGAAAATCAGCAGACATGTGAACACATGAACATGTGTTCATGTATGTGTTGCCTATTTTATTTTCTCATTTGTTATATGTATATATGTGTTGTTGCAAGCTTGTTTGTTAAGTAAGTGCAGTGATTGAAGAGGCAAAGGTTTGGATGACACATGCAGAAACTTCTCCTCATATATGAATCTTTGTCGCCCTCTAGTGGACAAATGCCTTTATGTTGTTTAATGTGAACTTGAATTGAGACAGGGACACGTGATTTTAAATATAAAAAATACCTGTATTTCTTTATTTATACAAGCTGATAATTACAATATAGTCAAATTGTGACAATATTAAAAACAAGTAAAAAATACATACATGTCCATCTGGAATATGTTTTATTTGTTTTAAATACAATCATTTTTTATTTGTATAGAGAACTTGGCAGTAATTACACAAACACACACACACACACACACACACACACAAACATGTTTTACTTCCAGTCAATGTCCTGCAGTAGAAACTGTGCCAGTCAATGCCAGTGTCTATTTATTAATGTTAACTCTAGCTTGTAATCATTAAAGAGGCTATGTGTAACTTCCAGAAAAAAGTTTTTTGTTCCCAGGCATGCTTCACTAAGCCTGCTGCTGTTTATTAAACATGGTTGTGGTTGAAGATTAACACATATTTTTGCTGACTGCAACTCACTTAACAGTAAGGTGTCACTAGTGAGAGGGGATTTCTGAAAGTTACACATTGTCCATTTAAAGAAGTCATTTCAGAATTTTCTGTGTTGTGGCATTGCTTTTAAAGATCAGTGAATTACTGTAAGAAGCATTTTTAAACAACCTGATAGCATACAGTGACAGTTTCTTGGCTTCTGTTATTCCATAATTCCCGAGTTGCTGAGGAAAGGTTCAGTGATGGGCAGAGAAGTCGGTTCTGCATGTGGAGTGACACCAGTCTGCTGGATGAACTGCTGCAGGTTACATTGTCGAAGCTCTTTATTCAGGTCCTCCATTAAGGTCCATCTGTCCTAGAGAATAGAGGGAACATTATGTTACCAGCATCACTAACAGATAGTTGAATACATCTAGCAAGCATGCAGGGGAAGTTAAAATATACAGATGGAAATATGAAAAGATTCAAACCAACAATGTCACAGACAAGCTTGGCCACCCAGAAGATATTGAGAGACAGATTAATACATATTAATTATGGTCTTTAGTGCAAATATACTGTATTGACATTATTAGTTAGTTTACATATAGATTACTTTATAACAATTGTGCATCAGGAAAAATATTTATATTGAACAAATCTGCCAAATGTACACTCTCCAAGTGTTTCTTTTTTTCTTCTTTAACATGCATTTAGATAAACATGAAGATATGTATTATGTTATGTGAATAACTATTTGCAAGGAATACTTTTTCACATCCCTGACCTATAGTGGGGGCGACACGGTGGCGCAGGGGTTAGCGCTGTTGCCTCACAGCAAGAAGGTCGCAGGTTCAAGACCTCCTTGGTCCGGGGTCTGGGACCTTTCTGTGTGGAGTTTGCATGTTCTCCCTGTGTCTGCGTGGGTTTTCACCGGGTACTCCGGCTTCCTCCCACAGTTCAAAAACATGCTCAGGTTAATTGGAGACTCTAAATTGCCCGTAGGTGTGAGTGTGTGAGTGAATGGTGTGTGCCCCACGATTGGCTGGCGACCATCTGGGGTGTATCCCTGCCTCTCGCCGTAACGCGCTGGGATAGGCTCCAGCAGACCCCTGCGACCCTAATGAGGAATAAGCAGGTATAGAAAATGACTGACTGACTGACTGACTGACCTATAGTGACCTCTTGTGGTCCATGTGATAAAGCTCCAGCTCTCTCAATAGCTGTTGGATTGTCTTGTTACTGCAGCAAATTTTCAAGTCAAAGTTCACTATAAAGATGAATGAAATAAATCCCAGTTTTACATTTTCACAGATTGTGACAATTTCACATCAATGTATTGAATTGGGTCTGAACATTTGCTGTTACAAATGCTGATGCAAGATATTATATACTAGAAAATCACTCTGAGGGTGCAGACCTCCATTTACTGCAATGTTACCAAACCACAAGAAATTCAAAGTGATCCAGAAACCAGGATTTCTTCCAGATCATTACTAAAATGTAATCATCTGTTTATAGCACCTTTCCCTACAGAAACAGACAGTCAGACAAATGCTCTTTGGCAGAGGTAAAATTATAATTAGGAAATAAAACAGGAGTTGGGCGACACAGTGGAGCAGGGGTTAGCGCTGTTGCCTCACAGCAAGAAGGTTGCAGGTTCAAGACCTCCTTGGGTCCTAGGTCTGGGATCTTTCTGTGTGGAGTTTGCATGTTCTCCCTGTGTCTGTGTGGGTTTTCACCGGGTACTCCGGCTTCCTCCCACAGTCCAAAAACATGCTCAGGTTAATTGGAGACTCTAAATTGCCCGTAGGTGTGAATGCGTGAGTGAATGGTGTGTGTGCCCCATGATTGACTGGCGACCATCTGGGGTGTATCCCTGCCTCTCGCCGTAACGCGCTGGAATAGGCTCCAGCAGATCCCTGCGACCCTAATGAGGAATAAGTGGGTATAGAAGATGAGATGAGAACAGGAGTTATACCTCAATGTTTTCCTCTGCAGTGTGTAGTTCTCTCTCCACCCCTGACAATAACTCATCCAGTTCTTCAGCCTGCTGCAGGCGGTAGTGAAGTTCCTGCTTCAGAGCTCTCAGGGTTTCATCTGGTTGCAGAGTCTGGGCCTGAGAGCTTTGTCTGTGGGCTGTGAGCTTTATGTCCTGTTCCAGATGTGCAGAACTGGCTTGGAGATTTTGGATCTGACAATTGAAATCATCCACCGATGACTGTATCTGGTGTAGTCGTCTGTGCATATCTGTTGATGACAGTGTTAATATTTCCTGTTTTAGAATTGTTTTTCTAAAAAATGAAGAAAATGTAAACAGCTTTGAAAACAAACCTCGTTCTCTGTTCATCTCTTCATGTAACTCTTCCTCCCACTGCTGTGCATGCATCAGCTCCTCCTCGTTCACTCTCAGCCATTGCTCCAGTTCCTCCAGTTCCGCTGTGAGGTCCAGCACCAGATCAGGCACTGCAGCAGACCTCTCCCGCTCCCACGCCTCTGTCTCCCTTTCTAGAGCATCGAGGTGAACCTCCAGGCCCTGTAGCCTTCTCTGTTGGTGCAGAACCTTCCTAAACACCTCCTCTTTGGGGGAGTAAGAAGGAATCCCATTCACAGACTCAAAAGGGTCTAGGAAAGAGACAGGGGAAGCCCGCGGTTCTGGGGAAGCTCTGGGTGATGGTGACCAGGCCCTATTTGATTTAGTCCTCCTGGGAACTGTTGAGGGACCCAGATTGAAGGTGAGAGACTTCTGCGGTGCCTTCTGTTTGAGGCGTTCTGGTGGTCTGGATAGGGGAGGAAGTCTTTCTCTGGTCGGTTGGTCCTGACCATCACTGAGACTGGGACCTGTCCGCTGCAGAATGAACTGGACTTCTGCAGACAGCTGTCCCAGCTGAGCCAGCTGTTCCAGAGGACAGTCATCAGCAGCCAGCTGTCTCTCTGTGCCTCTTAATTTCATGATTAGAATGTAGCGACCTGTCTGACCTGTGAAGAAATAACATGAAAACACAAAGCATTTAGTCAGGGTCAGTTTTCAAAAAAAAGATAAACCCCAAGGCATTTCATGTTCATTTTTGGCATGCAACGTTTTTAGGGGGGGCGACATGGTGGCACAGGGATTAGCGGTGTTGCCACACAGCAAGAAGGTCGCAGGTTCACGACCTCCTTGGGTCCTTAGTCTGGGACCTTTTTGTGTGGAGTTTGCATGTTCTCCCCGTGTCTGCGTGGGTTTTCACCGGGTACTCCGGCTTCCTCCCACAGTCCAAAAACATGCTCAGGTTAATTTGGAGACTCTAAATTGCTCATAGGTGTGAGTGAATGGTGTGTGATAGGCTGGCGACCATCTGGGGGTGTATCCCTGCCCCTCACGTAACGCGCTCAGATTGGCTCCAGCAGACCCCTGTGACCCTAATGAGGAATAAGAAGGTATAGAAAATGACTGACGGACGTTTTTAGGGGTTTTGAAGAGGGCTGGATTCAACTCTTCTGCACGCCAGACTCAAAAAGTCGCATTATGCCTCATGGTGAAATCCAATATGGCTGCTGCCACCAGATCAAGATAGAACTGATCACTTATCTTCGTGACTGTAGAAGGTAGAAACCTGATTGGAATGTACTTGTATATGTTTCTACGCATAGGGAATTCATGGGCATGCTCAGAGAAAAAGTTTCAAATGAATGTACATAGTTAAAAGTTGGCGTCTCAGATAGTAAATTTCATGAACAAAAGAGGGTCTTTACTTGAAAAATGTTTAGGGACAAAGTGTATTACAATATTTTAACTATTTATTTACTTTTTCTGAATTCCATTCTATTTATTTACCATCTATATTTTATCTATTTAGTAAATAATTTATCTAATATTCAATGCCTATTAGTTTCATGGTGTGGAGAGTTAGGCTAGATCTGACTATATTGCCATTGTATATTTAGGCTATATTTGCTCCCAATCATCATCCTTGTCTTCCTCTCCTGTGTTCTGGCAGGAATTTACCACCATGCTACATCACAATCATCAAACAGTTGATTATACAGTAAATGGTTTAAAAACGGTGTTTAGAGGAGGAATGAACTGTTTATCAATTAGCAGGTCAACCAGATTTGAAAACTGGAATTCCTAATTATTCAAAAGAAATAATGTTATAAACCCATTGTTGTAATAAAAGCCTGCATATGCACAGGTTGGTGCCATTTGTATTGTGTGAAAAATGTCTGTTGGTACTGGTGTGTCACAAAGTATCTTGTAGAATGCAAAAAGTTTGTGTAAAAGGTTAACAGTAGGAACTTTTTCAATAGAAAAGGTTAACAGTAACATAACATTAAAAGTATATAATATTAAAGTTATCTTAAAAATATAAGAAAAACTAAATTTACTTACCAATTGCTTGTGCAAGAGCGATGACGACATCCTGACAGGAAGTGTTTAGTGATAGGCCGCACACCACCCTGACCACACCCTCCACCCACACCTTCAGCTCCATCACTTACACTCAGCACCAATGACCTGCAGGAAGACAGATAAAGGGAAATGGGGACAGGTCCAGCCGTGTCACTGATGGATGAAAACGAACCTGCCAGGTGCTAGCCTTGGACCATGTTCAACTCAATTAAAAGCATCCTTTTATATATATTTTCTAGTTAAAGATATTGACAATCTGAGAACTACAATATATTTTTCTAGGTGAAAAAAATGCAAACAATAAAATCCAGTCCAGTGCAGATATTTTCAGAATAAGCAAAGGAAAAAATGCTGGTAGTCAACAATTTTCACTGTTATGGGAACACAGTGACTTTCTCATGCTCTTTTTTCTATACAATACTAAACCCTCCTCCTGTTGCTGCATGAAAGCTGAGCCAGCCAGAGAGATATCACTCTCATGGTGTTGGTATCCAGATTATAGTGCAAAATGACACCCAACACACATGTTTAGGAATTTTCTCACATACTGAATTACACAGAAAAAGTACACAGTCACACTGTTCGCAAAGAAGAACACAATAACATCCAGTGTGGGTGTAGGACAGACAACAGGCTGTTTGAAAGCAGCTGACACATCAGCAAAAATCTGTTGTCCAATATGCTTCGTTTTCACATTCAAAACAAGACACGTGATCTGGACATCAAAAATTAAAAATAAAAATGTGAAGCAGCTTTTCACTCCATGACAGCTGGAGCTACGTTAGGTTACTGTACATACATTACTAGATTATAAAACATCAGGTGGATTAGATGGAGATTATGCAATCTTCAAACAAAAAAGCTAACACTGGGTACACTGTGAAAACTCACAGTGCAGTTTCGGTAAACCAGTCTCTAATCATTAACTAAGTACACAGATGTTTTCAGTTTCAGTCAACTCAAACTGGCTGATTATTACTTTAAGGTCCTGTATGTTCTGTGCTTTTCTTGGTTTAAGTTGTGATTTCCTTAATATGATATCATTGCGGTTTAAAGCACCAAAAATCTTATCATTATAGTCATTACAGCCCCTCTCAAGCTTTTCTCACAAGGTGTGTTTTGTCTCATTTATATGCATGAGCCTCTCCTCTGATTGGCTGATTTGAATGGAGGGGTGGGACGTGGCTGTATAGGTGTGACATCGTAAATTCTCGAAACTATAAACAGTTTGTTTTACAGCAACGTTTGTGAATCCAGGCTGTTTGCAATTCTCCATGAATGAAGTGTTTGATGTATGGGACAGTATTTATACAGTATAACACTAAGACCTTCTCTATAGTCACAATAGGCATTCAAATGATATGAGATCTATAAGCACATTCAGTTCAAATACTGTAGCCAAGCATTCACTAAACAAATCATATTCAACACTTGCTCTTTTTAAGACTTGTCTCAAATGATTATTTTGTACAATTGACTTTAAATAAATACAAATTATACAAACAATATAAATATTATATAAATATAAATACAAAGTATTAGAAGATACATTTGTTTTAGTAGATGATGATGAACAAGGCTCCCTGTGTACGACTGCCGTCGCAATTGCACAACAAAATGTCTGAAAGGAGCTTTACTATACTATATTTGAAGTTCATTAATGAAGTGAACACTTTCTCAGACTAGAATACTAGAATAGACCTTTCTGACTGAACTACAAATTCAGTCACTAGAAGAATCTGATTATAAATCAACAGGAATATATAAATGCATTCATATCTGACAAGGAAACAGGTGTTTGCCCGTGAAACGTGTAAATGTTTGAATCTGTGTAGTTGTCCCGTGTTTGCAGGAGAAGACACACAGGTTTGCTGAGGGCAGGAATGTGGCAGAACATGCTGACATTCCTGGAAGATTCAGACTCCACCCACACATGCCTCCAACTCTCTGTTTACACACTTCCACTGTTCAAAATAAGTTTCAGTACCACCATCACCCAGAAAATCAACGGATAGGAATGTTAAGTAAAACTATTGCTGCAAATATGTGAATATTCAATGATTTTTCGCTCACCTGAAACATACTAAATCATTTTCCTGACATTTCATGTATGAATTTCATCGTGAAATGAATAAACTTTTCCTTGATACTAGGTTTTTCATTTTGTAATTTAATTTTGTAATATATTGTCTGTCACTGAAGTGTGTTTACATTCTGCAGCTCAAGTGAACCATATAATTAGATTAGCTTCAAAAGCTTCTGTCAATTATTTCAGAAGTAACACTCAGTATTGTAGAGTTTTATGTAAATGCTCATTTTCAACTCTTTTTGCTTAATTTCTTTCTGTAAAAGGAGCAGAATCAAATTTGTATCCTGCTTGTCTTGAGTTAACATTCTAACCACACCATCAAATTCAATCTGATATTGATTATGAAAAAGGATGAATACAAATAAAAAATGTTATTTGATTTTGAATTTTGACTCTAAATTAAGACCCACTGATCCTTACTTAAAAACGACAAATGAAACACTTTCCTTTTTTCCCTCCTGAAGAACCAACTCACCTCTTTTTTATTTTGAGAAGAAAATGATTAACCCAAATCTAAAGGTCCCTCTGTTACTACAGCTCAAGAGACAAATGTTAACAGACTTACCTGTTAGTTCAAGCTTCTCTCTGTTTCCCTGGTTGTCTTCACTCTTTCTCACGGTTTTGTGTCCAGGTTGGTGAGGGGACATGACCCACAGCCCTCACCTACTGTACACTCACACTTCAGCCGAGGAGGAATGAAGCTGTGGAATGCAGCTCTTCCTGGTGCGCTGCAGGAAACGTGATGTCACTCTGAAAGTGTGGGAGGTAATTAAGCTCATTTACATAGTTTCTACTTATATCTCAGAGTCTACATTTAGATTAGTGATGGAGTTATTTTTTTTTTTTACATCCAGTGTTACTTAGGATTAAAAACATCAAAAATAGTTCTTTGATCCTCTTTTGCTCCTTTTCCTTCATGAAAATCCCCCAAACTTAAAAGGTACATTCTCATCTGACAACCCAACTAAACTCTAACATCTCTATCAGGAGATTTGTCATGTAAATGGTAACATAAAAGCTTTGAGTACTTCTTCCATTAAAAAAAATCAAATGAAACCTTTTCCCTTTGATGCTTGGAACAACACTGTCACTGTGACAGTGAAACCAGCTCCTCCCTCTGTGCATGAAAGTAGCTCCTCACATCGACCTGATTTCACTCTGCAACTTGTGTGTTTGTATCTGTTTGCATGTTTGTGCTTTGCGATGATTATTAACAAGATTTCCCAGCTAGTTTTTTTCAGCTACATTTAATTATAGAAAACAAAGACACATGCAAGATGATGCAAAGCAGTAGCTGTTAATATGCAAATGGTTCTGCTATTTGTATTTAGCATGATGTTATTTTATATCATTCCACACAACTCTCTAACAAGGGTCAAGCCACTATTGCCAATTCAAACTTTCAAAATTGTGAAAACGCAGCTAAATGCAATAAATGTAAAAAAAAAATAATAAATCAACCTGGAGCAGTGCAATATTAGAGCAGGCTTGCTTGTTAAATGAAGCACCATAATTTTACATTATGATGCATTGAAGGTCTGCCCAGTAAGGCAGGTAAATAAATGTTATCATAATGTGTTCAAATGTAACATCAATATATAAATAAAATAAAGAAGTATTTATAAGAGTATTGATGAGTATCAGTATTGATAATCAGTATCAATAAAATCCTTACGATACTTGTGTTGCATGTATAAGGTTCAACAGAGAGTGGCATTGTTTGCTTGTAGGTCTGCTCTGGATGCAGGAGACATTTTTGCTGCTCAAGAGGGCTGCTGCTGTAATTCTTCTGGTGCACCACCAGATAGAGGCATTGCTTTCATGTTCATCAGCTGTCCACACTAGGGACATCCTATTTCCTGCATCAGGATAGGAAGAACTGTGTATCCCAATGAGTTGGGCATTTAATAACTGCTATTTCTATGCCTATTTGTTGTGTGGCCTAGGAGCTGAATCGTAAAAATCCTTCAGAACATCCCCTCTGCTGCAGGGATGTAGATGAACGCTGCTTCAGATGATCCTTGGCAGCACTGAGACTGTTGAGGACAGGAAGACAGCATGCTGTGATCCTGTCCTCAACAGCCACTGAGACTGGTGGCAAACATCCAGTCCTGCACAGCAAAGGGTATGGTATGATTATATATATACAATAACATATTGAATACCATATTTAAAGACAGTGATTGTCTATTGTAATGCATTTTTCTATCATTTGTGCTTAAGAAATTATTGAAACAATTAATAAATTATCAAAATATTTTACAGTTTTGTGATGCTTTTCAAAGCACAAAGCATCCGACCATTAACTGACTGTAGATGTAACCAGTGATACGAAGTGAAAAAAACATTGTGGTGTGTGTGGGTGTATGTGTGGCCTCTAACATATTGTACCAGCCTTTTTCACTTGCTGCTTATGCTTCAGTGTCAGCGTCTTGGCATTGAACGTGCTGCTTGATTAGAGCAGGATCATCAGGAACGTGATTAGCGATGACAATAATGCGAGACAGAGATATTGCATCATCTCACATAGTACAGTGTGGTGGAAAGCACTAAATCATAGCTACATTTGTCCCAATAATTATAAAAATGATAATTATAAAGGTTACTTTTGAATTGAAGAGCTAAGTTAAGTTGAAATTATGAAAAACTGGGTGTGTGAGGTATTGTCCAATCACTGACTAGGATGCATTTTAATGTTGGACATAAGGCATTCATACAGCAGAGGATTAGCAGTGATGCCACATCATCCCATCATATTAATGCTACTAATGATCTACTTGGCTTGTGGCATCCTGACAACCTGCTGTCAAGGAGTCCCACACTGACACTGACATTTCATAATATATAAATATATACACATATATTTTATGTGAGAAGGGGACGTGCTACTCACTTTTGTCAAGAGATCCAGGAGCATTCTTTTAAAAGAATAACACCTTTGATCATAATAATAATTCTTTGCTCCTTTGCTAAATTCTAATAATGAAAATGTGATTTCTGTGAGCTTCACTCTGGGGCCTGCACCCAGTGACCCTGCTCAAACACAAACGTGGGCCTGCATCTAATTAGCAGCTCGCGCAGCTTCTGGAAGCAAAGCGCTCATAACCCGGTTGATTTATCTCATTTATCTGCCCAATGTTTATGCGTCTAATTGTTTGCCGTTTTAATATCGGTTGCTATTGACCGGCCAGTGGAAGATCTACAACCATGACGCAAGTCGCGTGTGACGCACGTTGTGGGCGTGTCTCCAGCGTCTACACTGCAAAAAATGGTCAACTTCAAAAAGAAGTCACACAGCAATGATAGAGGTTTTAATCGCAAATGTTTTAACTATGATAGTTTACCAGGATTTATTCTTTGAACTGGGATTTTAAAGCATGATGTTAATTTATTAGAGGGGCCCTATAATGAAAAAAACAGCTGTTCAGTACTTGTGAAAATGAGAAATAAGACCCATCCCACTCATTCTGTTGTGGCCTGGTAATTCATTTAGAAACGACTCCTGATGCGATGTCACAACAAGAGTAGAAGTTAATAGTTTTTTTAGTAGTAAGTTTATTTGTAAAGGGATCATGTACAGTAAAAAAAACGTTTCCATTCAACCAGAGTTAGCTTAGAGCTAATTTACATCTGCAGTCCCTTAGAAGGTCACAAGTCAAACATTTTTTAAAAAGACTATAGCAACTATATCCCCCCCTCCTCCAAAGGGACATACCCGACAGTGATAGGCCAATCACATCAGAGTGGGTTGGATATGGAGGAAGGAAACAGGGTTTTTCAGAGTGAGTGTGTGAGAAGGCAGACTGTATTGCTGCTACAGGTCTAACTAGGTGATTCTGGTTCATAAAAGCATGTCAATTAAAAAAATAGACCACAAAAACTAAAATATTACACTGTGAAAATGGCCAAAATAGAGCCCTCTAAGAAATTTCTGAAATTAGGTTTAAATTACTAGACATTAGCAAATTAGTGTAAAAACAATAATAAAATACACTGCTTGGTCAAAAAAGTCAACACCTGGATTTAACTAAACAGAGTCTCCTATTGGATAATTTCTAAATGGGTTATTATCATTCAGGGGACACTAAGCTATTTAACACCAACCGATGTAGCTTCTCATTTCTTAAACAACCATGCGGAACGACACATCCTGTGGTTGTGGAGAAGATGTTAACCTGTTTTTGAAGAGTCAAATCATTGGCATCAAGCAGAGAAAACATTACAAACACAGAAAACTAAACTGTTCATGCAGGTTCTCAGTTCATCCAGGTCATCTTTTTCTTGTGGAGTTTAGAGCAAAGCAACTGGACTTCTTAGCTGGTTTGAACGCATTATTGATTCATTGTTGTACCAATGCATTATTAAAAACTGGAAGGAACTGGAGGAACCAGAGTGCTGGTTGGTGTATCAGGGTAAGTCAAGAAGCAGATGAAGTGATTGACCAAGTCATTCCATCAATGAAAAGTTTCTTCCCTGATGGCACGAGCATATTCCAAGATGATGATGCCAGAATTCATCAGGCTCAAATTGTGATGAAGTGGTTCAGTGAGCATGAGACGTCATTTTCACATGTGGATCGACCACCACAGAGTCCAGACCTTAATCTCATCAAGAATCTTTGGTGTGTGTTAGAGAATGCTTTATGCAGTGGTCCAACTCCATCATCAATACAAGATCTTGGTAAAAAACGAATGCAACACTGTCAGTCAGTTATTTTCTATACTAGCTTATTCTTCACTAGGGTCACAGGGCCTACTGAGACCTCCTTGGTCTGGGACCTTTCTGTGTGGACCTTTCTCCTCATGTCTATGTGGGTTCTCTCCGGCTTCCTCCCACAGTGCAAAAACATGCTGAGGTTAATTGGAAACTCTAAATTTCCCATAGGTTTGAGTGAATGGTGTGTGTGCCCTATGATAGGCTGGTGACCATCTAGGTTGTATCCCTGCCTCCTGCTTGTAATGTGCTGGGATTGGCTCCAGCAGACCCCCGTGACCCTAGTAAAGAGTAAGCTTGTATAGAAAATGACAGAATGAATATCTTTGGAGGAACCCAGAGACTCTGGAGAAAACAGACACAGACAGAACATAAAAACTCAGAAAGGTCCCAGACCAAGGTCCTTAACCTGTGGCCTTCTTGCTGGGAGGTAACATGTTGCCCCTGAATCTAACACTGGATTGAAATAAATCTTGTCACATAGCAGAAGCTTATCAAAGCAATGCCAGGGGGGATGCCTGCATTTTATGTAAAGCACTTTGAATTACCTCGTTGTTGAAATGTGCTATACAAATAAACTTGCCTTGCTATAATTAAAGCCAAAGATAGTCCAATAAAATGTGTGTGACCTAATTTTTAGGTGCAACTTTTTTTTTGGCCAGGCAGCGTATCATGACCTGGACTGGATGGTTCCTAGCCTCCATATCTCGGTAGGATGGAGCCTTTTTACAGCGTCCTCCTCCTGCTCCTCCTCCTCCTCTGTAGAGACGGAGGGGGCAGGTCCTGGTGTAGTAGCTCTATTACTTCCCTGGCCAGACCAGCTGCAGCTCACACGGGGCTTGTGAGAGCCTCCCGCTGATCTGCTTATAATTACCGGAGAGGTGACCTGCTTTCAGCACCGCGGCTCGTCAACAGCTCCGGCGGACAAAAAAAAAAAAAGCGGAGATTCGTCGGCCAAGTCCCCGGCGGTTGCTTCACAGAGCGCGGGCACCAGGGCGCAGCCTCCGCGCTACTTTCAGCACCAGCGACCGGAGCGGAGCTGTCCACGCGTTCAGCACTTTCTCTCCCGGAGAAGACGAGATCCCAGGCAGGACACAAGCAGGAGATCTCAAGAGACAGCTGCTTTTCTTTTTTTTTTTAAGGATGGCGTCAAAATCCGTCGGCCTCTTCGTCCTGTTCCATCTCCTAGCCCTGAATGTAGTGATCCAGACCTCTGCCTTCCCCACACCGACAGCCTCAGCGGACGGTGAGTGGGCTTCATAGTCATAACAATATAGGTTAATATATAATAATCTATAATAGGAATATTGCAGCTGATAAGTCTGGGTGTTACTTCTAAACAAACAGTTTGTGGAGACATATTTTGATGATAAAGTAGGTTTTACAAACGCAGTGAAGTGCAACGAGGTCACGAAACTTTCAGCGCACGCGCCTGGTGCCTCGAATTAAAAAGAAAAAAGAAAACACTGAGATCATAATAAACTCCTTATAGATCAGATAATCCATTAAAGATGGAACAGGCCTCTCTGAACACATGTAAACACACATAGGCCTTGTTGAGAACAGCAGGCTGCAACATTATCAGGCAGTTAACGGGATATAAATGACTGTTGAGCTTTGTAAATGATTTATAATTCGTGGTTTACATTCAGCCGCAGACCTGTTGACAGGATACAGTAAAAGGAGAAGCCTTTTAAAGTTGAGCAGCAGCTCAGTGATGCTCCTGTCACGCTGCTTCTGGTCTATTTTCGCCGCAGTTTAATCTTTTGTTTGATAATCCGGTTTAGCTCTGCCTCTGCTGCGGTGGCGAGAGCAGGATCCATTTTCACATCTGAATAAAAAAAACAAAAAGTAATTACAAACGATGACGAGCGAAAAAATAATTCATTTAAAAAAAATGCAATTTCAAAAAAACTAATTTTATTGCCTATGTGTTTTCTCTAATTTCCACCTGTCTCCTTATTACCAGCTTGTGTTTCCAGCTTCACATTAAACGTTTGTGTTGCAGATAAAACCGTGTACAACAGACAGCTGACAGAAGAGAGACCTCTACAAGAGCAGGTGCCTCCATGTCCCGACATCTCCATCCAATATCCGGCCACAATTCAGCTTTATGGCCACTTGTCAAACAACCAGAAAATATGAATAATCTGCTGATGTCCAGGCTGGAACTGATATGTTCATGTTGGTCATTTCCTAGATTGCTGAGGCTGACAGCGTGAAGGCTGCAGTACAGTCGGCTGGTAAGCAGAAACCTTATTGGCAATCAATTAATGACTTTATTTCCGCCCTGCTAAGTGTGTTCCTGTTGCAGCAGCCCAGTAGAACAGGCCATCCATATGGAACACTTATTAAACCTCATTGATGCCAGAAGAGATGGCGGTTCATCTCCATCAGTCCTACTTCTCTGGTTTGATAATCTGGTTTCTGCTGCGTTTCAGAGAGTAAGCGTCCCGCTGAGTCCGATGACTCCACCGTGCTGAAGTCTCTGGCCGACAGACAGAAATCCAAGGAGACCGGTGAGGTGCCGGTGAAGGCGGATCAGTACATCCCAGATGAGTCCGATTCTACGAAGAGCCGCCGTCTGGCCGAGGACTACGACTCCACCAAGAACGGGATGGACTACGGTAAGTACCAGAGTACACACTGAAGCACTGTACTAACAGGTCCCAGTGCTGGTTAGGGTGCAGAGCTAGGTGGCTGATTGACCTTTGCCCTCTCAATTAAGGGGCAGGCCTGCCTCACTCTGGTTCTAGTCGGCCACCAAGTTGAAATTAAGACGATGAGGATGAGTGGGAAGAAAACGCCCGCATGTAATTAGAGATAACAAAATAGTCAAAGAAAGAAAACATGCCTGCAAGAGAGAAATATTCTGCCGCAATACACCTTCTGTTAGATCTTTACAGAAAACTTCTCCAAGCTACAACTTAAACTTATAGTCATCGAGATGCAGTAACACTCAGTATCACTCAAGGTTATCTTGTCTATAGACTATCACATTAGTTGGCTTTTATATATAAATCTCTCTTCTGGCTGGTTCCTCTTTAACTGCGTAGGTACATGTGTAACAAACCAAAATCAACATGGCTCCACTCTCATCATGTCCTACAGATGGTGATTCCATCTGTGTAACAGAACAGAATTAGGTCGATGAAGCTTTTAGATGCTGCTGCTTCTTCGTAGAATAACCAGACCTGTAATAATCAGAGCGGATCACCTTGAATCACTTTAAAAGGATCAAGAAAATAATTCTTGTGGTCAATGTGTTGGCTAATTCATCCTTGTTTCTGCATCATAACTGCATTTTTGTCCTGGACCATGCATGTATATTAACTGGATGTTGTGTTCACTCATTTTTAATGTGTTACATTTGTATTTGTCTGTTTGTGGCCAATGTTGATAATGCTGCTCTCTTGTTCAGGTCAGTTTTTGATCCCATTGAGAATGTGACCTAGTTCAATAGAGGATATAATTCTCTATTCTCTCCAATGCTCTGAATGAACATTTCTCATGTTAAAGTTGAATCTTGTGCTGAGGTTGATTTGATTTCATCAGATCAGCACCCACTTCACCATACAGCATATAATTTGATCCCCAGTCATCAGCATAAAGATGAGGTGACTCAGACTCAAAGCACTGAGTGCTACTCTTCATTGATTCATGTGGTCGGGCTTGGCAATGACAAGCAGCTCGTCAGGTTACACTATGTCTAAATGTGGCAAGCACAGCCTGGATTCTGTTTCTGACTTCCTGGAGTATGATAGAAATAGGCTCGGTACTGAACGTACATCATGGATGATTCAACCCACCAATATGGTCAAAAGCATTCTGGCCTATTATGTTTGGACCTTGAAAAGCAGCAGCAAATGTTATGTCAGCCAAGCTTCTGACTCAGTAATGTAGATATGGATTTATTGAGTGTGAGGAGTGGAAAGATGTCCAGTTTTAATGTTAATGCATTCAGATTCTCCCATGGCTCCTCCCGGAAAAGGATAATGCTCCTTCTATTGTTCTAATATGTCAGCATATTTACTTTGTGATGAATCCCAGTCTGTGACCTCTGACTTTGCGGGTTTTTTTGTTTTTTTTTAGCAAATTGCAATATTATCATTAGGTGCATAGCACCACCTACCATACCGGAATATGTAGAGCAGCATCATGTTTACACCAGCATGTGCATACCCAATATATATGAAAATGTGTTCAATTATATTCTAATTAAAACGCAATTATGAATATTATATTCCAAGTGACATTTATTCAATCGCCTTTATTGAAAAATTTAGAATCAAGGAACATGCAAATATTCTTTATTTCAAACTTCACTGAAAAGTTCTAGTATCTGTGCTCTGCAGGCTTCCAGTTTTAACTTAACAACAATAGTTGTGGATTGGCTCCAAATATTTTTGATATTACAAATTAATGCGTGTACATATTTGCCTTAAACACAGACCTGAACCCTCTCCCTTTTCTTTCTTCAGCAGATAAAGCTCTGCTCAGACATCATTCTGCCCCAATGAAGCTCAAATATTCAACTCTAAGAAAACAGATGTTTAACTTGAGGGGGATTTTGAGTCATAAAATCTGCTTTACACAGAAAATAAGCATCTTCAGAAAGCTAAAAGCTGGATAACACGTATTTTTCCCTCTCAGATGACCAGGAGAGCTTCCGTCAGGTGGACGGCACCCCACTGACGGCCGAGGACATCGTCCAGAAGATTGCAAAAAAAATCTATGAGGAGGACGACAGAGGAGTGTTTGACAGGATTGTCTCCAAGCTGCTGAAACTGGGGCTGGTAGGTCGTGAGCTTGTTCATTTAGCCGCAGCGTGTGGCCTGACATTTGCTCCGCAGGAGTTCTCTCATGTTTCCTTCACTGGAAGAGGAACAGATGTGTGCCATGTGCTTTGTTATTAGTTCTTGTAATTTGCTAGTGAGATGGATCTGTCACTTGCAATGGTCGATACGGTACCGTTCAAAAGTTTGGGGTCATTTCCTTAATTTTTAAAGAAAAGCTCTGTTATTTCAATGAAGAGAACTTTAAACTGATCAGAAATACACTCTATGTATTGCTAATGTGGTAAATGGCTACTATTCTAGCTGCAAATATCTACATCTGTGTATAGAGGCCCATTTCCAGCAACTATCACTCCAGTGTCTCCAGCACTTTCAATCCTTTTTTTGTCTCTGTGTAGATAACAGACAGCCAGGCAGACACTCTGGAGTACCAGGTAGCCGAGGCTCTCCAGGATCTCATCACCAAAAATGCCAAGAACAATGAGATCGAGGACGCTGACAATAACCAAGGAACCAGAGGAGACCAGGACGACCAGGGCGCAGACGCCAACACGGTAAACACTGGGAAGAAGCAATATGAACAATATTAACCCTTTGTTGCATGAAATATTACTTACAGTAAAAAATGTTTTGGCTGTTTTTACTACTTAAAACAACCTAAATAATAGGTAGATTTAATAAAATATAAGAAAAAATTGTTCACATAGTCTCAGGATAGTTTAATGTTATGTAAGTCAATGGTACTCCAATAGGTTGTATGTACTAGGAATTTTCCATATTTGGATATTGAAGCCATATGGTAACAAATCTATTTTAGCATATTAGTAAAAAAAAATTACCATCAAAATTGAATAGAATTAAAGTTTAAGATTTTATTTGGTCAAAATTTTCCCAAATTCTGAACAAACATCAACCTTCAGTTGTGAGACAATGATTCTCACATGTCAAATGTCCATAAGCAAACAGGATATCCTGGTCATGTGACTTCATAAATTGGATGTTTTCATGCCTAACTGTAAAAACACAGATTTTATATCGCAGCTTTTTAGAAATATTTAGATAAAATAATTGTTGCCATATGGCAACACTATGCGATAGAGGGTTCATGTCATGACAGCAGTAAAGACAGCAAATACTTTCAGGATGTGTGGGAGCAGCCCAGCCGCCGCTACAATGAAGACGAGGAGGACGAGGAAGGATACACCGATGATGTTGAGGATGAAGTGGACAGGGACGTGGAGGAAGAGAGAGACGACACCGCGGACAACACCTGGGACAGAGACACTGAGGAGGGCAATGAAGTGAGCCCAGAGGACGGACTCCAGGACCTGCAGTACTTCCCCAACTTCTACCGCCTGCTCAAAAGCCTGAACTCAGGTAAAACCATAGATGACAGCTTTAAATCAATTCTCTCCATAGCAGTTTTTCAGATTAAGAACAAGTCAAGAGAGCTGCTGTTGTCATGGCGATATATTTCTCAAAGATGAGTCAATGCTTGTTTTGCCTGCCTTTGTTTCCCCGGACATATCTTTCCAGGAAGTGCAGATGAAATGCGCGCACACATCACTAATTATTTATAATCCCATCAGCGTGACCCGCAGAGTCAAACAGCATGTGCTAACATTAACACCATGGCAACCGATTACATGTGGTAACATTAACACCATGGCAACCAATTACCGGTGCAAGGCATGAATGCGAGACATTGGTTTTGAGAGTCTTCCGGTTCTCTGTTTTCAGATCAAGACACGCAGGAGAGAGAGACTCTCATCACCATCATGAAAACCCTGATTGACTTTGTGAAGATGATGGTGAAGTACGGCACCATCACACCTGAGGAGGGCGTGTCCTATCTGGGTAAGAGCTGACAGAAGAGCAGAAATAACCCCTAACCCTGATGCTTATTTATAGACGGGAACATCAAGTCTCTAAAGTTAAGGCTTCATATCAGATCCACATTGAATTAAAGATAAATAGCATCATATTATGTTGGGATATGTCAATAATATAGTCAATAATATAATATCACTTTTTAACATTAAAAACATTGTACCAAACGTTTTTAATGTTCAACTTTTTTTTTATCTTAACATTTATGCGAAAATATAAAAATTGTCATGATCTTGATTTATATTCTCAAATTTATCATTATTTTTCGATTGCACCAATTGATATTTCATTTTAAGAAATCACACATTCCATATGATTTTTGTAAAAAGAATGTTACAAGTGGACTTTCAAATGACATAAAACCTTGCCAACCATTGCCAACTGAATTTTTAAATGTTAGTTTGTCACGAAAGCGGTGCCATTATTCATTATTATGCCATGATGAATACTCTGTTCTTATTGGCCCTCAAGTGTGCATCAGCACCTTGTCATGTACATGTAGTTCAACTCAAGTTTCATCAACGGCTCTAAATTTCATCTCTGGCTCCACTTTTCCTCCACATCATACAGCAAAACCAGTTAATGCACACCTACTGGTTGATTAATTATTTAATCAAATACATACCTATCTACTTGTAGTGAGGCCATGCTTTAATGATATGATTATATCATCAATTATAATTAAAAACTAATAAAAAAGAGAAAATTTCTTTGCTGATGATGTCATGTTTTACAGTAGAACACAGCTACTGCTTTGAAGACTAATTTCATATTTTGTGTTTTTTCACCATATCACAGTATATATTATAATATCGTGAAATATTCTTAATAATACTGTGTCCACTTCTGCTTGCACATGCTCTCTTTAAATCTCTTGGCTGCATTAGCTGGATAATGTGCATGTTTCCCTGTGCCTTTTTCATTGGTTTCTGTGTGTTCAACCGAGCTAATGAACCCATTAGCTGAAGCAGTGGAGTGTAAAAACTGCACAGATAGATTAGTGTCAGTGCTTCTACAAACTAGGCTGGTTTCAACCAGGCCAGTATCATGGCTGGCCATCACGTCCGTAGCCAGAGAAAAGCTCAGCCACCTGTAAGGGACATCTGTCATCTCCGCCCCCAACATCTTTCTACTCTCTCTTTTCTTTCACTCTCCTCCCACGTCCCTCCTACGCTTAGTCCCGCACAGAAAAACAGAGAAATGCTGGTGGTCTTTGCAAGTGCTGTACGATTATTTTAATTATTATTCAGTCAGTGAAATATTAGAAAAATTGTGTGAAAAAAATGCTGATCACAAGTTTTCAGAGCCAAAGTTCATCTTCATCTTCAAATTGCTAACAAACAGCCAATCTAATGTTAAATGACCAATACAATTCATTTGATTATTAAGTAATAGATTAATATTATAACTATGTAGACAGTTATAATGAATTTACAACATGAAGAACCTACTCTGAACTGTGATTACATATTAAAATAAGGCTAGCCTAGTCAATATCCCCTCAGCTGTAATCAATACTCCTCATTTGACCTCTGGCAGCAGCTGGTAATTGTACTCACACAGCGGAGCAAATGACCGCTGCTGACACACCGGACATAACATGCATACACCATTACATGTTTCCTAGCAACCCATTTGGCTTTATGTAGTATAGGCTACGAGGGGATAACGGGATGGAGTTTCACCATTGCCATAGCAACATGCTAATGCCATCCCCCTCACCTCCACCCCCAGTCATACATGATGCTCCAATGAGTCACAGGTACACAACCAGATACACACAGCTGGTACACAGCCAGATACACACACAGCAGGTACACAACCAGATACACAGTTTATACACAACCAGATACACACACAGCAGGTACACAACCAGATACACACACAGCAGGTACACAACCAGATACACACACAGCAGGTACACAACCAGATACACAGTTTATACACAACCAGATACACACACAGCAGGTACACAACCAGATACACACACAGCAGGTACACAGCCAGATACACACAGCTGGTACACAGCCAGATACACACAGCAGGTACACAACCAGATACACACAGCAGGTACACAACCAGATACACACAGCAGGTACACAACTAGATACACACAGCAGGAACACAGCCAGATACACACAGCAGGTACACAACCAGATACACACAGCTGATACACAACCAGATACACACAACTGTTCCACAACCAGATATACATAGCTGATACACAACATGACACACACAGCTGATACACAACCAGATACACACACAGCAGGTACACAACCAGATACACACTGCTGATACACAACCAGATACACACACAGCAGGTACACAACCAGATACACACTGCTGATACACAACCAGATACACACAGCTGATACACAACCAGATACACACAACTGTTCCACAACCAGATATACATAGCTGATATACAACATGACACACACAGCTGATACACAACCAGATACACACACAGCAGGTACACAACCAGATACACACTGCTGATACACAACCAGATACACACACAGCAGGTACACAACCAGATACACACAGCTGATACACAACCAGATACACACAGCAGGTACACAACTAGATACACACAGCTGATACACAACCAGATACACACACAGCAGGTACACAACCAGATACACACTGCTGATACACAACCAGATACACACACAGCAGGTACACAACCAGATACACACAGCTGATACACAACCAGATACACACAGCAGGTACACAACTAGATACACACAGCTGATACACAACCAGATACACACAGCTGTCAGTCCAAGATAATCTGCCTGAGGCTGATACAGGTCCAAGATACGCAGTAGGAAGCGAGCGGGGGAGGTTTGTGTGTGTGTGGCAGAGCAAAGGGAGAGGATGGAATAATGGGCTTCCACTGGGCCACAGGTGGGAGGGGGTGGCATAAATAAATAGAAAGCAGGAGGGAAAGTGAGTTGTTAGATAAGAAATAACAGAAAGCAAAAAGGGAAATTAGATGATCAGAAATAAAAGGAGGCTGAGTGAACATAGATGACGTTAGAAAGTGTTGTCTCCTTCATGCACGGTTATGCTACTGAAGTTAAATCTTCCTGTTTTAGATGGATCTAGACCTAAAGCAGAAAACATTTGGATGTCATATTTTTTCCAACCTCAACAAAGCTGAAGCTGAATTTCCTACAATACTGGCTCCCATTGACTCCCACTCACAAAGTGTCAACTCAATGCGTCAATACATTTTCAGTGTCATTCTGGTCTCAATTATCCCAACACAGGTTGTTCTAATACTGTATCATTTTTATATATTCAGTTTATTCATAAATAAAAAAAGTTGAAAAAATATTTAGTTCATCATCATACACTCCCACCTCCTTCTCATTAACTCGATGAAACGCTTTTCTGATGATAATCACCTCACAGTGAAGGGCAGTGAGGAGGCTTTTCTTTCATGTAGTGATTGACAACAAAACACTGATTAGATCTTAAATTAATAATTGACTTGTCTCTCCAACCTGCAGAGAACCTGGACGCTATGATCGCCATGCAGACCAAAAACAAGCTGGGCAAGTCTCTTGGACCTCCTGAATTCACTGGAGCAAACGGTAACTGTTGAGCACATCACATTAAAACACCTGTCACACCAGAACTGTGATGCTTGATCATGCTCCAGAGAGTGTTTGACAGGAAACTGTTTATTTATGCCACACATGGGAAATTTGGTTAATACAGTAGCTTGGGTGACAAAAAAAGACTATGGAAAAGACATATGGGTTTAAAAAAATACATCAAATAGAATAAAAATAATGATAGGATAAAAATAAAATAACCACTGCATACAGGATGGCAGAAGCTGTCAGAGTCAGAGAAAGTCCTGAGCAGTGCCTCCAAAGTTTGTTTCTTAAAAGGAAAAGGTTGGCAGTAGCAGAAGCAGTTCCAAAATCGGTAAGTTTCTTTTTTCTGTGCATAGAGGAGCAGAGAGTCAGCGTGGGTTAATGCGTGGTTTCTGTGCACTGCAGCAGTGATATTATTCCTTTCTCCAGGTACAGGCTCAGCTTCTGTCCTTCAAGTCGCTGGCTAAATATAAAACATGCTATCTCCTGCCCCCATTTAACTTAGAGAAAAAAAAATGAAATCCTTCTTTGGCCTAGGAAAGAGCAACTAAACAGTCCAGTCAAAAATAAACAAGAACATAGTTTTAACCAAGTAGATCCCTATTTTTCAGTTTCCTGCAATACATATGGTATATTTATAAGATAATATAATATTGCAAATAGACCAAACTGACCCAAATAAGGAAAAAAAACTTGGAGTGAGCTAAATTATTTAGAATACTAAGTTTAATAATTAAAAAAGTAGAGATCAACGATGAATTATTTGTCCATAAAACTGTAAAAATCACACTGAGGATCACTACAGAACATGAAGAATATATTCTGTAAGATGTTTAAAAAGGGGATTATAAAGGATCCAATTAAATAATAATCAGACAAACAGCTCAAATCTAAATTAAATATCTATATTTATTGTTGGAGCTGAGGTTTTGTTTATGTAGTATATAAATAAATTGAATACTGCCCCCGTATCAGGAGGTTTTACATTTGAACAGGTTAATACTCCGATGGCAAACTCTTTTTTTATTCCCCTCTCCTGCTGATTGAGGATTCCCTACAGCTGCCACTGCTCCATTGGTTGATTGGGGATTTCTGGTGACATTGACAGGTGTTAGCTCCAGGTTTCTCAGCCGTATAGGGAGGTACAGTCCCTGCATTCTGCTGTGCAGCCGCCACAATACATAAGCTTGAGAGCAGAAATGTGTCTTACCTAAGAAATATTATCTGAATAACAGAAGTCCTGGAGACCATCAGCATATCCTGAGGTGTTTTAAAAACTTTTTTAGTTGTACAAGCAATGTTTTTTTCTTTTCTAATTCTATTTTTCATGAGTATAGTTTGTTGCCTGTTGCACCGACCAGGGATATATTTCTAAAGGGCATAAACAGAAGAGATTTGGACGGATTGAATTCTTTTTTAATATTCTATTGCTCCATTTACTCTAAACTTTGCTGTGGAATCTGCAGTTATGTGTTAAACACAGTAGATTGCTGTATATTTTATACACCCAAATCACAGTCACAAATAAAATCACAGTATTTAATTGATTTTGATTGTGCAATTAATCACCTAATACTGTATATACAACTGAAATCAGAAATTATACCAATTTTACAGTAAAGAGGCGATACTGTAAACACAGAAGTATAGTACTTCTACTGTAAAAAAAAACAAAAGCTTAGTTTAGTTACTTAGTTTCTGTACTGTAATTTGAAGGTAATGGTTTTACATGTCCTGTTTTCTCTCTGTAGGAAAAGCCTTGGATGAGGATGACAACACCAAGGCCGAGGCCGCTAAGATGCAGAAGGAGTATGAGAACCTGAAAGACTCAACCAAGGAGGAGCAGCCGTCCACTGAGACCAGTCAGTCCACAATCTAAGCTGAAGGAAACATTAGTGAACGTGTGATCATGTGCTAAAAACATTTACCATTTCGGCCTAAAAATGATGTGCCTCTTTTGCATGTGGTTTTTTTTTTTCTTTGAAATATGATTTCGTTGTTTTGTTTTCTGTCAAATAAATGCAGAACATTCTCAAATACGCATATTTACATGAATTCATCTTCACTCCACTTCAGTCTTGAAATGAGTCTGATTGTGGCAGCTGCGACAGATCAGAGCTTTGTTTTGACTCAGTGAGGCCAACAGGAAATAAACACTGTAGTCCCAGCCAATCAGAGCTAAGTCCCTGAACTAGGCCAGTCCAATAACACCCACAGCTGCCACTAGAGTCTGTCCCCTACACTGTCCTGTATACACACACACACACACACACACACAGATTAAATGAGGGAAAAGTAAATGAAACATAGAACAGGCAGGATTACCATCGGGGTATTTATTCCAGCACACAATGAAGTAAATTCTGAGAAAAGTATACAAGTTTACAGAGTTACATAATGATGGAGTCTCCCATCAATCTGACAGATGAGTAGACAACCAGTTAGAGTCATATAATATTATTCAAGCAAAATACTTTCATTTAAAATGTGGTTAAGCAGTAATCTAGTCTTGATTGGTAGCTAGATAACTTTAATGTTTTTTTATTGTCACTTAATCTTTTGTTTCATGATTAATCAATTTGTTTTTTGATCTATAAAATGTTGAAAGATGTTTATCGCTGTTTTCTAAATGCCAAGATGATATCATTAAATATCTTCACAGCCCAAAAAGGAAATTGTTTGCATTTAAAAACCTAAAATTAACCGATTTGCAGCTTGTTGGCTTAAAAAATGACTCAAATAATAAATTGATTATCAACATAGTTGCAGATTAATATAATAATTGGCAATTAATCATTGATTCATAGATTAATCGCTGCAGCTCTGAACTTGAATATAAACCTGTAGAAATGTATGATTTCAAGACCAGAGTATCTGAGGCTCAGTGTGCTGCTAGATATTTCAGAAAATGTGATGTAAATTATTAATAAGTGTGAAACAGCACCATGACTCCTTGGTAGAAACAAGGCTCTTACTGGTACTGAAGTACTACAGAAGAAGTAAAGTCTTCTCTTTTATTTGCTCCTTCTCTGAACTTCAGATCAGCCTGGAAAATCTGAGAGCTACCTGGAGGCCATCAGGAAGAACATCGAGTGGCTGAAGAAACACAACAAAGACGAAGGAAAAGAGGGTGAGACACAAATACAGAAATAGAGTCCCCCAAAGATTGATTTGATTTTAGAGTCTAATATGTTCTAATATGTCCAAACATTGTAAAAAGGATCAGTTGTAAAAACAAGAAAGGATCCTCTTTTCTAAACCTGGTGTCTACAGTAAACCGTGGAACTGTGTGTGTGTGTGTGTGTGTGTGTGTGTGTGTGTGTGTGTGGCACAGACAGAACGGACCATTTGAAGCCTCTTTTGTTATCCTGAATTTGCATGAAAATGAGTGCGGGATACCGGGAAAAGATGCTTCACTCCACATCTCATGAATATGGATCATTCTTGATGAGTCTGTCCTAATTATTCATGATACAGCTGCCTTGTTCAGAGACAAAGGTCTATTCGTGTTCCCCTCCTACCTGTCTGTCCAGTTGTTGTAACACACACATGTGAGAGTGTGTGGAGATGTTACTGCACATATTGTACCTGGTACATCATTTACACATCCTGTCACAATGGGACACAAATGAAAAGATGTGTATTGTGTTATGTTAGTGATGCAGCCTTACCGACACATTATTCACATCAACTCTGTTAGCTGTCTGTTCACAAAGAAGCAGCATCGACCCAGAAACTGCTCGCTGTCTGCAGAGCTGTCTGCTGCTGGGCTCTCCACAGTGTAAATCAAGGCCCAGTGGTGCTTCATTAGGCAGCAGAGAATGAAATGTTAATGAGTTCTCACTATTCAGGCCATTCGTGCGCTGGTGATCATCACAGTAGGGCCTCCAGCTCAGCGATACTTATACGTTCAATAGGTGGTTGAGCCGCAGAGGAAGAAGAATTGCGGATCAAAACAAAGTTTGACCCAGATTCCTGCGAGCATCTTAGAAAAAACAAAAGAGAGAAAGACACCGAGATCACAGAGCAGCGGATGCCGAGCAGAGAGAGGCCAGAGCAGCGGGGAAGTTTTGTTCGGGTGCTCATCCCCGTCCCGCCTCTATGTGGGACACTTCATTAGCATTCTAGTGTGTGTAGTGGTTGTCGGGGACAACAGAGGCCTCCATGCCTGCCTGCCCTGATCTGAGAGGAGGAAGCTCAGACTGAACAAACGCTCACAGAAGCAAAATGTCCCCGGGAGGACTAGGACTCTCAGAGGCTACAACGATCAGTTCCTACTTCCAGCACCACCTCAGAGCACATTTAGTTCCTCTCTAGTTTGTTCTCTGTATTTCTCTCCAAACAGAAACAGAGCTGCAGGCCATTTATTGGGTTTACTCTACCAAAAGCACTCATTAGAACAATCTCAGTGTGTGTGTGTGTGTGTGTGTGTGTGTGTGTGTGTGTGTGTGTGTGTGTGTGTGTGTGTGTGTGTGTGTGTGTGTGTGTGTGTGTGTGTGTGTGTGTGTTAGCCAGAGGAGCAGATGGACATATGGAGGTGAGATCCTGGTTTTTGGCTCTTGTCTCCGCTCAGACTGAGAGAGAAAGAAGTGTTGCTGTCTCTAATCAAGCCCAGAATCACAAATCACAGGTTCCACTCAGGGGGTATTACAATCTGTACAGTCATGCAAGATGTTAATTTGAATACGGAAAAAAATCCATTAAAAAAATGAATAAATCTTATTCCATTCAGTTAATCCCTTATACCACATGGTATTTATCTGTTTGCCAACTGTCAAGTTTTCCAACTTTACCTTCAAGAAACTCAATAAACTGCTGTAGCTGGAAAAAATGTAATTCAGAAGGTGAAGAAGTTTCTGCACGGCTGTGTGGTCGCTCTGAAACTCATGTGTTAACATAATCGATAAAACAGTCAGGTTGTGTTCATCTCTAAATATAGACAACCCTCTATGACACTGTTTTAAAGGGCAATGACTTATCTAGAACAAGGTGGATACAAACTGTGTTTAATAAAATGTATGATATATATGGTATACTATCATTGTAAGAAGTGAAAATCATTGCATTGGGTGACTTCTTGTTTTGTTTGTTTATCTTCTGGCACAGAGATGCTGAGGCTGACCTTAATCCTTCTGAATAATACTAACGTAGCAGATTATGACTTGTTTGGGTGTCTTGTCTTAAGGAGACACACGCGTCTGATCTGTCCTACAAACAACCACTCTCATTATCTTTGAGTCCCAGATTATAAAGCCATCATGTGCTTTGTGTGCCTCCCTAGACTACGACCTGTCCAAGCTGAAAGACTTCATGGACCAGCAGGTGGACTCCTACATCGAGAAGGGCATCATCGCCAAGGATGAAGGTGACACCATCAAGAGGATCTACAGCAGTCTGTAACGCCACCATCCATTTATCCATCCTTCATCCTACAGACAAACTCTGGCCTGAAACACAGGGCTGAATCTAAGATCTACCACAGAACCCTCATTTCTTACACTTATTTTCCCCTGAAATGGTCAAGTATATACTATGTATTCTAAACTGCCTGCTCAGAGGAACTCCATTACCCATACATCCCCCCGAACTTTAACGAGAAGGGATTTAACAACACTATCAACTAAACAGTCAAATGATTCCTAACTGATCATATTTGCACGCCGATACCACAGAGTAATAATTACTAGAATATTATTGAGAGAAGTTTATGTAACTGACAGACTCATCAACTACATGATAGCGTCTACTCCATCTTGACCTTTGTAGGAAGATAATGATGCTGTAGCTTTGTCAACTGTTTCCAGCAAACTACACATATATCAAATGTACTCATTATGTGTAACCTGTCTTAGACTATTCTTTTTCTGATGTGTATGTAAGATCTTAATGTATTCCTGCTTTTCATTTTACCAAAAATATATTTGTTGTGTATCATATCCGCATTCCTTATTTTTTCTGTTCTTCTGTAATTCGTCTGGTTTCCACTAGGGGGCGATGGGTGAATCATTTTTCTCTGCACGTCTGTGAGTTAAAATGTTTCATTTCTTTAGAGACACAAGATGAAGTATTTTTAAATGTAAATATGTGTGATTTTTTTCCTAAAGTGTAAAAGCAATTAAAACATTGCCTTTTCTTTACCTGTGTACTTAACTGTGATGGAAACTCAACATTCACCTGCTCACAAAAACAAGATCTTCATGTCCTGGTTTAAATATGTATTTATTCTCCCCAAATAAAACCAACAAAAGCACAATAAAACAGCATTTACAGACAGTTCTCCACACATAAATATTACATTCACACTTCAAAAATAGAGCAGTCCCTTCTCTTCCTAAAGAAAAAGCTTAAATGAGGCAAACGGAACGTGTGAAAGGCTGGAGTCCATCCACCTGCTCATGTTCATACAGGTGAACCCTGATGAAAAGGCCTGAACAAACTTTCCAATTCGACTATTCTAGGAGGGGATTTAGAAAAACAGAAGTGGATAGAAAAGGTATAAGCTAAACTGTCTATGATTACCTAATGATGTATGTGTGTGTGTGTGTGTGTGTAACAGATAGGGTCTACACCAGGGGTGTCAAACATGTGGCCCAGGGACCAGAAATGGCCCGCTAAATCGTCCGATCCACTGCGACACTGGATGACTGTACGGAGCATGACAAAAATGCACCAGTTCCCTTTTCTTCACGGAAATGTGAAGTCAGTGAACATCTGTCAGAGCTCAATGAATCAAATATTTACAGTTTTCATTCTTCAATTGTTTGTAAAACAGGTGATAACTTTACCTGTTTGCTTGACCAACTAAAAAATGATCAGTGAGTGAATGTTTTTAATTGAAATGCAACATATACTACTGAATATGGAATAAATGAGACAACACATTGTTGAAATTGCACTTTTTTGTCATTTCTCCTGTTTTGTAAACTGAAGGTTAATTAATCCTGTAAATATTTGTTATGTATTTATTTACATAAAAAGGAAGGAGAGAAATTTGTAGGATTTGTTATTTATTTTTTTCGGGTCCCGCCCACTTGAAATCAAAATAGCGCTGTATGTGGCCCATGAACTAAACTGAGTTTGACTCCCCTGGTCTATAGAGTAGTATCATGATGAGTGGATGGACATGTGTATAAAGATATAAGATGCTCCTCTGGGCTGGAAGTCAAAACAATACCAATCATATACATCATAATCAATTGCAATAAATTAAAAAGGCAAACATGACAGTTGTTCAATACTGTTTCAAAAAAAAAGCAAAAAGGTAAAGAATAAAGCATGAGGGTGTGGTGTGTGTGTGTGTGTGTGTGTGTTTGTGTGTGTGTGTGTGTGTGTATCTGAGACAGGTAAACAGACTCTTCCTTTAGATTTCCTGGTATGACGTCGTGGGGGTCGTGTCGTTCTCCTCGTTGCTCCTGCAAATCAGGGGAAGACAACTTTTAATTTGCTGGACATTTCTCACAGTGGACACACACACGCTACACGTGTGTGTGTTTGTGTGTGTGTGTGTGTGTGTGTGTGTGTGTGTGTGTGTGTGTGTGTGTGTGTGTGAATAATGGATGAGGTGAATTAAATAGCTGCATTGTTCTCAGTCACATCCAAAGTCTTACCTGGCAGTACTGTAGTGTTTGTGAGGTGTTTAGGGGATGAACACTGGTCTCTACTGAGTGACTGGTCACTTCCAAACAGGCCCAGTATAATTAAAACAGTTAGAGTCTGTCTATAAATCTCCAAACAATTCTGGAAGGGTCTTCACACCAAATTCATAACATTTGGTGAAGAAACAGGACTTGAACTTTTTCAATTTATAATCCATCTAGAATATAAAACGTGTATATATAATATTATTAAACCGTATTTAAGAAAGTTAAACTATCTGGTACCAAGTTTTTAGGGTTACAACACATCAGTTTTGTCACTGACCCACATACACAGTATTTATATAGTGTTTGGTATATCTGCCATGTAAAAAATGTGAAATTTATAGCATTGTATCAACTAATATCAAACTACTTTACTTAAAGGTAATATGAGGATTTACTGGCTAAACACAATTTAATGTGTCAAACCTAACGGCGGTGTTAACCACACCTCCTCATAAGATAAAAGTCTCTGTCACTTCCTTCAGTGGCTCTGAGAATGTTCCTGAATTACTCTTAAGCTGAGAACACAGCCACAGTCTTTCGGTTACTGGAAAGTTACAGTTAAAAATAATATAAAACTGAAGTCTTGATCCACTGTTTATCAGTAAGGGATGATTATTTCTCTCATGATGTAATAAAGAGGCTCCCTTTATTACATCATGAGAGAAATCTGAGAGCCAGACGTTGAATACTAGACCATAACACTGAAAGAAATCTTTAAAATTCAAATAATCAAATTAAAAGACCAATTCTTTCAGGAGAAATGGGGATCCTTAAAATAATTGTGCATGGTCCCGCCCTTACCAGCGATAACAGACTGAAAAACAAGGGCAGCTGATGCCGGTGCAGATGCCGGAGGTGAGAGGAAATCAAACACAATGCTGTTATGGATGAGTGTTTCCATTGTGAAAACAATATAGTAAAAGCAGAACACCTTGAGAGAGGCTGATGTGTGGACTGCTGCAGTGTGACTCAGGCCTGACTGATGGCACCAGAGAGGCCTGCTATGCAGCCAGGCATCTGTCGCTGCTGAGCACACGTCAGAGTATTCTCTGTCTCAACATGTAGGAAAATATGCTGCGGCCTGACCCAGCAGGCTCTCCAGACAAATACCTGACTCTGGTACAACCGAGGCGTCTGACTGACGTCCTGATTCCTGTATCGATCCTACATCTGAGAGAAACATTTTCACTTCTCTGCACTTTGGGTCTGTTCCTCTGAACCGAGCGTTAGGCACTCAACTACTGTGCCCAGCCTCCTCCAGGCATTTCAAGGTTTCTATCATTTACGTCTATTTGTGCGTCAGCAAACCCACCGATGAGCAGCCAGAAATAGAGCATGACTTTCATGCTGGAAACAAGCGGTGTTGTGGCTTGTGCAACACCTCACCTTACTTCCTCTTCTTTCAGCCGCCGCGCCGCCTGCTTTGACTGTTTGATTTGCAAGTCCAGTCTGTGTAAGAAGTCTTTGGCTGACAGCTCCTCTGCTTGGGGCTGCGAGGGTTTGGAGTCCTCGGCGGGCGGGGAAGGGGTCGGCGAGGGTCCCTCGATGTCCTGCAACACGACGCAGGGCGTCTCCGTCTCCGGGCACGCCGCTTCGCCGTCCCCGTCGGGAGACTCCAGAGACAGTCCGTTAAATATGGAGCGCTTCTCCGACACCACGGGGATGTTCAGGCTGTTCTTCAGGAAGATGCAGTCGTTGCTGAACAGCTTGTTGGCTCGCTTGATCTGCTCCATCTGGCAAATCAGGAGTGACAGCAAAATAAAAATGTATATTAATAAAGGAGTTCATATAATTATGTCATTGTCCACCATCGACCACCTGAAGCAACACACCTGATAGTCTGTGTTTGGATTGTTTGATTGCATGCAAGTAAAAAAGAAGAAAAAAAAACGTTTTTACCATAAACATGCCTTACAATAATTACATGTACATGTAGATAATCTACTATATGTTGTATTTACCATATTTATCATATTGTAATATACAAGTCAAATTTTCAGTTGAGAGATACTAGAGGATTGTATGGATCAACATGCTGACTGATTGAATAATTATTTAATAATTAGCATCTGCACGTTATAATTCATAAAGGATCTGGAGGCCTCCCAGACCCCAGGTGCAGGGGTTGGTTATCCAGCTGTGGAAAGGTCAGTATAAATATAACATCTAAACAGATTTTTCAGTTTCACTCAGCCATCTGAGTCGCTTTCGAATTTGTAAGTTGCATGAAATTTTATACATGAACGGAAAGTCTGACAGGAGAGTTAGGCTTAGCAAGGGTTTGCTCAGAACTTCATCCAGCAGCCTGTAGATGCTGCAGCAAGGGTTCTGCTGAGCTCAGGTTTATTCTAATGTATGAATTGACTTTGAAGGGGTGATGCAAACATGTTGATAGATCAATGTAGAGATAATACATTTGTGTTGGTCAGTTAAAGTAGGAAGTTGTAAATTTAAATTGCTTCCCTGCCTTCTTGTGAAGATAAGCAAACTAACACATACACCGTCCAAAAATAGTTTGGAAATTTGTGTTTGGTCAAGTAATATCTCTGTTGTTACTGTATATTAGCATTGTATATTATATCAGTGTCACACTCATTCATTTCCCTTAACAATGATGTTACATCTATGAGAATCATGCTATTGTGGGATGAGCAACACTGCTTTTAAATCAAGGTATGGGTAATGAACTGGTCTTCTCAGGGTGCTGTCTGCTTTACGGACTGACTGATGTCACTGGTTTGCAGGTGACGTTTTAGCCGAGGACGCTCTGATCAGACGATCGGGTACAGACTGCACACAGCCGATGTCTGAGCTCATACGGCTGCCAGTAGGCCTGCTATGACTGACATTCACTGCCAGGTCTCAGCAACATTGATAATGGAACCTCAAGATGTGGATGAATGTGATGTTCAGCGATGAGTCCAGGTCCATGCTGCCTCCAACTGAGTAACAGCTTGTGGTTGAAGCAGCATCACTGGACAAATAAGGCTTGTCACAATTGAAGACTATTTCACCGCTCAAAGATATCAGGATGAGATTCTGCAGCCAGTCGTGATCCCATATCTCCACAACCTGGAACCCAACCCAAATCCTCAAGGATGACGCTTGCTCCCAAGGTTATCACAGAGCCAGGATTATCAGTGACTTCATAATGTGGGAGTAGGGAGAATGTAACGTTGTGCCAGCAGCCCAGACCTCAACCCAATTCAACATTTCTGGGATCACCTTGGACGGACTATAAGCTAAATCATCCTAACCCCCAAACAACTCAAAGAAATGGAGTCAATATCAGCAGGAGAATAAACTGATTGACAATGAAAGGGAAATTCTGCTCATTCCACTTGGGACCCCACCCACATCTCAGCTGTGCTGCTCATCATCCCATGATTACATGATCCTTACAAACAGGACATCATTCTAAAGGTCAATGAAGAAGCTTTCCAATGATATAGTATTCAATGCTAATAATACACAGTTAATATTTACTAGAGTATTATAGATTATTACCATGACTCCAGGGTAGCATCTGAAATCACATACTATGCATTAAATACTATTGATGAACATACTATTGTGTACAGTAGTATGTATTTTTCAGATGCACCAAGCTGTGATAATCATGTCTACTTGTTGGTTGGTGACTCGTAACGAACAATCATCCTAAAGTTTGAACTAATTATAAAATATACTCCGTTTTGCAAAGTCAAATCAAATACTATTGAAATATTATTGATGTTATGCTAGAGCTGCTTGGACACTATCTGCCATTATTACTTATGTTGTTGATGGTGTCATAACCACTGCATTGCATTGTGGGATATTAGCAGCACTTCAACGAGTATATACCTTATGTACTATTGGGTTTATAATAAAGTTTGGCGTTCAGATGCAATAAAACTATTTCATATGGAGTTTTGGATGCAGATTATTTGAGGGATTTAATTCAAATCCTCACCATTGATTGGAGCACATAATAGTTGGTAGGCCTTAGCGATTAATGAAGCTTTTCTTTCTTTTTCTTTACAAATTTCATTGGATAAACTTCAGTAGACTTCCCCAAGTGCAGAATGAGTCATCAAACATTTCAAGCTGGTTTAGGGAAGGAGTACAACTGGGATTGTGATCATATATTTAGCATCATATATTTGGCATATTCCAGAAGATACATAATCAAGTAATACATTTATGATATTAAACCTGGAAAATGTATTTTTTCCAGTTCAGTTCATTTCATTTATTTTGTAATGTATTTTCAACGTATTTTTCATTTACTTGGGATATATATGCATATATGCTTATAATAAATATATGTGTATATATATATACACACACATATATATCTTATATATATACACTATATATTATAAGCACACATGCACATACATACATACGTGTGTGTGTGTGTGTGTGTGTGTGTGTGTGTGTATATATAGATATGCATATGCATATAAGAGTGTTAAATATAGATTATTACCGTGACTCCATATCTGAGCGCTATCCCCTGCAGAGTATCAGTGTCTGTAACTCGATGCTCGATGTATTTCTCTCCCAGAGAAGCGGTGACGCTGGCGGTGCTTCCGTAGGACCGGATCTTGGTCCGGGCCAGACTCTGGGACAGTTCGCTCTCTGACTCGGAACCGGACCTGGACCGGGGGAAGATGGGCTGGCCGAGGCGTCCTCCTCCATCCCGCATCGGCAGGACAGGCGAGAAGTCCGCCATCTTCTCTTGAATGAATAAAGACCCGGGTCCGGTTCTCTGCGAGTTTAACGCGCCGCTGGACCCCCGCAACGAAGAACCCGCAGACTCACGCCCCCGCAGGGAGGTTCCGGTGCCCGGTCAGCCCGGTCACTGAACCTGCAGGCTGCGGGACATCAGACATGTTTCACAACCTCACAGCTCGCTTTGTCATAGCGCCGCTACGCTCGGTGACTTACGTAGAGACGCACGGAATGTCCGTGCGTCCAGTCAGGAGCAGGCACCAAAATAATACAGTTTCCGGTTTCAAAATAAATTCACAACAGGCGACCTTAAACCACTGTAATAACGACAATTATGTGGAAAAGATTAACAGCGCGTTGACTGAATTGACTATTATAAAACTGCAATTAAAATAATGGTACATTATAAGATTTTAACCATCTCTGGCAAAAGAGAAAGTCGGTATCTCACGGAAATTTCCCTGGTTAGCTTAAATACGGGGTTTCCCACTGGTAAAAGTCACTTGAACGCCCCCTCAAGACGAAACAACACGGAAATTTCAGACAAATCGAGTAGGCACATGAATGCAGCACAATATTTAGTAATGCGTGATAATAACCATCATCTATAAATGCCATTACCATTTATTAAGTGGTTAATAGATACTAAATTAAACGTGTGTTCATTGATATTGTTGATAGTTACTATTTGTTCTATACAGTTCTATACATTGAGTATTTTGTAGCCTACCTACTAAGTTGTGCTTAGACTTTGAGGTAATTTCCAAGACAATCAGGTGGAATTAAAAAAAGAAAGCAACGGCCCCAGACCCACAGGGGAGCTCAGAGACTCTATTCACCAGGTGGCAATTATGTTAATTACTTGCTTACATGCAAATTTAGTTTATTATTACAGTACAGTATGCAAAATAATAGAAAAAAGGAAAAAACAATATGGCAACAACAATAGGGCAATACCTGCATTAATTCTGAGTCTCAGTCTTAATGTATCTACTTCTAACGCCTTTATGTTGTGTTAGAATAGACATAGGGAAACTAAATACTAGTAACTAACTAATCACTGGTAATAATGCTGGTAATCTCTTCTCTCAGATAACTACATGTGGTAATTGTACTGACCTTGTAAACAGCTGTAAGATGCTCCCTGAATACATGGATCTTCGTGGAAGATTTAGCTTCTCATTAATTCCCTTTTCTTGTGTTTGTCTAATGAATCAGGACTAGACCATGCTGGTTATTAGGGACTACAGAGACCCTTTCACATGGGGTAGAAACATTCAGCAGGTCCCTGTGACCACTAACCACCGCATGTGGCATCTGGAGCCAGAGCTGTTAAATGCTGCCTCACTGTTGGATGTGTAAGAAGAAACCTGTTAACAGTCCCATGATCTGTCAGGCATGAAAACACATTTTCCATCATGACCTGGGATTTTCTCAAGTCGGGACATCAGAGTCATAACGTTCACCAAATGAGGAACTGACTGGCTATTATTCTAATCTAAAATCGTTTCATATTGAAACCCATGTTAAAATTTAATAGAAAAACAAAAGGGAGAATAATAAAAATGTTCAGATACTCAGGCATTTGAATAGAAAATAGTTGTATGTATATATTTAAATGTATGTATGGACACTTTTCAGATGCAGATTTGACACAGTGGATAATACAACAAGCTGCTAAATATAACACATCCTCCGATGTCTTACAAACCGCAGTGTGTACTCAGCTCACATTTCAAATGTCAAATCTCAGAAGTTGTTGCTGAAATAGAGGTTTTTCCCTCAAAATTTCTCATGTGGTTTCATTTCAACAAATGTTCAAATGATCCAATATTTCACCACAAGTAAACGATTAGATACAAGTCAGAAAATAGATTTGTATTTCAGAACTTGGTTTGTTCTTCTTTCCTCTCCCATTGGTCATCGACCCCTCACATTTATCTGCCAACCCTTTGGTCAGGAATTAAACTCCAGCAGCTACAGCATTAACTTGCTGCTGATGCTCATTTTTAAGGCAATTCCTCAAGCTTATAATACTTATATACCTTTACTCAAATTATTTTTTTGCAGGATTACACAATTGAGTATTTTTACATTGTTATGTTGCTACTTTAGCTTTTGAAAATGCTTTTATGCTGTTGATACATTGATTCAGAATTCTGTCTGTTTTATTTTAACATTCTAACCACAGTTTGGTATGAGTCTATATTCCCTCTCTTGAACACAAACCCTTTTAACCGCTTACAGTAAATACATTGTCAATATGCATTCTGCAGTACATGCAGGTATTATATGACACTGATGATGCAAAAATAAATATTTGAGATGCAGTAAAGTCTCCACCATGCAATTGTTGATGGCGCAACAGAAACCTATGTATGTTTTATGATGATCAAACATCGACCTTCAGCCTGCGTGTGAGGAGACTGTAAAATAAGGAGCAACAGGTCAGTTAATTACTGCAGAGATACAGGAGAAAGACTATACATGGACAATAAATTACATCTGGTTAAATCAGTTCAGTGAAGTGGTGAAGGTCAGGACGCTTCTAATCATGGATTCATTACTGTTGGTCGCTGGTGGAAATGTTCGCTGCCTCCTGTCTGACGACCTGTGATTATCCAGGAACCAGAACAGTGCTAAAAGCTGTATTCTCCTGCTTGAATGACTGTGTTTAGAGCCACATGATTACTAATGCAAATCAGTGTTGGCAGAGGGACGCAGTGATGGCCCAGAAAGTATTAACGCAGGTAATTTCACTTAGTGGACTGGTGGTGGAACAAAGTGTTATTTAGCAGGGACACAAAGGCCGCAGGTGCAGGTGAACCTCTGTGAAATCTAATTGACTGAGTAACTCATGGTGAAGCAACAAATGAGATCTGAATGATTCATTTATTACATTAGTCTCTCTTGGTTGGAGATAATTGCGTTGTAATCTCAGTGTGTGGCATTTTCTAATGGAAATCACATAATTAAACTTATGTAAGAGTACAAAGACAGCACTGGAGGAGGAGCTCAACTCATTCATTATACATGAAGATTGAACTGCAAATCAGATTAGAATTTTCTCCATATAAATTATTGATGAAATAATGTGAAGTCATCCACTTCTTTTCCAACCAAAATGTGCTTTTTTTAATTTCCAACCAAAGTGAGTTAGGGATAAAAAAGGATTGGCAGACTCACCTACAAAAGGAATCAGATTACTTCACTCTCTTTGCCCCCTCCCTCTCTCCTCTTACAGGCAAATATAAACAAAGGAAACAAAGACGAGAGGAAAAGAGGGAGGAGAACCAACAGCACTGTGAGTCATCTGTCACAATGTTACCATGACGACAATCTCTTGAACAGCGGCCTGATCCAACAGCACTTACAGGTCAGTGGAAGATATAATCAGTCTCATCATCATCATCCTCACTGAGGAGGTGGCAGGGCACAAAGCATTAGACCTTCAAGAATATTACTGTCATCATCATATATATATATACATATATATATATACAGTATATACATACAGCACAGGCCAAAACACCTTCTCATTCAATGTGTTTTCTTTATTTTCATGACTATTTACATTGTAGATTTTCACTGAAAACTATCACAACTATGAATGAACACATGTTTATGGTGTTTTGTATGTTTTGTAGTTAACAAAAACATGTTTTATATTCTAGTTTCTTCAAAATAATCACCCTGATAAGGCACAACCTATGACGTGAAAACCATTTCAGGTGACTACCTCTTAGAGCTCATCAAGAGAATGCCAACAGTGTGCAGAGCAGTAATCTGAGCAAAGGATGGCCATCTTTAAAGCTCCTATAAAATAAAAAGAAATCCATTTTCCTGTTTTAATCCTGTGCCGTTGTATTGTATTTCTTGCCAAATCTAATTTTTTGTCATTTTTACATCAAAATCCCTGTTATGTTTTCTTCCTGTGAAAAAGTTTCAAATGTTTGAGCATTCGAGCATTTACAAAAGTTCATCTAACTCACTTAACTGGTATTATTTCAAAGTAAAAGCTTAGCTAAATGCTAAGCACTGCATTATCCATTTTATTGCAGCCCAATCGAAGGTGAGACATGATTTTACAGCTCAATTTGAATTTGTTTCACTGGCAAATACACCACAACATATGTTCTCACTTCCATTTTATGGGGACTTTAAGATTAAGGAAGGGATCACCATGACAACATTCTCAGTGTAAGCCTCTCCTTACCTCTACTGGAGAACTGAGGCTTTGCACCATTGCAGTGCTTCTAATATTTTCAAGCACCAGATGGTAGCATGGAGTCATCGGCTGATCCTACAACCTTCATCAAATACTACAAATAATGCAGTCACACATTGTATTGTTCTCTCCACCCCAGCCACAAACAACGCCAGAAAAGGAAAAAGAACAATGCTTTATATTTACCAAAAGCCAAAATGATGTCTCTCCATAAAACTTTTTCTTTTATAAAAGCATCCGCTGTTTTTGTAGTTTTTTATTTTCCAAATACAAGTAAAAAGTACAGTAAAAAAAAACTCACAAAATGTATGACTGCACTGTTTTCCAATGACATGAAGATGACATTTTATCATCCTGGCATTTGATCAAGGAATAAGTTAAGAGTTGCAGCAAAGTAAAGCAAAATAACATGTTTTTATTCATGGAGTCCACAGAGAAGATTTAACAAGCCATCTGTCATTTTACAGCTCTGCTAATGCTTCCTTTCATCGGTCCAAACAGGGAGTGCACTGTGGCCGTGCCACTTGTCAAAATGAGTTTCACATTACAAGGGAAAGATTTTTAACACAAAAGGAATGTTGAAACTAAAACATGTTCCGTTGACTGCTTTTTAAAAGAGGCAGCTGTTGTCTAATTGAAGGTTACAGGCATTTTTCATTCATTTGGGCTATTCATGGCTTGTCAAAAGTAACAATATCTCTATACTATAAGAGCAGTGTTTCCTCTGCCTCCCTTCAGTGGTATACTGGTTGATTCTGGTGTATTCAGTGCATGATTGACTCACATGTTTTGCTCAGCAGTTTGTGAATGCAGCACATACTCATCTCTGCCTTGTAATCTGTGAGCCTTTGTTCAACAGGGACGGAAATGAACCAACTGCAGGTGAACATACCTCTGCAACAACAAAGCCCCTGTGTCTGTGTGTTTCGATGTAGATGAAAAGATACAAATTCAAACGCATATTTTGCGACAAGCCAAATTTAAGTAATCCCTGTCATGATCGCCTCACCTAATCCTAATCCAACCTCCTGACCAGCAGATGTTTTCATATCACATCTAATCAGAAGTCAGCGCTGAAGAGATCATCATGATTCAGCATTATTTCAGCAAGTAGATTTAGTTTAGCAGCCTTTTTGCGGTTTGTTGAAAAGCAATACTATAATGCTATTTTTCACTTTCGTAATACAACTTCACTAGTCACTAGTTCTTCTGCTTCAATATACTATCAGAGATCTTCCCTCTTTCACTCTTTCACCTTATACTAAACACATCAGAGGTTGAAGGACAACTCATCTGCTGAAGCTGTTAGTGAGTCTATTTTTCCCCTCATGCATAGGAGCACTTCTTATTAATAGTCACACTCCTACTGTACTTACATCAGCCGTGTATATATTTTACTGTCTGGTTCTGGTTTAATTTTTTCCCTTCGTAATGAAGCCTTGTGGTGTGATTCAGAGTTGTAAAGCTGCCGTTCTGGTTCTCTGGGTTCTTAGAGTGGAAACACTTGAGTCATCGAGTCCCTTCCGGGCCCAGCTTTCTGCCAGCAGTGCAGAGTCTGTGCTCAGAGCAGCTCACCACAGCTCTCTGGCACAGGAAACCCAGAGGGATGGAGTCATATGCATTACATCATCTCTCAGGCATGTGCAACAATTTCAGAAAACTGGATCTGATTAAAGGGTGCATGCAGAGTACCGCCCAAAAACCAGAAAAGCCCGTCCATCAGTCATTAACAGATACTGTGCTGGAGATTTGGCTCGTAAACTCAATTTGCCCATTATGATGTCTTACTGTGCAGAGGAATCCATATAATGAACAAGTCAAGATTTTAAAGGGTCTATATATAATATGAAAAATCACTTTTTTCAACACTTGTTCGTAATTACTTCAGTCTCTGGTTCCTGCTAACGAACAACCTATGAAATAAGACCACCTACTCATTCTGTTGCAGGCTGACCACATCTGTAGTTATGCGGAACACAAGCCATTTCGAAATCTCTCCTGTTGTGATGTCATAACAGGAGTAGAAATTAATAGTAGGCGCCCATTACTTCTGTTTTCTCCAATTGACTGCAGCTCTCTGAGGGCTGGGACATTTCCAGCAGCACTCAGCCATTCATCAGGGAACTTTCGTTTTTAATCAACAAATCTCAAAAAAAAGAAAAAGAGTGAGCCACGCTGCTGCACTGGTGACATTATGAATATTACGGGACCATTAATTTGTTTAGAAATGGCTCCAAAAAGCAATAACAGTGGATGCCAATGCTAGCATGTTGTCCTTCATATCACAGCCTCAACTTTAAACCAAGTTGTTTACAATGAAGTACAAATTTTCATCTTTTTGATAGTCTTTAGATGATACTAGAGGTTTACAGTAGAGGATAAGTAATATATCACATACACAATATTTAATCTTAAGTAGAATCAGTTCATTAAGAACAATAAATAAGCAGCAATATCCTTATTAAACAACAACAAAAGACTTTACTGTATGTAAAAACATTTATTGTTCATGTCTTATATTCAGCAGTGCGTTTTATAATAGTACATATTCCTTATTTTGAGTCTACACCTGGATTTTGAATTAACGTACAAAAGAAATCTCAGCAGTGAGTTGTGTAGATTTACTGGATGTGGTACACACTTTAAAGGGTGTGTATGTGCACTTCATACTTGAGATGTCATTTTACAATTAATGAACATTTCATGAATTACAGAATAGCATTAACAAGCCAGAGCAAAAGAAGCAATTTCCACTTTAGCCGACTCGCCACCGGCAAAGCAACGATCACAAACAAAAAGAAACACGAGATCTGACCCTGGAGGAAGAACACAGATATAAAACACAAAGACTGAGCTCAGCAGACAACTGTCCAGGAATGTGAGGCTGTTACGATGAAAAAACATTTTTGGTCGATAGAAACATGATGTTCACAAGCGATGACCTCATGCCAGCATCTTGTTCCTATTACACATGAGCAGTATATACAAGTTTCAAGTAATCCTGAATTAGTCCCGTTGACCAGCTCGAGCAGGTCAGACTGAGGCACAGCATGTCACCTCACATGATGAACAACAGCTTGGAACCTGCTGAGGGCTGAGCCTTTGTATGTGTGTGTGTGAAGAAGTGATTTTAGCTGTGAAGCCAGAGCTAGTCCAATAACTCTGATGTTGATATATTAAGCACTGCATTGGTTAGTCTTTGGCATGTTAAGCGTCAGAGAAGCTCAGTGTGTGGAGCAGACGTTTTATACCTCTTCAGTCTAAACTAGAGTTAATATCCTTTTGTTTTACAGTGACATGAACCAGGAAATAAACATGCAGTTAGAAAGTCCTTTCAGAGGATCAAGTGATGGATGACCAACATGACTTCAATTTAGAATAAAAGAACAAAGCATGTAAATGTAATTTATCTCAATGTAAATGTCTGACCAAAGACATTAATTAAAAAAAACAAACATAAAACATCAAACACTGGTACTTTTGCTATAGACTCTATAGAAGGGAGTGAGTCAGCATCTTTTATGCAGAGTAAGTACTAAAACGCCTTCAACACACCAACCGTTACAAACACAACAGCTGTTACACACACACACACACGCACGCCAATCATTACATACACCAGCCGTTACACACACACACACACCAGCTGTTATACACACGCCAACCAATACACCAGCCATTACATACACACACACCTGCAGACCAACATGCACATGACCTGTGCACAGGTGATTAGAAGGAAGGCGCATAACTGCAGCATGCTGGTGGTTACTATGGTAACAGACAACAGATGTACAGTAAGAGGGGCTTTGCAGAGTTTGTAGTCACATGGCTGAACTCTGACCTTTCTATATGGAATGCAGGAAGCCCTGCTGCTAACAGACTGAGTCCACTGGTTCAATACAGGACTTTTTACTGGAAGTTCAGACTTCAACAGCAAACACTCTTAATAGAGGAATGTTAGTTCTTGTTTATACAAAGCTGTTATTGTTGTTTCCTTTATTTCACATGATTATAGCAGAGTATAAAAGATAAAAGTAAAAAGTCTGGACAGATCATTTAAAGGCTCAAAAAAAGGAGCAGCTGAAATGAAATGACTAAAAACTAAATCAGATTTACACCATCAATAACAACAAAATAATAATAATAAACAAAAGTATGAACATGTATGTGTGAGAGGGCAATTCCAGTTATTTCCCTTCTTCTCTGGTGTTTGTTCTGGTTGAGTGCGCCTTGCCCCACAGTTTGGCACAAGACTTAAATTTCTACACAGTGAGATGAGACCAGGGCCTGGGCTGAAATTATTCCACACAGTGAGATGAAACGATAGGGTTGGCTGGGAGGCAGGTCGGGTCTTGCCCTTACAGGTCGCCTTCCACTCGCTTCCTGCGGACTGGAAAGAACAAACGGGATAAAGGGTTAGTTAGGGGCAGTCAAAATATACACATTGTGTTTTGGATACATAAGTGAAACAAAAAATGATGAACATGCGGCACAACCTCCAATCTGCACAGGCCTATTAGTGACTCATCATCATCATCATCATGTGTTTACACGTTTTTCAACAGCGTGTCAGCGTGACAGAAAAGAAGTGAGATTTCGTCATCAATCTCAAAGCTCTTAGATCAAACTGTTAATGCAGTGATGCACCATTCCAACACTGTGAGAGAAATCTCTTGTTATCATTGATGCGACCACACCATGCTTCAGACCTGTGCTACCGCTGCTCTGACAGGAGGAGGAGCTACAAGAGAGAACAGAGGTCATCACTGTCAGGGAGAGGAGCTACAAGAGAGCAGGTCGTCAATCAGAGGGAGTCGATACAGGAGAGAGCAAAGGTCGTCAGTGTGGGGTGACGTCTGGAGAACATCTGGTTTCTGTTGGGCTTGTTGTATTGTCATGATGCATGACAGACATGTCTAGGCACATCTGCAAATAAACGTGTGTGTGTGTGTGTGACGTACCCAGGTCGTTGTTCTTGGTGATGGCTGCTGCAGCTCTGGATCGGGGGCCTTGCTGGGTGAAGTGGTAGCCGAATTTCACTATGCTGTGGTTCTCCTCCAACATTTTCGCAATCTCCATCTCTACGGTCGTACCCAGCTGCTGCCGCTGAAACACACGAGACATACCACATCGTTTAACTTTATGAACATGTGATTTAACTTTTTCCCGCTGCTGGAAACTCAGTTGTCTTTTTATTTGTTAAGTCAGCGGTCTGTTGCAGGCTGTGCAGCACAAACAGGTTTTATTACTACAGGCTACATGAAGAAACTTTATTTAACTGGATTCCTTCAGTCACAAGTTTCCATTTCTCACTTACACTGAAAGTAAAGAAGATACAAACTATTTTCTATGAACCTTTTATTTACAGAAGAACAAATTAGTGATCATTAGTGATTCTGTCATATATAACCTGGTTGTCTATCTTGATCTCTGTGAGTGTGTCGTTGTCTCGCAGCGCATCAACCAGAGCCTGCACCCCGACCCCGGTGATAAAGTTGGTTTCCAGGTTCAAACTTCGCACCGTCTTATTCTCTCTCAGCATGTCACTGAAGGCCTGGAGGGAGAGGTGGAGGAGGAAGACATAAATACGGAGCTGTTAGGTGGAAACAAAGCCTGTGCAGCACTCCATCTCACCACAGCAATGGGGTCGTTACTCCGTGTAGCTGCCAAACTGAACTTCTTGACGTGTGTGTTCTTCTCCATGGCTTTGGCCATGTCCTTCAGCGTGGGAATTGGGATGTTCTGAAAAAAAAACAAAACAAGTAACTCAGCTGATGGTCCTGGGAAGACAAGAATACAGCATGAAGAGTTTCTGAGCTGTTTTCCTGTTTGTTGTTTACCTTGATGTTGTTGAGGTTGACCTCTGTTAAGGAGCTGTCATTGTTCCTTATCCTTTGCAGGGTTTCTTCTACGTTAGTGGGGTTGGGAGGCTCATCAAACACTGGAGTCATCTTCTCTCCTTTAATCACATCTGGAAAAAAAACAAACACAGGATCTATATATTCTTTTTTACATTTCAATCCAATAAATCATTTAGAGTTTATTTCTACTAGTGCACTTACTGTTGTAACCCTCTTTAGATCCAGTTCCATCATACGTCTGATTACTGGTAACCAGTGTGTGAACACCCAGGATCGCTGCAAACAAAACACACATGTTCTCAAGGTTTGAAACATGCTTCACTAGGGCAGTAAGGAAACAATAGATGCCATAGCAGACAAGTTTTATTCTCCCATAAACACAAAAGCAGCTTGTAGTTTTCTGTCGCAGCAGAGACAAAGACTTTCTAACTTTTTCTTACCTGCGAGATCACAAAGTTCTGTATCTGTGGCACTGGACAGGGCTTCCTCTAATTCCGGGTCAAGGGTTGTGGCTTCAGGCTGGCATGTTTCTATGGGTTTCTGCTTGGGAATAAATACTTTACCTATGGAGAAAGAAGCCAGTGGAAAAAAAGAGATGATTCAGGTCTCTTAAAAAATGAGCAGTAATAAATGACTAACTTCAACACAGACAGAGGAAACGGGTACAAGCAGGACTGGGGAAGCTTTTACAAGGTGTTACACAACCTACCATTTCTATACCAACTGTCACTCAGAGAAAATTCACATTAACAAACATCTCTCACAGTCATTTCTAAATTTGCCTTGTGCTACAATCTTGAGACTGTGTGACTGCAAGAGAAGAAAATAGAGGGATTTTCCACACCTGTGCTCGGCAGTGTAGATCTGTTATCTTTTAGTTAAATCCATAAGTGGTGTGTGTTTGACTTGTTAATTATAACAAAATATGCTTCAGTGAACTGCACTGCACTGGGAGCAGCAAAGATCGAATTCAAGATCTGACATTGAAGTATTTTTATGTTCATATAATAGCCTGAGCAATGCTGAGGATTATAAACAGTGATCTGGGATATAAATGGTTGTAGGTCATCTTCTAATAGTTGTAATGGTTCTCAGAAGGGAGAAATGTGCTGGACCTCCTGCTATGACAACATTCCTCAACCATCAGTTCAGACAAGCTGAACCTAGTCCAGCCATGACTGTATAATGAGTATGGTATCGCCATGGTAACGTCTTTGAGGGAAGAAACAGGAAGAGTGAAGGAAGTCATGGAACAATGACTGGAGTCTAATCATGACTGCACTGCTTAGGCAACAAACACAGGAGGGGGGAGGAACCCACTGGGTTTTATATCTGTCTAAGTCAAATTAAGTCAAGTCAGTTTTATTTGTATTGCCCCAAATCACAAATTTGTCTCAGGGGGCTTGACAGTCTGTACACCAATACAACATCAGCTGCCCTTGCACCCTCAAATCAAATACGAAAAAACTCTGTATAAAACTCTAATGGGGGCTTTATATCTTCCTTTATATCTGCCTGCCCACTGAGACAAAAACACGCTGAGAACAGACCCTCCCTCTCTCCCTCTTTTCGCCTTCACTCCCTCTTTCCCTCCAACTAAGTCAGTGTAGCCAGTCAAATTGCTCAAACTGGTCCCATGTGGGGTCTCTGGCACTTCCTGAAAGTCAAAAAACAGTAAATACAGTCATCAGCAGCTTCCTGTGCCAGTCCCTTCAGAGCCACATTCAGCCAGTTAGAAGCTCGGGGAGACGTGGCTGAGGGACTGACAGCTGCATGACACTCACACACGCATACAAATATCTAACAGACCAGTGTTGGGTCAGGGGAAGATGTCAGTTCCATATTTCTCTCTATTACAGGAGTTACGTTAGCATTCAGACATCCAGAGAGATCCCAACAGCAGGAATTCCTCAGGACAGGAATTTCTTCCAGTCATGTTTTTACTCATTCTTTATCAGATCAAATTGAGTTTTATAAATCTTTACAACCTAAAAACGATCTAAATAAATCGTCCAACTGCCATCATTAAACACAAAACACCAGAATGTTTGCAAGAGATTTCATCTTAACTTTCTCCCTACAGTATCTACTCTCCGCTGGTACAAACACCCCTCCCCCACACGGCTGCATGTTGCATAAGAGCAGACATTAATGACGCCTGCAAAGACAGTAATTGCTGCTCCAGTGCTGATACAGACACCTCGCTTCTCATCCCCTGAGAAAATACACTGCTCACATGAGATAGTACCTCATCACTGCTGTTATTAATGGTGACTGTGCATTGGTCCACTAAGTGGAACACCCTACCTGAGTCTTTTATCAAATGTAAAGCACATTTCTGCATTTATCTGTGCTATAACTATAAAGACAGAGGTTCACTTCAAGTCAAAAGGCCATGCAACACTCAAAACAAGCATTAGAGATACATGGGTATCAGGAATACCAACCAATCAATTCATCAATTAAATTGCTGCGATAAATCTAAAACTGCTATCAATATACTCTATGTATGTTTTGGCTCCATGTGTACAATGGAAAAAAAAACTAACAGTAATTAACAAACTTCTATTTTACATATCTTTTGAAGTTTTATTTGGAGAGACAAACACACCTTTTCTCTCCCCGGTGAAGGGAACAATATCCTCTCTGTCCTTGTATTCAATGGCTTCCTTTTCCAGGTATTTGAGGAGACTTTCTCTGTTGAATGGTCCCGTTTCTTTCTTAACCGTCTGGTCCTTCTGACGCAAGCCCGCTGGGAGAAGAGCATTCTGGAGGGAAACAGGAACACGTTAGTCAAGTCAGCTGATTACTGACTTCAATACACTATTGAACAAGGTAAAACCGTTCCTAAATATTGCAAGTCTGTATTTCAAAGGATGTATCTAATTGAATTTAAAACTAGAGGCCACATCATCAGGCCCTGCCAATGGCATGTCAGGATCTCTTTGGAGATACATGTATGTTGGTGTAAAGTTTTTATACCCAGTGCTGAAGCAAGGCACCAAATGGAGGCGGGGAAAGCTTCTTAGCATCTGCCATAAAAGAATTTTAATGTTTTAAAGAACTTCCATATTTTGTTATAATTTATCGTGTCTGCACACAAATTCAGATATAAAGGAGCTAATTAACAAAGTCTATTTGTTAAGTTAATAACTTTCATTTTTGTTTGCCTACTGCTCTGAAAGTATTTTTCACAACACAGTAGAAGGCGGGAAATGGATAAAAAAAAAAAAATGCTCATCTACTCCAAACAAAATACTCGGCCTGCCTCCTTAAAGTCACTGCAACATTATACATGGAGTGACACTGCATAACAGGCTGTAAACCTTTACAGATCTTATCTCGCATGACCTCAACTATGGAAACAGAGAGGGATCATGGAAACAGAGGACACTGGGACACAGAGTGACTGTGTTTCCTGCTCTGAACTTTCAGTTCCGCTGTTTTCAGGGAAAATTTAACACTTTTACTATGATGGCTATTTAAAACTTGGACACCTAGTAGAATCCTGTCATTAATAGAGAAAAGGACATATAGACTTGCCCATACTGGTCTTAAGGGGATTACTACAAGAATCAGTGTTGAATCCACTAGTGACAGTGTGTTAATGTTATGTAGAGTTGACAGAGCACAGTGCTACAGATAGAAACAGTCTGTGAGCAGCGTTATTTATATGGAGACTTATCTTCATTTTACCATCCTTAAAAGGCACGACTAAATGCTGATCAAATTAAAGTGTTATTTAACCACAAACTAAAAGGATGACTGGGGATCTCAAAGTTAATATGTTCCCACTGCAGCCGACTGCTTCTTTTGAGTGATTTGCCTCAATGGTTTAGATGGAATCTAAATAAAAAGGCCATGGCCCCGGGTAATTCTTTATACTTTGTCCAGCAAATAAACACACAAACACTTGGCCGCACCTCAGAGCCCCTATTATTAAAGGCTGAGGGGGTGGTTAAAAGGCACAATGGAAAGTTAAATATGTGACAATCAATGCAAATGGGCCTGTGGACTGTATTTCTGGTGTGTTTATTTTTTCATTATTATTTTTTTTAATATTCTGACAATAGACACTAACTCACCAGGAACAGGAGCTTTTCTAAAACCATAGTTGTGCTTCTTATATTTTTATTACTCATCTATTTCCCAACATGTTCCTCTTTCCCACTAAAGAGCTCTGGAGCTCCTCCAACCCTCACCGAGCCCTGACCTCAGGGTCCATCTCCTCCAGGGCCGACTCCAGCTGCTTCAGCTCGTCCGCCGACAGCTTGTTGAGGATTTCATCTTCGTCCAGATCCTTGTACTTGTCCAGGTCCTTCTTGTATGACAGCGCCATTGTGCCAGCTACAGCTTCTCAACACTGGACAACAGACCACAGCCACACTGCTGCTTCAGACCAGGGACACGCTATCTAAAGAGAGAGATAAACATTCATCAGAGACCGTTTTATTAGCTGATTAAAACAAGCAAGTGCAATTACATCTTGTTATCCGAGATAAACATTGTTGATCTCATCCCTGTGAAACAATAGTGGATCACAGCTGGGCTACATCAGGCTTTGCTATGATGTAACACACACACGCACAGCTGGAGGAAAGAACTGTCCTCTGTCCATCCCAGGAGGATCACCAACCACTCTTCCTGTAAGCAAACTTTGATCAACTTCAATTATGAATGAAAAAAAGCTTATCCAAGTCAAGGGAAATGAAAGCAGAGGATCAGATTTTTTTCTGATATGGACTTTTTGTCTGCGAATTAAGTGTGTTGTGAGTGGCAGGCAGGGCCTATGGTCAATTCTCTTATTGTATATTTCATTTTTTAGCACTAAAATTAACATTAAATAAAGCTTTAAACAGAAATATAAGAGGAGTTGGGGAATGAGTATGTGTTCTCTCCCACGCCACTTCCAACTAGATATGACCTCATATATCCCACATTCCCTACAGGACTCCACAGATGTCTCACACGCACTTACTGTACAGGCATGATCTGCTTATGCTAGAAATCAACCACATCTGTATGTGAATAAAGAATAAGCCTAAGTGCTTAACTGCACTCTAACTGGCAAATTGAGCTGAAGAACATTACAGCATAATGGCTACCTGTAAATGCTTTAGACTACACAAGAATATGCATTCATTCAACTAGGGATGTAAGAGTTACCGTTTTTCTTGAGAAACGCAGTAAAATTCCCAGACGGTTGGTAATATCATTTACAGCAATCATATCAGGAGAATTGCCTGTTAAAGGATGCAATGACATTACCTTAAACTGCCTTTGAGTTTTAAAAAAACAAAACTCTGCCAAGTGTCTGGCTGCTGCTGGATAGTGATCCTCCTTCACTCAAAGGAGCCATGGTAAACACACCCAAACCTTGCAGCAAGTAGTGTTAGTTATATGAATAATTAATACATCCATAGAAAATCTGTGTTGTTGACCATTTTATAAAACTCCTAGACATTAAAAAATAAACATGAAAGTGTCCATTTGCGTAGTGGGACATTTAAACATTTAAGCTGCCTGAGTGATTTCTGTAGTTGTCCCAAACACTGATAGTCCGTGTCAGTTTCTCCTCTCCACAATCCCAGCTCTGTCCTGGACTAATCCTTCCCTTCACCTCCTCCATTAGACCCCTGCAACAACACATTTACTCAGAACTTATCATGAGGGTCACAGCCAGTTCATCCACAAGCCTGAGGACCAGGCTGCCACATGAAGCTGGGCTAACATGTCAAAGCAGGAATAAATATCATATCGGGATTATTCTCACCAAAATTAGCATGGTTATTGATATCATTGCAATACTGTTAAAATTATGCTGTAAAATGACACTTCTGCCAGACATAACATTCTGAGTCCTTATCTGCACTTTCCTATTGTACGTTTCTGTGAAAAAAATATATATTCTGAAGGATTTTGCAAAAGCTATATTTTCCAAGATAAAAGTAAAAGTATGATGTGTGAGCACATCATAATGATGTTTTATTTAACTTAGAATCATTTTACACACCTTGTAGACATCATAATGTAACCATATTACATTTGGTTTAACGACCTCTCATCCTGTTGATTTCAACACAGATTTGAACATTGGATAAACATTTTTAAATAATGTGACTTGATATAAAAGTTTTTGATGTGTTTATCACAGCAATTTCGAGTAAAGAATGAGGACTGATGCAGTCGGAGTTGACAGTTTTTTTCCAATGGAAAGACAGCTGTTAATGTCGAGTGGTTGATGCTTTCTGTGGTGCTGAACTGACCAACGAGAAATCAAACTGTTTACTAAAATTCCTGTTTGTTTAGCTTGGCGTTGGTTGGCTAGCAATTAAACTCAATTACAAAACTTTAGACAATTAATGGATGTTTGTGCACCAGTCAGTAATTCGATTTAAATGACGCAACTCTCATCTGGAGAACTCTCGGTCAATGATCATGTGCTTGCTTGTCTGGGAAAGAGGATCTTTTTTTTTTAATCTTTCAGAATAAACCCTGACATGTCCTGGGACACATGGAGGCTTCGCTGTAATTAGACCGGTGTTCCCCTGTACAGCTGACCCACTTTCCATAATCTAGTTTTCAAGAAATTAGAAACACTAATTTTGATGTATTCTTATAAAAAGTCTCAATACTCGGCCGAACTAATTTTATTTCTCTATTGCTAGCAATCATGAGCAGATACAGATGGATGAATGATTCTATCTCATCTGAATGATTCTATGATCCTAATTTGGTTTAAATTACCAATGAATATTCTATGATGGCAGAGCACAATGACGTATTGACATTTATGACTGAGGTCACACACACACACACACACACACACACACAGACACATCTTATGACAAGATCAAAATAACACCAGTTACCATATTATCCTATTTTCTAAGAAACACTCTCCATTTCACTGGCAAATAACTCAACAGGTTCAAGCAGCAGCGTGTTCAGAATCGGAGTGAAGGTCTATAATGTTAAGATTCCAGACAGCAGTAATGGAGCATGCAGACAGAGATAATGTGGACTCAGGCCGAGGTGAAGACACTGAGAGGATCCATTAGTCCAAGCTGATTGATTCCTTTCTCCTTCTCTGCTAAGCCTTCAACACAACAACAGATGGCTCCAAGCCAATAATACAGACAACTTTTCTAAATTCTGCTTCCTTATACTTGCCTGAACACTGAGGCCACTGTTGGACACTTGAACATATTTAATAATAGATTTGTAATGCACTTTTCATTAAATAGTCTCATAGTGCAACAGTACATATTAAAAGACACAACAAAACATAGTCAAACTATGGTAAAACAGTCCCTAATCAAGCATAATAGTCAAAAACAAAACAAAACAAGCACAACACGGTAATAGAATACATTTGTGAGGATTACACAAAGACAGAATTGAGGATTGCACAAGGACAGACCAAGGCATGACAGGCAAGTTGTGAATTTTTCCCCAGACTTCAATAACAACTGTGAAAAGGGAACATCTCGCTGATGATAAGGTCCAGTGTGTAGCATTTAGCACTATCAAGCAGAACAGACTGTGCAAAACAGTATATAATATTCATAAGGAAGTTTTCATTTGTATAGCATTTTATCAACTTGGGGAGCAGGTCTCCCTCGGTGAGGTTACATCGCCATGTTGAGACTTAAAAGTAGCCAAGAACAGACAAACCAAACAATGGCTATAAACACAGCCTTTTACTTAAATTTTTTTCACGGCCACCATAAGTTCTACTACATGCTTGGATGGGAGAACTAATTGCAACCTGCAACCTACTTAGTAGGCACTAAATTTTATACACTACAACTTTATGTAAGGCCATAAGATGTACAATCACTTTCGGAAAATGTTTCTACTGTATGTACAAAGACATGACTAAAATTTCCGCTTTCATTCTTAAATAGGCCATTTGTTTAAAACCAAGGACGAGTAGGTCAACAGTTTATACACATTATCCATTTCAAATTCCATACTTTTCCATATCCCTGACAATGCATTTCACAACCTGTTTCTGTTGCATGAAGAATCATTGATTATGGCAAGCAGATGGTGCAAAATAACCATCTGTTTCCTCCTTGCATTACTATCTTTAGTGAAGTTTACCCATTTTATTTGGACCACATTACGTATGTGGAAAGTTATCAGACACCACTATACCACTGGACTATATTACATAATATTAAAAAAATAGAAAATACCTTATCTTAATTAAATGTTACAATCAATAAGTTGTTTGCGCTTCTTTAGCTTTCAGAGGCTGAAAGGAGGAATAGCAATATGCAGCTGAAAGAAACAGGAAGTAGTGACTGGTTATTACATTATTATAGCCCAACGCCCCACCAACACACAAAAAGACTATAGTTAGAATGACCCAGCTTTGCTGCCCGAGGGATGAAAATCTGAACTTCCTCCTCCCACCTACTCTCTGTTTTATTCTCTACCCTTCCCACCCTGTTGTTCCTCAGCTCTCCTTTATGCCTATAATGGCTGTAAATGTCACAACACGATAGAAAACAGATGGAAAGAGAGATAACAAAAAAAGGGTGTGATCCATGTTCGCCCCAAGATATATTCACAGCACAGGAAATGATGGGAGAATACATTAGTTTAAGGAAATGTTTTTTTAAAATCTATTAAACAGTCAATCAACATTTCTGTCTTCCAACTCTGAACAGACCTCCCCAAGCAAGCAGAAAGTGTTTCTCAAATAAACACACATGATTTGCATATTCTCCCGATCCAACCACACACTCCAGACACACACCACGTTATTACGTAATGAGAACAGGTTTCAAGGAGTGCCCTGCTTTTCAGCTCGGCAACGACCAGCATATAAATACCACAACGCTGCTATTAAGATATTCTCACACTCTAGTGACAATCACCCACTATACACTGCAGTGGCTGTTAGAGTCACAGTGAAACTGAGCCATTAGGGTTTCACCCTACACTAAGAGGTGTGCAGGTTAAACAAATCCTATCTGTGAAGGCTGTTTATCTGCAATACTGTGCCGCATGACGATAGGCTAGCAGGGCAGTATCACCAAAAAAAAAAAAAAAAGCCCTGTCAGCATCCACCAATGCATTCCACTCAGTTACGAATTACAATACCTGCTTCCCAGCTTTAGTAAGGCCACCTGCCCTCAGGCTTTAAAGGGAAAACCCACAATCCCCATGCAGGCTTCCTCCTTGAGACATGGACCACACCCTTCATTCACTATTCAGCCCTACTGGTCAAACTAGCTTGTGAACACAAACACAAAAACACACACAGACATACACATGAACCCTTAAGTTATATCTTGAATAAGGAGTGTGTCAGTAACCTTAATGACACAGGTAGAAATGACCTTGCACTAACTATGAAAGAGCACTGCTACATCCAGTCTGCCCCTGATCCACAGCACCAGTGTGAGTCATCTCAGCTACAATATGTCCTTTGTATAAATATATAGATATATATACAGATAACGAAACTCTTGTCTCAGGCAGACAATAGACTATTTGGTTTCATTTTATGTAATGACAGCTAGCTATTATTCACTGATAATAAAACAGTTCCTTTAGTGCTGTAATAACATTGATATTAACTTACGGACGCGGTAAGGTTTCTCACTGAAACAACAGCAACATGTTCCTGGTGGAAACTTGGCTTCGCTGAATGAAACACGTTCATCATCTGCTGTGTAGTCAGCGTTAGCCGCGGCGGGCTAACAGCCACACAGAGGTTAGCTTACTCTAACTCGCTGTGACAGGTTCCTGGGGAACCCGCTGACAAGAAACATGTGGTTCTGATTATCGAGTCCAGCAGAAGGAACCCTCGACATATCAGACACTATGTATGCGGTTCCTTGGCTAACTCTCCTACCTTTGATGCAGTAACTTTATGCTAACAGCGGCTAACACGCTAACCTCTGCAATGGAGCCGAGTTGCTAACCGATAACCTAAAGCAGCCAGTTAACGTAAAGAGTGGCAGTGTGTGACTCAACTTAACAGATTCAGAACTCACCGAAGCGAAGCTTTGTGTGTTGTTACCTGAAGCTACTGCACCGAGCTGGAGCTCCAGGGAATGAAGAGACGACGTCCTGAGTGAGCGTTGATGAAGGGCGGTAACCCGGGGAAGAGAAGCGGAGCGTTGCTTGATTGACGTCTGGCTCCGACCAATAGACGGTGGGCCCGCCCCTTTTATCTAGAAGAGCCAATCAGGTAACAGGAAAGGTAGGCAAATAAAATTAGAGCAATAAAATGTTGAGACTGTTTTAATGTATTATTTTAATGTCTAAGGAAAACCCTTCTCTGTATAATATAATATAATATAATATGATATGATATAAATCAGAGCTGTTTATCTAGTAAAACTGCCTTGGCAATTTCATTTCCCAGCTCAAGATCTTGTAACATTAAATGGAATTTGCATGGAAGAGTAATGTTTGAACACGCAAGCAGGAAGATTACTGGGAATTCCCACTCATAGAGTTGCTTCCATGTGACATTTCTTATCTGTGACAATACGCAAATGTGATTTGACAGGATTCTGTTTTTTTTACGCTTGACTACACATCCCCACCTCCCCAAGGAAACAGAAATGTATTGGAATGAAGTTGCGTGTGTGAATAGTCAACACCCCTAATGGTGCCTGAAAGGTGTTCCCAGGAGTTTACTGCAGTGCAGAATTTATTACATATATACCCAGTCCATTAAAGCCCCTGTTGCCAAACAAGTTCACAATGTGCTGATTAGGTCTATCACCACCAGATAAATCTCTCTGTACCTTGTGCCTGTGGAGACACTCCCTGCTGTCAAAACTCTGACACTGAAATGAGTCATTTGGCAGGGTTGTGTTACACTATAATGTGACACTACAATAACTTCTTATTATTTTGTATTATTTGTGTTATTACTCTTTCAACACTAGCAACAGAAGACAGAAGTCTACAGGTTGGAGAGTGTCACCTGTTGCACAGATTAAATAGCTTTAATATAAGGCAAATTTGTAATTTGTTATATTGAGCTATCTAAATACAATTTTTGTTTTTAGGGAGTTCCTTATTATTTGAAATGAAGGTCTAAGGACAGGTGAAGTAATTTGATTGTACAGAAGCACTGGACTACAATTTTCAGAGACCTGGACTACAGATCCCTTAAAACATGCAGATAACCAAAAGCCACAACTCATACAGATAGGCTATCTCTTTCTTTTTCTATCTTCTCTCTCTTTCTCTCTCTCTCTCTCTCTCTCTCTCTCTCTCTCTCTCTCTCTCTCTCTCTCTCTCTCTCTCTCACACACACACACCAACACACATGTACACACACATGCACATGCATGCATGTGTACACTAAAACCCTTACATTACCCTTAATTGTAAAGATCAGGGGCAGCTCATCTTCTTTTCACTACACAATAGTGAAGATAGAATTTCACGAACCCTCTCAGTTCACACATGTGCACTGTAACACAAGGATTTGCATGTAACACAGAAACTCTGGGAACACACATGGCGCTGAAACATACACCTGTAGCCTATATTGCAGTTTTAGATGGACTATAGATAACACATTTAATACACAAAACATGTATTAAAACACGGAAATTATCCTCTTGAAAGAACATGTGTTTGATGTGATTTTTTTTTTTTTTTTTTTTTTACAAAAAAGTATAATTACCATGTTAAAAATCCTTAATCCAGTCCATCCACACCCCCTCCCCCCTAATTAAAAAGGTCAGAATGCATAAATGTGCAAATGTTGTTTATTTGAAAAGTTTAACTGCTGGACACCAGATGTCTCTTCACTGTAAAGTCTCAGTGTTTGTACTCCGAAGGCCTCTAGTTTACACGACACACAAGGTAAGTTGAATATTGGTCCAGAATTGGCTCCAAACTATTGTCACAAATCATTCTTGTGATTGTAGAGTTCAAACTTTCCACTTTCACCAGATGAAAGTTAAAACAAACTCCGCTGACAAATTATTCTGTACAGAGAAGGTCAAACACTCAACAAGAAGAAAAAAACATTTTTGAGTGGAGGGGAACTTTATGCAGTTGCAATCTACTACAACCACCTTGACACCAGATACACATACAGTGAAAGGCAAAGAGAGATGGGCGATACCAGTCACAGCTGGGTTTATGTCAGTGGTTGGGGGATCCAGGGGCCTGTACCTGACATACAGTTTACCTACCATTGATGTAGGAAAGATGAGACTTTCTGTCTCAGCAGCTGCCAAGTGAAACATCACCAACGGCTGAGTTTACAGCAGCAGTCAGACGGCTTCCAACAACACTGACATAATCTGACATATGGACATAATTATAGGGTAGGGTCACAGTTTTACAAGTTTTTCTTAAAACAGTTCTCACAAGTGCGTATGCTGAAAGAGTTTTGGATCCTGCAGTCTTTTCTTCTGTTGTTACTGGCTGTGGAAAACTTTAAACTGGATGTTAAAGAATCATTTATTTACCAAAATGAATGAAGGAAAACACAGCAAAAGAAACAGCAACGAAAAACTCCAGCTCACATATTGTGACCTTCTGCTACTCTTTTGCTTTCTCAGCAGATCAAACTGGAGCCTTCCATCTGTACAGGCCATAAATTCACTAAATGTTACTGAATATAATTTACTACACAACAGCTTCCTTCAATTTAAGGCTGATGGTGGCAGATATGAAGCTCACTACAGCCTGTTAGTGGCAGATAAAGCTCACTACAGTCTTATTCCAAAAAACAATTGTCACACCTCCTTGTGTCACTGTGTATTGTCACTTCATCAGTAATATTTATTGGAAATAATTTGGATGCTCCCACATATTTTTTTAAAATTACAAATAAGGTTAAGGATCCTGCCAATCATTACATGACAAAATATAAAAGGGACATTCATTTTGTGACTCATATCCAGAAACATTTATACATCTATTCTGGCCTTGTCCTCACACAAAAAACCTCTGGACAGACCTCAGTGTATTTATTATTAATTATCTCAGTAAATATCTTATCCTTCTATGGGGAAATGTTTTGGCTTGTTTTGGAGTTATTCAAAAGAAGAAGGAAACATTTATAATCTGTTTATAATCTGTTTTTATTTTTCGCAAAAGTAAGAAGAAGTAAGTTTCCCAAGAAAAAAAGTATTTCAATGTTTTATCAAAAAGAAATGGAGAAATTAAATTACAAATTAGCCGTATAAATCAGAAGGCAATTAACACGTTAAGTATCTGTGCAATCTACAACTTGTTTACTTGATGGAGTTTTTCTCTTGCTGGTTCTCTACACTGTTCACCGGATACTTGGTAATTTTCCATTAATATATATTTAAAATAATAAATCAGAAGCTCACTACAGCCTCCCAGTGGCTGTTACCGGTCACTACATCAGGCTCCTCCTCCCCCGGATTGACCCGGAAACAAAAACCTTTCCTCGACGCTCAGCTTTCATTTCCTGCGGGTCATTTTTTTTCCCAACAGTTTGAAAGAAATGGCCGACATGGATGAATTGTTCGGGAGTGATGGAGACAGCGACAATGATCAGCGAGGTAACTTGTAAATAATAATATGCCTGGAAGTGTTTATTGTTGTTTATTCGTGACGCCGTTTGATCAGTGGAGCTAAATCTCGGGTTAACGTGGTCGTTGTTTCGTCTCATCTGGATTAACGTGATTCGCAGTTTGCTTTCTAGACACTGTTAGAAACCAGCATCATGTTTATCTGCTTCTATATGACACGGATTAACTTAACGTTGCAGACTTTTTCATATATAACATACTGTAGCACATTAATTATGAAGACCTTTTAGATATTACATATATTTTATTTAATGTATATCATATGCATCCCAAGATGCAGCTGTGCAAAGAACCCCCAAAGACCATCCAGCACAAAGTAACATCTGGAAGAAGCAACATAAAAAAACGGATACCATGGGCTGAAAGAACAGCTGGAGCAGAGACAAATATGTGTATATATAGTGCTTATGTCTCAATTCCGATCCAGGATTTATAGTTTATTTGATTTGAAAGTAAACCTACCCACTGTTAATCCAGTGAATTGACTACCTGACACGGAGCTTACCTCTTCACCTTTATCATCACCATTACAGTGATATAAAGATCCAATATTCCATAAAGCACATGTCCAATAACAAAATCACTCAAAACAACAGATGCAAGATGCATTTAAACTACGATCTACTGTATAAATTAAATGTACAAGTAAATATAATAATAATAACACCTCGTTCCATCCTCCTTCCCTCCTAATTGTAGTACATAGTGGTGTCATGATGATACTCGGATTGAAAGCTTATGATCCAAGCAATATTTTCAGTGTGAACATTTCCACAGTTGGCATTTTCATAAATGGTTGAGGAGAGTGATCTAAACCAGTGAAAAACACAGGTACTGATGTGAGAAAATAAGATAAGAACCTTTATTTTAGCTTTGAAAACCAGTGAGGAGGAATCATCATTTCAGTACAGGAAATGCATGATATAAAAGTATAAGCAGTTACAATCAGATACAGTAAAATTTGAAATAAGGCTTTTGAACTTCTGTAGCGATGGTTAAAATTCTAAAGTTATGCTATTTTGCATGTTGTTCCAAGTGTAAGGTGCATTAAATGAAACGGATGTTTTCCCATTTCAGCTCTGACTGGAGTGTAGAACAAAAAGTTCTGTGTTTGAGTATAAATACTGTGTGATTTTAGAGAGATGATATACAAGGAGGCAGTAAATGTAATAAAGCTTTATGTATTCATAAAATAAACAGTGCTGATCTCTCCTCACTGCCAAGGATGGCCAGACAACATTTTAGTAGAGTATGAATCGTTGGTTCTGAATCTTAATGCTGAGTGGTAAACAGCATCCAGTGAAGTGATGTAGAGGGAGCTGCTCTTCCATAAATTACATCTGCATAGTCCAAAACGAACAAGAATATTGATTCAATAAGTCTTTTTCTATGCTGTTTATTTTTGTATAGAAAGGGGAAAATGAACCAGTATGTCACACTGTAGTTTAGGAATAATGCTTCCAATAAAATAATTGAGACTGACTGTATTGTGCTTAAATGCTTCTAATAAGGTAATTGCGACTGACTTATTGCGCTTAAATGTGTCACTTGGCAGCCGCAGCGTCCACCACCTGTGCTGCTCTACGAGCCAGAAGAATCACACTGTGGTTTGTTTTTCAGAGTCCGGTTCTGGCTCCGGTTCAGACTCAGAGCAGGAGAGGCCGCGGTCTGCCAGCAACGCCTCCGGCAGCGGCAGCGGCAGCGACCGAGAGCGGGATGATGACGACGATGAAGATGAAGGCCAGGAGGCTGGAAAGCCAAGTATTAATAAGGTGCGGACATTCATCTGACTAATGAGTCTCATCTGAGGGTCTGCCAGAGAGCACCCATGTGTGTTTTTGTTACTGTAATTATTCCTCCCGTTGATAGCGACCATTAAAATATCCTCCATCATATTCTTACACTTCTTTCTTGGATGAGAAAAAAACACAATACCCCTTCTGTAAAAGCATTTATTTAAGTCCATTGTGAGTCAGGCTCAGTGTCCAAATGAGTCAAATTCAGTAGTTTTTGTTTGAAAGTTTGTCTTTTAATACCAAAAGTCCCTTTCATGTTACTATACTTCCTCTCCACTCAGATGGGTGAAGCCTCATATAAACTTTAGATAATTGGATAGTTTTAGAACACAGTGTATTAATATTGTCCCATGTTGCAAAAACGCTCAATCCACAGAGAAACATACACAGCCTGTATTCAGAAACTGTGCCTTAAAACAAGTAGTCATGACTTCCGTGAAGATGTGATGTCACTACTATACAGTCACACATCCCCCATTCACAGCTGTCCAAATCAGCCAATCAGGGGAGAGGCTCAGAAAGAAGCTTGAGAAAGGAGATGCAAAACTATATCGAAACGATCTTTGGTACTTAAAATCTTGTTAGGGATGTCAAAATTTTAAACAAAAAAACAGGTGTAATACAGGACATTTAAATGGTACAAAAATAAGTAGTATGTATATCAGCATGGATGAAGCCTGATGTCTGGGTCTTTTCTAGGGTTCTAAGCAGAACCCCATGATCTAGACCTAGTTAGTCAGGAGTTGATCCTACAGCAAGATAATCCACATTGTACCTCTGGGCTGTCAGATCATCATCTGTCACATGACACATTAAACTATGACAATTTATAGAAAAACTGAAAAATCAAGGTGTTCTAAAACTTTTGACCAGTGAGGTGTGTATATACTATACAGGAAAAAGTACAAAAAAATAGAAGTCTGCCAAAACATGAAAAATCTAGTTAAGCTTCTACTTTTGTACAGGAATACATACTTCCTACGGGTACTGCACTAGTTTCCCTATTTGAAAATTAGATTCAGAATATTTTGCTGCCAACTTTCATGTATCCGTGATAGAAGTTTATAAATGTAAACATCAGTAAACACTCGTTCTCTTTCTACCTACCAGGAGCTGTTTGGAGACGACAGCGAGGACGAACAACACAGCCAGCACAGCCAACACAGCCAGCACAGCGGCAGCGACAACCAGTCAGAGCGCTCTGTGAACCAATCAGACGCCAGCATGCACTCGGACCAGGGGGACAACGACCACTCTGACGGGGAGCAGCACAGCGGCTCCGAGCGCGGCCACCGGGATGAGGACGAAGACGAGGAAGACGGCGGCCACCGGTCAGACGGCGGAAGTCCGGCCGGCAGCGGGATGTCGGGAGCAGGAAGTCCTCACTCTGACAGAGGCAGCGTCCGCTCAGACAGAAGGTAGGACGCCACACTCAGGAGACCAGGAGTCCTGTTCTGTGTTTGTAGACAGTAATGACAAATTTCTGTTGTATTTTTACAACAAAAAGACCAAAACCAGCAATGATTGAAACTTTGATTGATATGGGAAAAACTATTAAAAGCACATTTATCAGATAGTTTGTGCTCTGTGGCATATTAAAAAAAAGTTTGCTAAAAATTGCAGTGTCCAGATGCCAAAGGTTTCTTCTCTCTCTTTTTTTTTTTTTTTTTTTTTTTTAACAAATGAACCTATAAATGTGTGATCTACATTCAAGATGGAAAATCAAGATGGAAATACAAAGTAACTACACTACTCACAATAGGTTAAGGATATTATGAGAGTGGATTTCATACATTTTTGAGGTAGTAAATATGAAATAATTTAAACTGGTGTTTATTCTCATTCATTATTAGTAATATCAAAGGACACTTTTACTTCTTTCATTTAAAAATCAGACCATATAGGAAAAGCACTCTTGTAAATGGGTCAGTGACAAAAGTGTCATGTGGTGTAACCTTAAGAACTTGGTGCCAGATCATTTAACTCTCTTAAAAAGGTTTTAAAAGATTAAAATCACATGCTATCAACAAGTTTTATATTCTCGGTGGATTATATATTTAAAATGTATCATTCGTTATCATTGACTGACATTTCAAATCGCGCAAATTGTGATTTTTATAAATAAAAATGATACAAATGGACAATTAAAAACCAACATGAAGGCACGATGTACATTCTGAGAGACCCGATGAATGCTTCTTAACATTTTTTTGACTTTCTCATCTCGCCAAACATTATTTGTCACTGACCCAAATAACAATATCACTAACTTATTGTGAGTAGTGTAATTTGACAATAAACTGTCATGACCCTGATTTTTCTCTGATGTCTGCCTCAGTGTGCACAGTGGTGCTGGGACACCACAGTCAGGGCCAGGCACCCCTCACACGGACGGGGAAGTTTCCGGCAGGGAGAACCAGTCGGATGACGAGAAGTGGGAGGGCGGAGCTAAGAGCGACCAATCGGAGGACGAGGAGGAGAAGCGGCATTACTCAGATGAAGAAAGAGAGAACTCTGACGACGAGGGGCCGAGGAACAGGAAGTCAGGTACTGGATCAGCCAAACCCTCAGAGTTCATCTGAACATGTTAGATTGTGTGGTAAAGGATTCTGAATGTCAGAACTCAATGTCATAGACTTTTTTGCCTATGGTTTTGCATGAAACACAAGTTCGTACGTGTCCTGCTAAAGATGCTATAATGTACGATGTTGTTCTTTGACTCTTCAGAATCAGCAAAGGGCAGCGACAGTGAAGACGATTTCCTCCGAGTGAAATCCAAATCAAAAGCTGCTTCTGACTCCGATTCTGACAGTGACATCGGAGGAAAGAAAGGCAAGAAACTGGCTAAGTAAAAATCGATTTCGGAAATGAAGTCATATGTAGTTTTACGTTTTAAAATAATTCTTCTATACTATCCCACAGGAAATAAATCTGCAGCAGACGACCTGTTCGGAGAAGCCGACGACATCTCTTCGGACAGCGATGCAGAAAAGCCACCGACCCCAGGACAGCCTCTGGTATCTGTCTGTCCTCTCATCATCAGTCTCTCTGGTTGTTTCTTTCCTACTGCCAACCCCAAACTCACCCCCTCCCAATGCCCCCGAATCCTCCCTAACCCCGCATCCAGCCTCTTGAATTGTGCAATTTATAAAAACAATTTTTAGCATTTTTCAGCATTCCCAAATCTCTTTTTCTGAGAGCCTCTTACTAAGCCAGTGTTCAGTAATCAGTATTTTTGTATGTTGTGTTTGTGCGTGTGTGTTTAGGATATGGAGGACGGAATGGAGGGGGAGCAGGCAGAAGAAGAGCCGGCGCCTGAGACTCGTATCGAAGTAGAGATCCCCAAAGTCAGCACTGACCTGGGATCTGACCTTTACTTTGTTAAACTGCCCAACTTCCTGTCAGTGGAGCCCAGGTCAGACACAAACTGCAGCATAATCACATTGTAACTATCCAGACAAGTGCAGATGAAAAGGATGAGATACTTACACTACTCACAATAAGTTAGGGATATTGTTATTTATGTGAGTGCTTTTCCTATTTGAAATAAGTAAAATTTCCCTTTGATATTACTTATTAGTACTTACACCATTTTCATTAGTTTAATATTTATTACCCCCAAAACGTATGAAATTCACAAGTCTCTCACTATCACTAGTAGTGTAGAGTAGTGTAAGACATTTCTAGCAAGGAAGCTTATAATGTATTTTAAATATTTGTAAAAACTACCTAAAGGTATATTTAATTAGATTTTCATTGGATTGCCTTTTATAGACCCTTTGATCCTCAGTACTATGAGGATGAGTTTGAGGATGAAGAAATGTTGGATGAAGAGGGACGAACCAGGCTCAAACTGAAGGTCTGTGAACATGTGTTGGTATTTTTATTTTATCTAAGCACCTGTCAGTTCACAAGCAAGTGAACATTTTTTATGAAGAGAGAGAGAGAGACGTTTTTTTTTCTTCTCCTCCAGGTGGAGAACACTATCCGGTGGCGAGCCAAGAAAGATGAGGAGGGCAACGAAACCCGGGAGAGCAACGCACGCATCGTCAAGTGGTCTGACGGCAGGTGTGTATTTCTGTCAGAGACATGTCGGCCTTGTTGCTTTCTGTAACTATAACTGTAACTATAACCCCCTTTTTTAAAACTCGTGTTCTTGCCACAGCATGTCCCTCCACCTGGGAAACGAAGTGTTTGATGTTTACAAAGCTCCTCTCCAGGGAGACCACAACCATCTGTTCATCCGCCAGGGAACCGGACTGCAGGGCCAGGCTGTGTTCAAAACAAAGCTCACGTTCAGGTAACACAAGACACGCGTCTCACGGCGCAGAGACAAACGCTTTCACTCTAGGTGTTAAAATCCGTTGATAGAGATCCTCCTCTGCAGCAGCCTGGATTCCCGACAGCCGCAGCAGCACAAAATATGCCTCCAGCTGCCTAACGTCAAACAACAATAGCTGCCTTCATTCAACTAGATTCAGAAATGTTCTGTATGCCGTAAGTCCCTGATCACCGGGTTTCTCACAATAAGACCTGTGTAAGCCTCTTAGCGCCCCCAATTCCACCTGGATGTTCTTCTTAGACCACATAGGACTAGTAGGACACTGGCCAAGCTGCTCGTTCCTGGACATTCATTCATTTGTTCTGATGGAGAATTATCATCAGTTTAGATTAGGACTGAAGTAGGCGTGCATAATTCTGGGAACGTTGGAGACTTTCCATGGGAATTAAGGGGAATATATGGGTATAAACGGGTATAAATCCAAAATTTACACAACTGAAGATTGGCCCTTAACAGGAAACTTAAATATAGTTGTGGAAAATATATTGTAGTATAATCAACCGGAGTTAAAGGGATAGTTCAACATTTATGAAATCTAGCCCCTTGTCATAATTCCCATAGTCAGAGCAATAGGTGCTTTACCTTTTTTTTGTCAATAAGGTAAGCACCTATTGTTTCCAGACCAGCTGAGCAGAGCAATGAGCTGCTCAGCTACTACTATGTGGCTAATGGTATTTTTAGTTTCCCTCATTAAACTCAGCAAATACACAATCCAGCAACTCCAAACGCTGTGATGAAGGAGTTGTGACCTGCACATGACCAACACATGAAGCAAATACAGTTATGTCTCATAACGTTCTGTTATTTGAAAATGTACAAACAACATTTATCAGGGAAGGCTGAGAAAAAGAATAAAATAACTGATTCCACTCCAACCAGAGATATCTGTGGCACCAATACAATGACTAAAGGCAAGACAGGTTTATTTGTATAGCATATTTCAACAAGTGAAATATGCTATCCAAATAAAGTACTTAACATAAAGCACATTTACATAAAACATTAAACGCATCAAGATAAAGTATAAAAACTGTTGATTGAAAGGGGAAAAATCCGAAATTTGAAATTAAAAAGAACAATCAGAAATTAAAATTTAAGATTAAAAATCAAAGATTGAAATTAGAATTAAAAAAACAAGCAAAATATACATTTTATAAATATAAACGGTTGGTCAAAAGGGGAAAAATCTAAAATAAAATTAAAAACAAGAAGTTACAAGTGGAGTGGAACACAAGTAAACCTAAAAAAAAAAAGTAAAACAATAGAAAGTAACAAACGTAAAAACCTTCATTGTGACGTCTTTGTGCATTTCCCGTGTCTCGTCAGGCCCCACTCCACAGACAGCGCCACCCACAGGAAGATGACCCTGTCTCTGGCCGACCGCTGCTCCAAGACGCAGAAGATCCGGATCCTTCCCATGGCCGGGCGCGACCCGGAGTCGCATCGTAACGAGATGATCAAGGTAACGAGGCGGGAGTTCCCTCGACTCCGTTCGTGACGCCCGTGTCACCAGAGGCCGTGTGAGGCCAGCTGTCGGCCGCCATCATCCCCGCTTACATAAAGACACGACTTGCGAACTTGTGTTGCTTACATAACGAGGTCAGGCAGCAGTCAGCGAAGTGAAAATAAAGTCAGCAAGAGTCAGGCTGCTTGTGTATCAACTGTCCAACCCAAACAAACACGGCTGTAGTTTCACTGAGTAACAGGACCTGCAGAAGAAAGGCAGGACTGTACTACTGCATTCTTTCTAATCATCACTGGGTCAGGTATTGGCAGCATGTCTGAGTTCAGCAGGATGGCTCATGTTGTGGGTCCTGTAGAGGCTAGTCCATCACATAGAGCAGGGGAGGCAAATAGTCCACATGCAGAGGAATAAATAACACCTACTCATTTCTCCCCTGCTTTTTATGTACAAAAAAGGCATTATGAATATTTACACAATTAATTCACCTTCAACTTACTTAAGAGACCTTAAAAAAAAGTGCAATAAAAAGTATAAAAAAAGTCCAATAATGAGTAGAATTATCTTGATATTTCTTATTCCATTGGCAGACAGTTTTACATTTACATTAGTTTTTCAAAAAAATTGATAAAAAGTTATAATTATGAGATAAAAAGTCCAAAATATGATGTGATAATACAACAGATAGACAAGATAAAACAGATAAACATTTTGTTGTTATTTTAGGAAAACAAGACTAAATTGACCAAAATCAAGAACAAAAAAAAATAAATAGAAATAGTGGAGTAATATATTTCAAGAAAATTATTAGTATTGGATTAGTTGGGCCAGGACAGACACTTTAGGGGGCTGGTTCTGGCCCTCGGGCTGCATGTTTGACACCCCAGACATAGAGTACAAGTAAATAACACCAACAATATGTTTTTTTTATTATTTTGATTTGATTGATTTTTGAACTTGCATAAGCTGATTGACAGATGTTAGCAAATAGTTCTCTAGGGGCATCATAAACAAGCACTTTGTATTAATTTTTTTTTTTTTTTTTTTGACCAGCTCTGAAATTCAGTGTCAGACATCCTCCGGTTCTCCAAGCCTTCTATTCTATCCAAAACAATTAGAGACATACAGTATTTTAGAGTATTTTAGAAAATGCAATAAATATACTTCAAAAATCAGGTTAGGTGCAGATGGATATCTGTGCTGCAGACATTACTTCATTTATTTTGTTCACTCTGCTGATGTTTTAGTCCTAAAATCATGATGGAAGAGATTTGCTCAAATATGTTAGTCCTTGTGTATATACACAACTCCTTGATTTAATGAGTAGATTAATGTGAAAAAGCTTATTTCAGGAATTGTGCTTTTCAGCAACATAAAAGTGGAACAAAGCAAACAAAACTCCCGTGCACTGTCAATCACTAGGATTGACAGTGTACGGGATAAATTTAATCATACAACATTTCAGTTCTCAGACTTTCATGAGGTAGTTTTGACAGGGAGGAGAGCACGATTTAAATCCGGTTTTGGATACAAACAAATAAATACAAAATACATGAAACCTCATCAGAATTAGAAAAAGGATTTTTAGAGGAAGGTCAATTCAACACTCAAGCCTCATGGAAGCAAGATAAATATCCAAATGAGCTACCAGTCACATTAACCAGAAATGCATATAAAATGTCAAATGTCATATTTATAGAAAAGCTTAAATAGTCCATAGAAATACGTTACCCTTCCTCTTGGCTTGTTGTTACCATTCCTTATGTTTACAGGTTGGTTTTGACCCATGCCTTAAATCAGCTGTTAAATACACTATAAAACAACTAGGTATCAACCAATTTGTTTGTCATATCTTTGTCACCTGGTTAGGTTTCCTTAACCATGAAAATATTTTTTTGGTGTGAGTCTTTGGGCTTTTTTTTGTCAGTTTTCCCCTTAATTTCATTTTTTTTAAATGGTAAAATGAACCTCAAGAGCATCACAGAGAATTGCTTAGGTTTTGCAGGTAAACTGGATAACAAACAATTGAAATCCCTTAAAGCTCAAATGCTTGGAAGAAGAGGTGGCTGTCATTATGTTGGCTGATTTTATTATTTAAATTATTGCTTTATCTTCTTATTTTTTTATAACTGGGTCAAAACCAACCTTAACAATATGAAGGTCATAATTTCAACCAGAACATTTTATGATTTAGTGAAAATAAAGTCAAAAAATCTTAATGCAACAAACAAATGTATGTGATTATTTTATGCATTTAAAATCTAGATGCTGACCCTAACAGTGGATAAATATTCACAGTAAAACGTTAAAGGAAGTTCATCATTTAAGTCTTTTGGAGCCAGGGTTTGTACAATAAAGATCCAAAGGGTCATTCATGTCATTTCAATAAGTCATGTGTCACCAAGGCAACATAAAAAGCGGAAAGTCTGATTTCAAAGGACTCCTCCGGTGTGTGTCCCTGCAGAAAGAGGAAGAGCGTCTCCGCGCATCCATCCGCAGAGAGTCCCAGCAGAGGAGGATGAGGGAGAAGCAGCACCAGCGAGGCCTGAGCAGCAGCTACCTGGAGCCTGATCGCTACGACGACGAGGAGGAGGGCGAGGAGGCCATCAGCCTGGCGGCCATCAAGAGCAAATACAAGGGAGGAGGAGGCCTCAGAGGTGAGTGAACCAAGAACATCACAGTCCGCCACAAACCAGGAAATCCATCAGATCTATTAACAGCATCGTTTCCACCTTTGCTCAATCCAGAGGAGCGGGCGAGGATCTACTCATCAGACAGCGATGAAGGATCAGATGATGACAAGGCCCAGAGGCTGATGAAGGCCAAGAAGCTGGACAGTGACGAGGTGAAGTATCCGACAGGACAGACAGAGGGTGCTGTGATGCAGGACAGCTTTCACCTCACAGGACAGGACGTACCCGTCTGGACTAATATACATGAGCTTAGATCAGCCCTGACTGTTGCTGCAAAGAGAAAGTACTGTTCTACTGGAACATGAGAAACTGAAAATCCTGATGAGTTGTGCAGGATGTAACAGGATGTCTTTATGCTGTCATCAGGTCTTTTTTTTTTTTTTCTCTCTTCTGTGCAGGAGGGGGAAGGGTCTGGCAAACGAAAAGCAGAGGATGATGATGAGGAAACGGCCACCAAGAAGGCTAAGAAGTATGTCATCAGCGATGAGGAAGAAGATGAGGAGGAGGACGAGGTGGAGGAAGAGGAGGAGGAGGACGATGATGAATAATCAACTTTTTCTTACCATTCCACTGTATTATCAGTGCTCAGCCCACATGCTGTATAAACAGCCATATTTTGTTTTGTATATTTTCTTAAGGTGTGCGTGTGTGCGTGCGTGCGTGTCGTGTACAAGGTGAGAAATAAAGAAGTGGTTGTCTTATGTAACCAAAGCCTCTTTTTATCTTTTTGAACAATAATCACACTGTTGAGATTATGATTATGAAACAAACTGTTTAGTCCCGTTTCCAGACAAACAGGCATTAATGAGATTAACCTCTTTTTATTTTCTACTGTCTGAAAGCCTTTTTAACTGTTCACTTTTCAACAAAGACCATTATGTAAATGAGCTTTTACCTCTATTAATCATCAACCAGTGACACGTGTTTGCATGCGAGGTCATTTCATTGTGTTATTAACTTTTATTATTATTATACAATAAATAGATGTTGCATTTATGAACCGCCATACCCCCACTTCAGAAACTACAAGGATTTTAGCCACTGAGAGGTCACTGCCACAGAGGACCAGCTCTGTGAGGCTGTACTTAGGTGATAGATATTTTAGTCAAGCTTTTAACACTAGTGTGGCCACAAACTACAAATCATGTGCTTCAACCTTTTAAAAAACACAATAAACTGGGTGGAATTGTCATTTATTTAATCTAATATTCCAAGAATGAGATATAAGTTTGACCTTTGGTGGAAATCAACTCAACCCAAAGCAAGTCAAAATGTATTAGAAAATATATAGTGTGATTATGAAATATTAACAAACAGAAGTTGGAGAAAACAATTCAGACCATTCAGTCAGAGCTCCAGCTGTTGGAAAGCTGAGGTCGGATGAGGTGTTGTGCCTTGATCCCCTTTGTGCTGCAGTGAGATGAGAATGTAGAGAACAACAGTACTGGTTATTGATTCAAGTTCATCAGCCTGGATGACGCACACACACACACGTGCACACACACACCGACAACTCTCCGATCAGACCTCTGCCAGACCCCCATCCAGACAGATCCAGCTGCAGCCACCCAAAATACACACCTGGTAAAACACTAAGTGATTAAGTAAGAGTCACATGAAATGGCTGCATTCTCTCTCTTGACAACAGCTCCTCTCTGACACACACACACGCTGCTCTCACCTGGCAGGAAGAGAAAAGTATTAAAAAGTTCTCTTTTGTGCAAGTGTCTTGGAACATTAGGAAAAAACATTTTTCTTTATTTGATTTATTACTATTATCATTACTACTGAGAGGTAATTTATTGTGGTGGGTGAGTTGTCCCCAGCAGCAGTTTTCCCACAGAAAGCTTGTGCATGTTTGCCTTTAATATGCATGTTTTTGCAACCCGAAGCAATGAAGCAGAGACCATGTCTGTCCTGTTTAGCACATTCTCAGCTCAGAGTGTTTACTGATGCTTCAAGCGACTGTTGTGGATCTTTGTTGCCTGGAAGGCGACGGCTCTGTCAGTGGTGGTGTGCTGCACTCAGACTGCAGTAGGTTATGTAAACCTGGACCTAAACAGGGGAGGGAGGGGAGGGGAGGGGACGGGGGAGCCACGGCTATACACCCAGTCAGCACTGGAGGAGGATGAGCCAGGAGGGAGGGCTGCAGTATTTCACCCTCTCTCTTTTCTTGTTTTATGCCCTCGCTTCACCTCCTCTCTTCTCTTGTCCCAGCGACCAGCCCGAACCGGCGCTCTGTGTGACATCACATGTGTCTGTAAAGAAGACACAGATGGGGACAGGGCAGAGAGGCGATGGTTCCTATAGGCAAACATGGCTGAGTCATTTGCAGCAACTCTGGTGTCATTCAGGGGGAACTCTGCCAATTAGGCCCTCAGAGAGCAGCTGGTCATTATCAGGCCAGGTGATGCTGCAAGTCAACAAAAGATGTGTTTTCATTAGACTCGGCTGAATGTGTGTGTGTCTGTATGTGTGTGTAAAAACTGCCATGTAGTGTAAACCCTGAAAAACTTGGAACCAGAGAGTTTAATTCCCTGAAAAAATTAAAAACACATGCTATAAATTTTATATTCGAGGTGGATTAAATATTTAAAATGTATCATTCTTTTTTTTGGTTAAGACCTTTGACGTATCAAAAGATGATACAAATGGACTTTTAAATTACGAAAAAACAACATGAACACAAAATGTACATTTTAAGAGGCCTGATGAATGGTTCTTAAAACTGCATTTTAAAATGTTTATGACTCTATCATCTTGCCAACCATGAATTGTTACTGACCCATATTTTATTATATTGTCATATTTTGTGTTGTGCCATTCTTATAGAGCAATGCTTTCTATTCCCTTTCTTATTCAAAGTGCAATAAAAGTGGTTTATACAAACATTTCAATCCCACAGAGGAAGTGTTGTTAACTGAAATAAATGCTGTCTGCTCTAAGTACTATTATACACAATGGGTATAAAAATGTGCTGTAACAGTTCATTGTGGTGACTCTTTCTCTCTAAGTCTGTCTACTGGTCTTCAAACACTTTGCTGTATACTGCTGGAGCTTCTTATCTGTGATTCCCATTTAGCTTCACAGGCTTTGTCAAAATTATTTCCGGAACACAGAGATTTTGTAATTATATGCAAAGTTTTTTATATGTAGTACAAAGTAATTTAAACAGTCTGACAGTGTGGGTACCTGACTATATTTCATAGCTAGGTGCCCTATAGCCCTGCCTCAGTGTGCCCTTTTCCCCCTGCTGCTGCTTATATAAGAGCTAATAAATAAAATAGAAACACAATACTCTACTCTCACCACAGGATCCTCCAACTCTCACACGTGACACTGCCCCAAAGACAGCAGAGAACATTTTCCTTTATGCACAAGCAGGTGTGCATTACACACACACACACGCACGCACACACGCACGCACAAACACAACTGTATCATCGTTTTTTTCCTTCTTGACCTTAATGATTTGGTTCAGCCTGTTCTGCTGAAGGAACAGAGTTTAATCTGTAAACAACGGGTTACCTTCAGCTGTGAGCTGCTCACAGCACAGATTACATTCCAGCTTTTCCAAAAACAGACAAAAAAAATAAGCAAGGTGACCCTCTGTGCCCCAGCTTCTCCTGAGCCAGGAACTCTGTGCCCCAGCTTCTCCAAAGCCTGGAACTCTGTGGCCCACTTCTCCGGAGTCAGGAACTCCATGGCTCAGCTTCTCCAGAGCCAGGGACTTTGTGGCCCACCTTCTCCAGAGCCAAGGACTCTATGGCACACTTCCAGAATCAGGGGCTCTGTGGCCCAGCTTCTTCAAGTCAAGTCAAATCAATTTAATTTGTAAAAAAAAAATCTAAATTACAGATAGGCTGTACAGCAACACAACGTCGCCTGACCTTTGACCCTCACATCGACAAAGAAAAACTCCCTAAAACCTTTAACAGGGGAAAAAGAGAAAGCAACCTGAGGAAGAGTAACAGAGGAGGATCCCTCCTCCAGGACGGAGAGGTAATAGATGCAATAGATGACGTGAGCACAGCATGGAAACGATACATTTTTGTCAGAGCCAGGGACTCTGTGGATCAGCTTCTCCAGAGCCAGGGACCCTTTTCTACCGCATTATCATGATCTATTTCTTGATTATCTCCCTGTTACAAAACCAGTTGGAACACATAATTAAAAGCTGTTGTGTTTGCCCCCATGTAATTGAAGAGCATTACAGATTTGATAGATGACAAATATAAAGACCAGGCCCCAACGGACCCACACACCTAATACGTGTTGCTCGCAAATAGCCAGTAATGCGACACAATTCCTGAACCACGGCTCATGTTAGCGGCTTATGTAAACAGTTTGACAGGGAGGATATCACAGGACATCTGTTTTTCTACGAAAGGGTCCCAAATGGATCAGATACATGTTGGGAACACGTGGGTTATGGATTCAAAAGTTGTAGAATTCAACCAGTGGTTACTGTTCTGGAAGAATTTCAGCCATCTCTTAAAGGTCAGAAAAGTGACCGATTGTCAGATCTGAGTGAAATTAGAAAGCAGAAGACCCCAGGGTTGCGTGTCTTCGACAGAGGAAGGTGAAGGGGAAGACCACGGGCGAAGAGGGGGGGGTGTCGAAGAAGGGAAAAGGGTTCTGAGGTCAGGCTGAGAGCTCGCCCAGTCTCCCAGGCCTGTGGTATTTCAGAGTCCACTGCGACTCACAGCCCAGTACAATCTGACCTTCAGTTATCTAACTGCCCCGCAGCACCAGCCAGCCACTTCTCTGTCTGTCTTCCTCTCTTTTTCCATCTTTGTCTGTCTCACCACCTCAGTTAGATAAGCGCAGCATTTAGAGCAGGATAATAGAGGACTATGTTCAGTCTTCGGGACAATAATCAGTTTAGTTTAATGGAGTCCTAATTGCCTGGAAACCAGCTGAACTGGTCTCCCGCTAGTTTCGTAACTGTCACAGTAACACGTTTCCCAGTCTGATGTCTAAGAACGACTGAAACAAACCTTTGCAGATCGGAAATAGTTCCTCGGTTACATAGTGCGCAGTACAAAACAGGCCTAGTCTACGCACTTAGAAGAAGTTTCCCAAATTAGATTCGATAGCTTTGATTTGATGTCCCATCATCAGCATAATGTCCTCGAATGATGTCCCTGTGGAATTAATCTGCGACTATGAAGTATTGGAGCAGAGAGAGAGGGTTATTTCTTCATGCCTGGTCACACGGCAGCACAGGGAATGGTTTATATCTCCTCTGGGACATTTTTACTTGATGTCTGCTTTGGTTGATGATCGATGGTCTGTGTTGTCCTTAGCTATGATATCCCCCTCATGTAATAAAGAAAGGAGCTGGTTTCTGCTTAAAAAACAGGCCTCCAATGGAGATGGAATGATACAACCCTGTCCCCGTTTCTCCCTCCTTCTCATTCCCTGCATGTCCTCTGCAGAAGTGCACAGTCAGTAGTACACAGAATATTCCTCAGCAGTGTGTGTGTGGTTTGCAGGTACTGTACTCTTCACTGTAATTGTTTGGTAAACAGTGTAATTAATGCCGCAGACTGCTGGTTGTGTAATGGCTGTGGAAGAGCAAGGAGAGCAGATCACAGCAGCAGCTTTTGTCTTGTAGGGAATGTATACAGTGACATATCTTTGTGCAAATCCCACCTGCCCTGGGGGCTGACTGGAGACATAAATGCTTCATACTTCCCTTTTTTTTTCATTTTGAATCTTTTTTTTTCATCCCCACCCTCACATCCCTGATCCCTACTCAACCCACTCCCACACCTGTTTGAACAGGTAAATAAAGCTGGCAGGGAAAGCACAGAGCCCACCCATGTGTGCCGAAATCCACTCATCCACTTGTCTCCGTCTACCCATTTTCCATGACTGCAAGTCATTATCACCATGGATACTTCCACAAATAGAGCATCAGTTGAATGAGAACACCCAATATGCACGCACGCACACACACACACACACACACACATGCACATTGAGGAGGGGACAATTGTCTGGCCTGCTGTAGCCTCTTTTTAGGGCCCCTCACATGCTCGGTCTGACCCACTTCCATCCTTCTTAACATGTGACATAAGAGAGAAGAAGAGGCACACTTTCTGCCACTGGCTCCCCATAAAATCTAGAATAGAATTTAAAATCCTCCCCCTCACTTACAAAGCTCTTCACATTCAGGCACCATCATATTTTAAAGAGCTCATAGTTCCATATCACCCAAGTAGAACACTGTGCTCCCAGAACACACCTTATTACAGGTTCCTCGCGGCTTTAAAAGCAGAATGGGAGGTAGAGCCTTCAACTATTAGCCTCCTTTCCTGTAGAACCATGTGTCTTTTTCAGTCTGGAAGGCACTCTATATTAAAAAAAATATTTTAAAACTTTCCTTTTTGATAAAGCTTATAGTTAAGGCTCCCTCAGGTTGGCCTAGAACCGAGTTGTTCTGCTTTAGGATTTGATTATTAGGGGCTTCATTAAATACTCTCAGCTTATCTTTCTCCTTTTTCCATTTCCATCTGTATACACTCATGTCCCACAAATGTATGTTTCAAATCTTATTATCTTATCTTTGTCGAAGTCCTGCAGAAGAAGGCAGACCACCCTGATGTGAGGTTGGCCGCCCACCTGGAGCTGGGTTTATATTTATAAAAAACATGCTTTTGTTTGTTGGTTAGAAAATAAATTCATTAGTGAGGAATCCCTCTGGCAAGCCTGAAGGTGAAAAGCAGATTTCTGTTGAGGACTCAGACTTCTTCATTCTCTCTCGGAATTAAACCTGCTGCTCAACCTCTCTGACTGCACAATCATCTCTGCGAGCTGCCACTTCAGAAACTCAATGTATTGGTTCATTCATAGCTTCAAGGAGCACTGAGAACCAGAGTGAATGGACAAAACACTGGACCAGGGCCATTCACTCTTCAGTACTGTTCAATTGTGCAGGCGGTTTTGAATCTATGGTCATGTCTGCTTCTTGCCAGTTTCTGTCTTTCCTTCTCCTCTTAGCCTACATTTCCTCTCCAAGTATTAATCCCTTCATGTCATTGCAGCACCGTAATGTGCTACATGTCCTTCCCCAAAGCAACCGCAGCCCTCCCAAATACACTGACAGCGCCACCATTCATGGCATTCCCATCCAGCCCTGCAGAGTCTGATCCAGCCCCTGCAGAGTCCCACAAAGCCTCTTTTCTTTTCTTCGCTTCTCTCTTGCTGCATTGACAAACAACAAATCATCAACTTATCTCTTTGAACGTTTAGTTTTTCTCTCCTTTTTTAACTCCTAACCCAAAACCTTCTCTTCCTTGGCCCCTTACCAGATTAATCAGATGGGGCACATTCTTGTTGGCCATGACATGTCTCCTTGGCTAAGACCTCCCCACTACCCCTCACCACCACTCCCCATCAAAATACCCTCATTAGTTCCCCCAAGCTTTTCTTTCTTTGCTGTTTCACTGCCTCGCTGTCCGGATTTCTTTTGTGTCAATCTGTGTGACAGCCTGTTGGTAATTCTGCTTCACTTTTTTTCTCAGAATAACTCTACTCTCCTTGTTCTCATGGTATGTAGGCTAAAGGTTCTCAAGCACTGCCAAGAGGGCACAGCAGCGCTGCAGCAGATAAACCTATAGAAGCCAAGGGAGAGAAGAGATCAGAGTGTCTGCTGTGTCACGACACGTGGGAACCTCAGAGTCTCACAAAAGGAAGTATTTTAGTGAAACATACATAAAATCAGACTGACATGTCTCCTTTCCTCACCTGCAGTCACAAACTATATTTATTCGTATATCAATAGTTCCAAGTAGATCAGCAGTTCCAAGTACAACTGGCTCGTGTTTGTTTGTAAAACTACAACTACAACTTCTTTACTTGAACCACATCCAGGCTGACAGCTGAATCCCTGTGTGTCGCTGCCTCTGTGCTTGTTTGTGCTTGACAACTTTTCATTTTTTTTTATTTTTAGAAATGACAGTAAACATGTGTGACTTTTTCTGCAGAACATCAGGTGTTGCTCAACAAAACCACGCTGTTGTAATTTTCTGGCGATTTTGCTCATGTTGGCAAGATTGCATCACATATCAAATAAAGTGTTAACCAGAATAAGGGAACAGGAAGACCTGTCACAGACTTGTGAAATAACTTTTATTACTTTTATCATACAATTGTACAATCTGCTGAGGACACTCCTGTAGAGATTGGCGGTTTTATCATCCCATCAGAACAGCATGTGACATGTGACTACGGGGAAGCTGCATCTGTTTTTAGGTTCTTACATCACCGAGTCACTCACAAACACTGTAAAACTGCCCAGTGTCATATTAAGTCACATTTTACATGAACAAGAAGTCGTTTTAGTGAAGTTAGATACATCAGTGAGATAGCATAAGTGTATCTTCAACAAGGTAAAACAATAAATATTCTTGAAGAAAAGACCTGTAATGACAGGATGGCTCTTCAAATCAATTAATAATGTGTTACACAGAAACATGACTGCCATGTCAAACCTTTAATAGGGCGTTAGGAAGCAATGCAGAGAGGAAATGCAGGGGTCTCAACATGACTAACATTAGACACAGACCTTTGGATGGACTAATATTAGCAGAAATGCTCATGAGAGATACAATATGTTATCACATGAGAATGTATTGATGTTTGAGTTTGTATTGATGGATTGAGTTCACTCATGTAAAATATTGAACCCTTACTACTCACAGAAATAAACACAGCATCACTGTTGGACAGAAATCTTGCATCTCTATTTTTTCATTCATAAATCAATGCAACTGGCCGGTCTTTATACCTGTCTGTCATAAAAAGTATTTAAAAGACCTTGTGACTTAATCTTATAACTCAAAACTATTGACAAAACCTCATAGCTCACCTGCTTCCATCTTCAATGAAGCGTCTGCTTTACTCTGACACATGCAAGTACCTGACCACAAAAATACAATACCACAAAAATACAATCCATCACTTAATCAAACAGTCAAATTATATCAACAAAATTTTTTTCCATTTCCTCAAAAGTAAAGATTTTGGACATACAAGGTTTCTGCCTGAGAGCGACAACAGTATGACACTGTGTTTGGAGGAATGAGATGATAATAATAATACATTGTATTTATTGGAGGGCAACATGGTGGTGCAGGGGTTAGCGCTGTTGCCAAGAAGCAAGACAGGTCGCACAGCAAGAAGGTCGCAGGTTCAAGATCTCCTTGGTCCTGGGTCTGGGACCTTTCTGTGTGGAGTTTGCATGTTCTCCCTGTGTCTGCGTGGGTTTTCACCGGGTACTCCAGCTTCCTCCCACAGTCCAAAAACATGCTGAGGTTAATTGGAGACTCTAAATTGCCCGTAGGTGTGAGTGTGTGAGTGAATGGTGTGTGTGCCCCACGATTGGCTGGCGACCGTCTGGGGTGTATCCCTGCCTCTTGCCGTAACGCGCTGGGATTGGCTCCAGCAGACCCCTGTGACCCTAATGAGGAATAAGCAAGTATAGAAAATGACTGGCCTCAAGGTGGCCTTACATAAAATAGATTAAAAACGTATCTAATAAATGTAGTATAATATCTAGGGAACCTTCAATAAACATCAAGAGAACCAAAAATAACTATATAACATTTTGTGAATCTATTTCTGCTAGCTTGTGATTTCTCAACAATGTAGGCATTTGAGAAAGTACAATCTATACAGTCTAGGAGTAGGTCGGTGTGTGTAACCAAGCAGCAACATGTTCCTCCTACACACTGTCCTGAAGGGCAGCGAGGATGGTGAGGGCTTACAGGCTGTAAATGCTAAAGATGCTGGATCACAGCTGCAGCTTGAATGTGATAAAGATGCTGGACCAGTGCTGCAGCTTTAACAGCCCTGTACTTCCTCCTCAGTAAGGACATGTTCACAGACTCGCTCCAGGTGTGACTACCTGTAAAGCCCTGAGCTCCCAATCTCACAGCAACAAGCAAATCAACACGCAGGCTAATCTGGAGGGAGAATGCTGTTTGTCTGCATCAGCAGAGAAGACCAAAGAAGAAAATTAACTGCACAATTAAATTAATTTATCCAAGTTAGCAGAGGACTGTATCTTTATTTGCAAAATAAATACACACAGAATTAGTTGCATGAATTTTTATGTCTCCCACTTTCTCTTATTACTGTAGTTTGCTTAGCTGTAAATCATAGATTTGCATCTTCCTTCATTACATTTTTCATTTCCATTCATTAAGCCTGTCTCTAGGCCACAGAAGCTTTCCTCTCTCTGATTAGTGTGACGCAATATTTATATAAGTCTCTGAGAGCAGCACACATACAGACACAACGCCTTGGGCCCTGGTCTAAAAGAAGCTAAACGTCGCTGTTTGTGCTTCTTCACCTTGCAGATTTGATAGCATGCCAATAACAACAGTCCATTCCTTCAACGGAGTATTTGATACATGTGCCTGTTATACTAAGATGTCAAATATCTCAGAAACAAAGGAGGAATGTTGTAGAGAAACTGAAGAATACACAAAGAGACACGATTAGATACTAAATTTGCACATGATAGTTGCGGAAGACTTGGGCCTCACTTCTGTCTGTTTGTGCTTGAAACACTGAACTCAACTGCCACTGTGCATCAGACACCTCTTCAGCCTGAAAAAGGGACACAGCCTTCAGAGATAAACTGCTCATGCGTGGCTAAGGCCAGTTATGCAATTAAACAAAAACAGCCATTCATTTCCCTCCTATCCTGTCCTCACAGAAGCCAAAAGTTGGACCCTGACCTGATCAAGTCTATTTCATTTCTGTCGAAGGGATTTGTTTTTTTGGTGGCTTCAAAAATAATAAAATGAGTTCAAGTTGAGTTGAGCTTATTTTTTATGGAAAACAATACTATTGATTTATATATTCAAAGGGAGATTCAGGGGTCTGGGGGTAAACACAAAACACAAAATTCAGGCACCAGGTGAATAGATAATGTAAAATAATACAGTCAGGCTCTCATTCTGTGTTACTTCCAAATATGTATTCTCCTGTAGATCAACTTTCCTCATCTAATAATATCCCTGCTGAGTCAACACAAACAGGCATGATTTACTCTTTTTCATTTTTCTAAACAGAAGTGCTCAGGTTCTTTCATGTTTTTCTGGAGGGAGTCAGTTACAGAACAGTTACAGTGTTCTAAATATTGAGGGAGTTGAATCCCCTGCTTCCCCCCTCTATTCTAATCTGGGATACGATGCTCTACTTCAATCCCAAATCCTGACAGATATCTCCAAATCTAACCTAGTGCTTAGTGATAAGAGTTCTGCAGACTACAAAGATATGATCAGCAGATGCAAAGAATAACCTCAAATCCTGTGTCATGTTTTATTATGCAATGTATTCCTCATCTATGCAGAGGAGCAGGAATGAACTGCAGTGACCCATCCACCAAAAACTCTGCTTTAACCTATCAGCTCACACAAGGGTGTACTGTGGAGCATTTAGTGCAGCTGGGAAAACACACACACGCACACACACACAAGTCTCCAGGCTACCCAGAGAACACACACCTCTGTTGGTCAGAGGCTGTTCTTTCCGTGGTACAGGATTACATGTTATTGCAAAACAAACCTGATTCAGTGACAGAGGAAGGATGCAGCACAGCACAGCTGGCCCGTTACAACAGCGCGGGGTTTTTCCACTTCCTATCCCAGCACCGCATCGTAGTAAAGTTAATGATTGACACAGACTGATCAATACACTGCCACAGACCTGACTGTCATGTGCTGGAAAAATCCTGTTTGTCTCACAGTTGGTCTCTGGAGAGGAAGCCATATTGACTTTCAAACTCTGGCATGTCTTTAAAGAATCTGCCTCATATTAGGACCTCGGCAGGTGGCTGGTGATGTCAGCCCAGAGATGAGCAGATAGCCAATCCAAACGGGGCCCTGGTGAAACCCTTTTATCCAATAATTTGAATGTGAGCGGTGGGCAGATCCAGTCGGTGACAGCTCGGACAGGTCGGGCCGAGATTGGCCAGACAAGCTCCCTCCATTAGACCTGCCACTATGCCTATAGAAGTGTACACCGTGTGCTCCTCCCTGCACGGGTGCTGCATCGATCTGCAGTGACAGACACGCTGAGCCAGATCAGGCCAGGGAGTGCAGCTCCAGCGCTATTAGCTGAAACATGCTGCTCAACTATATGCTGTTTGCTGTGTTCTATGTGAGCCCATTGTGGCTACAAAGCAGTGCACCATCATCTCTGTAGAGACACACAGTCTCAGACAAGAGGCCAATCAATCCTATATACTTGATTCCTGCTGGTGTGAGCCAGTGTGAGATACTGCTTGATGCTGCAGCTTTTGGGATCAGAGAGAGCTGCTGAAAAAACGGTGCATGGGAATGATTCTCTGCAAAGAAATGTCTGGGAGAAGAGGAATGTTATGTAATATTAAAAACTAAGTCACAGGGCCTCTAAACGGGAACGGCATCATGACCTCGACTCACACAAATACCCGCAGGCACCCTCGCTCCCTTTCACAATGAAAGCGCCAGTGTTTACATCACATAATTAGTCAGACGCTGACATAACGCACATAGATAACGTCTGATGAAGGACAAAGTAGGATCTGACACATGTTCAGAGAGGTGATAATGAGGACACACAAGATGTCCTCAATAAGAGCTTGTATGCAGTAAAAAGAGCACGGGAGGACAGAGGCATTAGCACACATCCAGATATCAGATATTACACCATATTCTAAATTGCAGCAGTCTATCTCTCCATGTCTGTCTCTGCTTCTGGTTCTCTTCCTTATAACACTGTGTGTGTTAATTATCAGATTTTTATGATCTGTTTCAGACATTGAACGGTGAACTGCTGCAGCACCGCTGTAGGACAAATCACAACAGCCTCTAACTTTGACCTTGTTTTCTAATCTTTATGGTTTTACTGTTGTAAAAATACTTTTTTAAAGTTTCCACTGAATTGTGTCATCAAACTTCAGAGCCTCTGCTTAAAATTTCAGGGTTCTTTTGAGAGAGAGAGAGACAGACAGACAGACAGGTAGATAGATAGATACATACAAACATATATATATATATATATGTTTGTATGTATATATATATATATATATACATACAAACATATATATATATATATATATATATATATATATATATATATATATATATATATATATATAGCATATAGCATATATAACTCCAGATGTGTGCATTCCTGGCAGGATGCTAATTAAAGCTATAAGTTTATCCCAGATCGCCAGATTAATTCTTGGCAATCCAGGATACAAATACAAAGCTTTATTGTCAATATAATATGATTATATATTATTCTATTCTAGTGCAAGAAAACAATCCAACCAACCCACTGAATTTAAACAGGAAGCAGTAAATAGCATCAATATTAGTTGACATTATAAACTTTCTAAAGGCCAAACTATAGGAAGTGACGTATATTACGTTTGTTGTCACAACCTGTTGAGTAAACACAAAACAGCAGCGTACGGGTGAAAGGTTTCTGCATTAGTCCTGTTAAGAAACCTCCGGATTCCAAAGCTTCTGATCCTCTTACATCACCATTCAGCCAGTTTCATCTCTGACCCCTTACAGACCAATTCAGCCACATCAAACACATAGATTGTCCCTGTCGCACCTTTTCCTAATTTCTCTGCAGAACATCCAGAGGATTGTCTATTTTAATATCCATCTGAGGTTATGTAATTTTGTAGAAGGCACAAACCCCTCCAGCACGCTCGCATATACACACACACACATGCAACACGTTACTTCCTTCTAGTGATAACGTCGGATTGTTTGTGCAGAAACCATCCTGCTCCCAGCAACCCAGGCTGATAGTGTGCGTGGGAAACCTGAACAAACTGACAAGAAGCTACATGTGTCATTAGCCTGCAGGAGAGTTAACATATGGAGGAGAAATTATAACATAACATAATGAACATAATGAAACGACTGCACGTTCCCACAGAACCAAAGATATACAACCTGTGTGATAACTGAAGAGACAAAGTCTGTTTCTTTTCTCCCTTTCCTCTGTTTCCTGTTGCTTTATGTATTGTTGGCTTTATTTTATCCTGTTTTAATGTCAGAGCACACAAGGATGTTTCTGTGAGATTTTTCTAGTGTGGTTGGACACAGTTACACTTTGATTATTTTTAGGAATGATGGATCAGCGATTTTTCATCAACATTTATTTGTTCATCTTGAATTTACCATAACTGATAAATTGATATGTGATATAAATCTGATATAAATCTGTAGCTGTGAGGGTTTCTGACCACTTTGTGATTGATTTGTATAGTTAATTTATTTCCAGTAATATTTGCCTCATTTGCATGAAGCAACATCTCTTACTTTTGGTATTAACACCATGTCATAAACTAATAGATAAAAACATTTATCTTTAATTTGCAAATAAATATAGACAATCCTGCAATTATTTTTTATTGATTGCTGTATAAATCATGCAAATATATAACAGTGCAGCCCCAGAATATTAATATCTGAAAACGGAAGCATGCATATTATGACTCCTGTAATATATAGCATGACGTTTCCTATGAGCTCTAACATGCAGATCCTCCACAGGCATCCTGGCCTCATCCCAACTGTGAAACCAAATCACTAACTCTACGTCAGCTAGAGGAAAAAGAACAAGGTAACTCCAGGCCAGTGGTGGTGACACTACTGCATGTTACATAATAATGCTGTGGCTTCCCATTAACACACTGCCAGAGTAAATCATTGGAACAGATGAATGAGATCACCTCTGTCCTGGACGTGGACATAACTGTACTTCAGGAGTGCGTGTGTGGGTTTCTTTAGACATTAAAGCTTAAGTCGTACCTTTGAGCAGAGGTGTGAGAGGTGTGTGTGGACATCTTCTGCTGTGACGTAGGAGGAATAAAATCAGCGAGATAAAACAGCCAGTACACTCTGAGTTAATGGCTACCACCGAGGCTTTCTCCCAAATATCTGACAGGGACCATATGCGTCCACATCACACATCAGCAGGCTATCACTGACTTACTATCTGAACATTTAGTGAGTTATTATCACCTATACTGTAATTCATACTTCTGTGAAACCACAACAGCATGTCATTATGCACACGTTTGCCCTCTTGCAATAGAGACACAATCGGAGTGGGGAAAGAACACTTTCTTGCAGCGGGCCTCTTTCACAGCTTTGTGAAATACCAGAGTTGTGTGGTAGCGGACATGAACAGGGCGTGCATAGATAACTCCTGCGAGGCTTAAATAGGCTGAAATTAATGGGGGGTGGGGGCTGAATTCATGCTCGGTATTGATCCATTATCCATCTTGGCTCCAGGTCCACTGGGAAGGACTGTTACATAAGAAAAGGTACGGAAACAAAGCTGAGGCAGCAGAGCTAGCGTTGGTCATACCGGTTGCCAATGACAGAGAGCAGTAAATTATGCAATGATCTCTCACTGTGCTCATAAGACTCGATTCATTCATTAACGGTGTTTATCAACCGAGTCCAGCGGGCTACCCTTTAAGTGATTGTTACAAACACACGGGAATCAGGCTGCAGGCGTAACAGATCATCAATCAATCCTGTGAGTGAAGCATTGGTCCAATAACAAGAAGGAAGAGGAAAAGCTAAATACCCACAGCTCAGCCCTCATTTCCTCATGCGTCTATTCGCCTATTTTGATAACACACAGCTGGTCAAGGAGATGTCTGGTTTGAATATCAAACAAATACACACGCACACATTTCCTCGCAGTGCCAGTCTGTGGAGCGTCTGGCAGAACCAGACGTAGGAGGGAGTCCTGTCCGCAGGCCAGAGAGCGGCAGACCCAATGTGACATTGTCAGTACAAGAGAACGGACTCGAGTTTCATGAAGGAATAAAATGGATTTGAGAAGGAAAAGCAGAAAAATCTGCACACACCCCCCATTGATACTGACCATTACAGCGCTCTATAAAACACCAAGCTTCCCCCTTTCAGAGGATTATTGCACATGCATAAAAGTGTCTTCTTGCAGAAATGCATGTACATTTTGTAAAAATATGACCAGAAATACTGTATGTACATGCTCCGTAATGCAATAAGCATGGAATGCTAATCCAAGGAGATGCAGAATATTCACAAAACATTAGAACTGTCTGTAATCCTTTGATTTATGATGACATGTACAAAAAAAAAACATGAATCACTTAAAGTGGATTCTCAAAGGTCTCGCCCAGAAACAAGAATGCATTTCAGCCCAGGGTCCAGAGGATTGCTTCTGCTTCTGCTGGCAACAGACTGGACCGACACATGAGGAAAATAACCGTTAGGAGCAAATGTGAAATTAGCAAAGAAAAAAGAAAAAAGTGGTAAGAGAAAGGGAGACAGAGAGAGTAGCGGTGGCTGTAGCACTGGACTCTAATAATGGTAGTGGGGTCTGACACACTGACAGGCCAAGCCATACACAGAGCAGTCTCCTCCCCTCTCTGGCCTGGCCTATATTAACTCTCCATGGAGCTCCACCTCACAACCAGAGGCACATGGAGTAGGATAACACACGCCAAAGCTCTGAGAACACATTCAACACACCTACTGGACTGCACCTGTCTGCGTGTTGGATATACACTATATATATTTATATATTTCCCTGGATGGACTATTAACTTCGGCACCATGTTGCTCCGCACGGCTCAGCACAATCTCAGCCTGGGTAAGACATCATTTTTTTAAGAAGGAACAAGCATGTGTGAACTTAAAAGCAAATTTATTAAAGAAGAGACCTGGTGAAACACAAAGAACATGAAAGAGCAGGTGATGCCTTGTCATAGAAATGCAGGAATGGGGCCAGGCGGTCTCTGTGGGTGACGTGTGTGTGTGTGACGTGTGTGTGAGATGAACACAGGTAAACAGTGTCACACAGGGGACGCGCTGTGCTTAACAAGCGGTGACCCCTGTTGCGACAGTCTATTGTTTGTTTGTTTTTTAACTACAGAGCGTTGAGTTCATAGGGAACGAACAGAGTGACAGTAACAGACAATAATTCAGATAAATTACAGAGTCAGATGTGTCGGGTTAAGACGTGATGTCAACTCTTGGTATCACAACAGAGGCCTGCAGTAGATGCTGGTTAGAAAGTGATTGTAGGGCAGTTCCTAATTATACAGGAGGAATATATCGCCTCTTACTAGATGATATTTTCCTTTTCTTCTCCAACCATTTAAATGAGAAAGAATTAGCTTTTTAGTCCAACAGGTTGAGATACATACACACCATTCGGTTCTGTCCCTGTGAGGGTTTATGGGAGGTAGTAAATGAGCAATAATATTTCAATGAATAATGACTCATGAAAAGAGTTTTTTTTTCAAAACCATATAGTTTATAAATTGTTATAAATCATGGAGCCTTTCAGTGGGACGGGATGAGCGCGCCAAACCCCAACCAGAAAACAACAGGACTTTACCAAAAGACGTCATAGCACTTGACCTCTGACCTGCAAATAGCAGGAAGGGTCAATAAAATATAGTGTTGTTGCAATGATTTACAAAACATCAGGTGAACAATCACACAATCAGTGAATAAAAGGAAAACAGACAATCTTCTCACATGTGTTTTATTCAAACAATCAAATGCAAACCTTAAACACTACACACTATAGTATATTAATGGAATTCTCTAGACTACTGCATCTTTTTTTCCAATCCTATAAATATTATAATTATAACAAACCATTGTTATTACATTCCTGTGAACAATGCCCAACGTCATGAGACAAAAACATCAGCTTTAAACTGTCACTATCACTTAAATCACCTAAATCCTGCACGTGACAGTCGCGGATTTCCTAGTTCTCTCGGGTCCGTCCAGGTTCTGTCGCAGCCCGCCACAGTCCGCATGCAGCAGGACTGGTCTCCATCGCGCAGCCCATCCCGGCCTGTGAGGGGCATCTGCATTCTCGGGCACATGGCTTCTCACATGGTCTGCCTGCGGATGCTGATGTAGACTGCTGCTGCTGCTGCTGCGGCTGTGATGTTGCTGATCGGCCCGTCCGGCCATTCACAGCCTCCGTCCGGCCATTCACAGCCCGCACAGCGAGAGGACCAGAGGGCTGCGGCTCCAGCGCAGAGAGATATATCTACAGCCTATAAATAGATCCAGATATGTGTGTTTAGGTGTAGATGTAGGACACCAGCCGCGGTCTGGATGAGGGATCTAAAACAGGGAAATAGTGCCTCCGTTCACTCGACTTTGTTTTGTTTGGGATAATAAAAAAAGCTGGTGGATGTTCTGCTGAGGGCGAATCGCTAAAAAGAGAAACGCCGGTGATCCGGAGCCAGATGGACTTTCTAAAGGCACCAGCCGCAGTGAGTGACCTGACGGGGATTCTCTCAGTGGCACCCAGCCACAACCCCACAACAACAACAACATTTAATGTCACATTTAATGTGACAACATGCGATTTGAGAACATGCAATCTGACACATTTAATCTGACAACATTTAATCTCACGACATTTAATCTGACAACATTTAATCTCACGACATTTAATCTGACAACATTTAATCTTACTTTTAATCTGACATATTTTAATCTCACAACATTTAATCTCACAACATTTAATCCCACAGTTAATCTCGCATTTATTTTGACGTTTTATTCCACAACAGAATTTCATGTCAATAAGGTGCAAAACAAATCATGTTTAGGCCAAAATATAGAAAACAACTACCTATAAGAAAACAACAGGAGTTTATAAGAAGAAGCAAAGAGCAGCTGCAGCTGTATGTGTGACAGGCAGAGACAAGTCCACATTTACACTTTCTGTTAGACTCTCCTCATTTTTCCAGAATACAAACAAACAGCTAAACATCTAATCTACAGCCTGCTTGTGTAAACCATGTGTTTTGCTAATTCGAGTCTATAGGGTACATGTTCTTTTCCCCCAAACAGGGAACATTCAGTTCATGTTACAGAGGCTGCAGAAACACCTTTCCTCCATGTCTTTCTTTCTATAGGTTGTGCTCATTATTAGCAGCCAGTTACTATATAGAATAAGAAGATTATTGCATTTGTAGGGAAATATTCAGGATTAGGCTAAATATGAATATTGAGCTGGATTTTGATTTTGCCTCTGTCACGTTTAAATGCCTCCTACTGCTTTGAAGTGCAACTTGAAAACCCAGCAGATCAGGTGCGAATGATAAAGCTTTCTTCTATAACACACATTATTACAATATATAATATAAAACTGACCTAAATATCTATGACTATAGCTGCTGTTGTTTGTTTTATAGGACAAGTCACACTGATGCTGTCATGTCATTATCTTTATCTGATCCATGTTTTATTTTACTTATAAAAAGCAAAAATGTACAATAATCAAATAATAAATACAAAATTACCCACCAGATGAATAAGTCATGAAAAAACTTTCATTTCATAAGATAAGATAAGACTTTATTTGAAATTAAATCTGTTAAACACATTGAACACTGTTAAAATTTAGACACACAAAAAAGAAACACAATATGTTAAAACACTTTAAGTACTCAACAACAACATAGAAAATATTAAATAAATATGGATAAAATCAGTGAAATCCGTGCATGTTTGCCTTTCATCTTTATTAGTGTTGAAAATATAAAGTTAACATTCAGATCTGAACTAATTTTCGTGAAGAAAAGGTCCATAGTTAAGTAGCAGACCATTATCACAGAAGGGACCTTTAAGAAGCTGATATTTCTGTCAACCCAATGTTGCAAATAAAGTGACTTGTTCCCTTTAGTAATACATTCATCGTTCTATATTATCTGATTTGTATGGAGAAAATTATGGGTATAGCACAACTTCCATGCCACAAAAGCTTGTTCATAAAATTGTAATGTTTCATTGGTTATCTTGAAACTCTGTAAATACACGTTAATAAAAAAATAATACATTTCTTTGAATATGTTGTGAAATTATATAGGTGCTTTTAAGCGTTTGTTTAATCATTAACCTTAAAGGTATGATCCTGGTCCATAAAGTCCAATAGGTCAAAGCTACCCTCAGCTTTGGATCTAGAAAGCAGTGTCTTCTTTAAATATATTTTTTTCATACAAAATTCGCGAGTATGGTGTTAATGTCTCCACGTGTCTAGTAGAAAACATGAAATGAAAGGGCAGCGTAGACCACTCCTGAAACTCCTTTCAGCGTTTAGTCGTTTCGGGTATTTCCTACAGTCCCTGAAGGCGGCGTCGTGACGTCAGCAGCGCCTCTCGTCGCTCTGCCTAAATGGCGACTGAAACACATCCGCAAAGCCAGGGCAGCGGAGCGCACTCAGCCCGGCGCAGGGTTTGATGTAACACGAAATATGCCACTGCGACAAATACGGACTGTAAGTAACGCCTCATGTGTCGGTTTGTAACACCGTTTCTTACATTATATGTCGGTCTTACGCGGGTTTGCCGTCGTCTTCAGCGGTTTAAGCGGCGGCTTTCGAGCTGCTGCTTACCACGTAGTCAGCAGCTCCGCCAACAGAGATCCTTTGTTCTGCTCTGTCGGCCGGTTCATCACCGTGTAACGGGAGCTGGAACAGATACAGAGCCAGTATTAACGTATGTTTATCACTGGGTTCACGTGTGTTAACGGGTCGTCGTGGTGATGAGATGATTTTAAAAGATCTCAACGTCCGTCGGTAACGTTAGCCTGTGTTAGCTTAGCTTCCATTCCAGGCTGTTTTCCGCCCGCGGTGTTTCGGTTTAACTCGCGACCGTGTTAACTGGTGACTTTATTAGTGAACGTTTTTAATCATTAACACGAGCCTATTCGTATTTCATGTTACATCATACTAATTAAATAACAAGAAGAATTCACATTCCTTAACTTGTTTTTGCTGAATTCGAGCAACCACGACACAATCGGCTGAAAGTCATCAGTTAACACGGTCGCGAGTTAAACCGAAACACCAGTCACTCTGTGAAGGCCGATATGAATAGCCGGTATGAGCTGTAAAGGTCTTCTATTTTACACTGTTCTTGTATTTTATTGGAATGTTTGACGCCCTGGCAATATATGTGTGGTTTTAAGAACAAACAACCGTCTTTTAACATATTCTCTTCCTTAGAATCTATCTGGAGCTCTAGAAAAAAACATGTCGATTTGTGTCTCTTAATATTAATGAGCATCTCCTCTAATTGGCCGATTTACATATCTGATGGATATCTCGCAATTATATAGACACCCAGAAACCGGACTAACCAGCGCCGGGGTTTGGTGGGGGAGGGTTTAGTTTCCTTCCATGACACCGTGTGTAAAGTGAAGCCGGTGAATGAGTGTTTGATGGTGGAGGACGAGGTACTCCGATCCTTTACTTAGGCAAAAGTATAAATTATATCCCTGATAAGTATTATCAGTGATGAAAAGCAAAAGTAATTATACAGTCGTTTATATTATTACAGTAGTGTATGATTTGTCTTTATCACTAATATATGAGAGCATTCAATGTTGTAGTTTATCAATGTGGAGCCAAATTCAGATACTTGGTTAATAGTAAAAACACAGCATCAGTTTATCATCAGTAACACTCTAACCCTAACCCTTATAAAGAAAAAAACACACACACAACACCTGAAATGGTAAGAATATTCATAGAATGTTATGAAAAGTAACCAGAAGAGAATGTAAAGTCTTTATTTTCCCTATGGGGAAATGTAGTTTGTAGCAGTAGCCAACATCATAAAATAATACAAAAACAATCCATATAACACATACTTAAATAGTCAAGTGTAGAAAGTAGAACATCATCAAATGGAAATACTCAAGCTCTAGTATCCCAAAACTGTGCTTAAGTCCAACACTTAAGTAAATATACTTTCCACCACTGCTGTCATATAACATATTCAAACTTAAGGGTGTTGATGACCACGTACAGGTTAAAATGAAGTTTAAATTGACTCCAAACACTGTGGGGGATAGCCTTTAATCATCTTTGTGTTCTTGCGTTTATGTTCTTACCTTGTTTTGTTTGGTTTTTCTTGTCTTTCAGAAGTAAAATGGAGGATTGTTTTGATGACTGTGGCGAGCTTGAGCCACCTGATCATTGAGGGTGAGAGATTACTTTGAAGACTTGAGGCCAAACTCGTTTCAGTTTAGATTTGATCAGGTGACTTGACAGGAAAAGTATAAAGACAGATAGATAAATAATTAAATAAAAAACAAAACAAAAAAAAAAACACAACAGTGCATTTTGGCACATTTCAAATGAAGCTGCTCAGGACCAGTCATACACTGAATGTACCTGCACTGTGAGGATGCAACTACGTGATTTTAGAGTTTAACATAGTTCAAGCAATTTTTAATTGGCCTCAACATCCATTCCGTTTAAATCTATAAACACTAGTCTACCAACAACTGTTTAAACATTTCTCTGCTTACTCAAGATGGAAAGAAAGTTTGACTACACCATACAGTGACGGCTAGACAGGGGTCAAGGGGGACTTGGTAGTCGTCTGTACAGGGGTCAGTTAGTTCAGCCTCTGATTTGGGGTGGGGGGGGGACTGCCACATACGTTATCTTCTTAGTGTTGGACTCCAACAGGCGAGAGACCAAACGTTAGACAGGAGCTTGGTGTAAAAGCCAAAATAGTCGTGATGGCAGAGAAGTTCGAGTCCTTGATGAACATCCATGGCTTTGACCTGGGTTCCCGCTACATGGACTTGAAACCTCTGGGCTATGGAGGAAACGGCCTGGTGTTCTCCGCAGTCGACACCGATTGTGACAAGCGTGTAGCCGTGAAGAAAATTATCTTGACCGATCCCCAGAGTGTGAAGCATGCTCTCCGGGAAATCAAGATAATCAGACGCCTCGACCACGACAACATAGTCAAGGTAGGTCGTAGTTCTCCTGTGGCGTGTGGAAGGAAGCGGGAAGTTATTTAAACGGACAAGTGTCAATCTGTCTCATAAGAGGGTCCATGCTAAGTTATGTGCTTCATAAGTCACAGTTTGATGGGTGACTGTTTGCCTGCAAAAGACTGAAGTTCACCTTCTTTGGGTCCTTTACCCTCTAAATAATTCCATGATTTGAATTCCCTGTAATTATCTAGTAACCTCAGGGACCTTTCTTTCAGTATGTCCCTGACTGACTGATTGTCCCCACTTCCCGTGACCAACCACCCAATGTAAAGCTGGACTTATTGACTATTAGGGGGCAACCAAGTTTAGATATTGACTGCTCCGTGTTGTTATCCAGGTGTTTGAGACTTTGGGCCCAAACGGTCGCAGGCTAACTGAGGACGTGGTGTCCCTGACTGAGGTCAACTCGGTCTACATCGTACAGGAGTACATGGAGACTGACCTGTGTCAGCTGCTGGAGAGGGGTCTTTTGTCTGAGGGCCATGCCAGACTCTTTATGTACCAGCTCCTCAGGGGCCTCAAGTACATCCACTCCGCCAACGTGCTGCACCGTGACCTCAAGCCGGCCAACCTGTTTGTCAACACAGAGGACCTGGTGCTGAAGATCGGTGACTTTGGTCTCGCCCGCATCATGGACCCCCACTACTCCCACAAGGTAGGAGCTGCATATTGTATTTATGTGGGGAAATGTGTATGGGTTTATAAAACACGTGAAACGCTGCAAAGACTGTATTCCCAAGAAAAGCAAACATTACAACGTTTGCACACTTTCATGCCATAGGATGAGTGCTTTGTTGCTCTGACACGTGATGTTTACTTTATTGCTCCCCCGGGTGCTGCAGGAAGTAAACAAGATGTGATGTGGTTCCTTGAGGTAACGCCTCTGCTTCCCTTCTCAGGAGAATTAAGGATGTGAAAATCAACCTTGGGAACTACTTTTTATTTTTTCCCACTCTCTAATTGTATATACCATTGCAAGTACGTACAATTAGAGAAGACAATCTGAATTCAGTTTTAATATAGAAATCCTTAAACGTCTTAATAACTTAAACCGACAAATTTGTCAGTTCAAGGCCTATGAAAAGGCTGTTTCCTCTGTGTAACAGATGTCTGTTCTCTCATCAGATGTCAGTATAATTAAAACCAAATGTTAACACCATTTGTTGAACACTCACTATAAACCTGCGTTTTGTAATGGTGGCAATAAAGATGGTCGCCTTTGTGTTTGAGTACGAGGAGTGTATCTTCAGCCTGTATAATTGCAGCCATGTGGAAGGTCTGCCTTGCCCTTGTGCGCTTCTGTCACCTTATAAAGAGAAGAGGAAATTCCAGTTGAAGGCCATATGGCGGCGGAAGTGTTGAAATGGATGTTGGGAAGTCTCTCTCTGTAGCTGCTGGATCTTTTTTCAGCACTGAGGCAGTCAGATGCTTACACGTGTCTCAGATTAGATCATCGGTGGGTCTGAAGTGGCTTCACGTGATGTGATCCCTCTGGCTGGCAGAGCCTCGTTACTATCACTTACACTGCTCACACACACACCATGCTGACGCTGACTTACAATGACTCTTTACCAGAACTGCTCATTTCCAGCACGCCACTGTTCCGTCTTTACTCATTTTCAGCTCTGACTTCTATATTCTCGTATGAGTCATATCTAGGGTAAAGACAATGAGTCTGTCTGCAGTAGGAAGAGGAAGGTGAGGGGAATAACTGAGTTTTTTATTTTTTCTCACAGTCACTGTAGCCGCCCACCCAACATCACTGCATCAGGGTTTGCCATGTGGGCTTTTTTTCCACTATATAAGCAGTTTTTCCTGATGGGAAACATGCTGGCAAGTGGGTATTGAAAAACTGCTTGGCTGCAGTCAGCTCTCTTGTGTTGGACTATTGTCTGCTGTGGTGCTGCAGCAGACTACTGCTGCTGGCTGTCTGTAGACAGACTGACCCCCGCACTCGTGTCCAAACCCTGTGACATTAGGTGGGGGAGGGAAATACCAGTGTTTCCACTTTGTAATGGCACCATCTAATAGAAAGTGTGCCCAGTGTTTAAACGCTGAGGTGCCAGTGTGGCGTTGAGGCGGTGTATTGATGTGGGTCAGACGTTAAAATATCGCTGGCTGGTGAACTCAGCAGATGGGTGCATAATATTTGAATAATGTTGTCTCTAAATAAAGAAGCATTCTTTGCCAGAGAACCTCTGTTTCTGGCATTGTATCATGAATGTGGTGTCTAGAGTCAGCCATCAGTGGTTGGGGTTGAGAACATAGAACCATTTCCAGATTGTAACTGAATACTAAACGCCAAGAACTGGGTTTCAATTTAAAAAAAAATTAAATGTGTGATTGTGCTATCAGTTCCTATATACAATAAAATGCAGTCTCATGAATAGGGTTGCAAAGGGGCAGAAACCTTCTGGTAAATTTCCAGAAACCTTCCATGGTAAATTAGGCTGGAGAATTTTGGAAATGTTCAATTCAATAGACTTGTGCTTTAGGCTCAAAAGTCTTTGCATGTGATGGAGGAATGCCCAGTTTGTGAAGGGGGTGTGGCCTTAATAGCCCTGCAGTAAGAAGCGTGCTGCATGCATGTGATTGAGGTGTACTTGCATTAAAGCGATAGTTCAACATTTTTGAAAATTTCGCCTATTGTGGTGATTTCCATCATCATAGAAATGGGTGCTTTACCTTTTTTTTTTTTGTCTCCGTTTCCAGAGCAGAAAGCTGCTTAGCTACTACTACATGGCTAATGGTATTTTTTGGTTTCCCTCATCACCTATTGCTGTGACTATGGGAATCATGAAGATGAGTGAACAATGTGGAACTATACCTTTTTTTTTTTGGTTGTTTTAGCCAGGATTATGCTACAATAGGTTTTCAGGGCCAACCTTCAATTTTCTTTTATTTTGAATTTATTCCCATATATTCTAATGGAAATTTTGAAAAATCATGGAATTTTGCAACCCTACTTATTAACAAAGGCTACATATCTACCAGGACCTGTCTACCTCATCTATCATCAACACAGCATGTCAATAAATTTTGATCCAAGCTAACTAGCTAACATGCTCTTACAGTTTCGCTTCACTTTATTGAAGGAGACTCACAAATGCTGCTGCATGTGGGTAGTTAATCAGCCGTGATGTTGCGCAGCAAATGTTACCAAACACTGCTGCAGTGTGGTGTCGATATCAAAGCATTTCTCCTGGCCTTAATGCGTCATCAGCCAACACTAGCACTGGACCGAGTTAGTATGGGCCTGTGTTCGCAGGTGATCTATAATGGGGGACCAGGCCACATTCTTCCTTCTGTTTAATGCAAACCTGACCGGTCATGGTTCCCTTCAGGCTGTAATTATTCCTGCCGGTAAAAAAGCTGGTCAGAATACCTGTTTTTCTCTGCTATATTTGCTTTGTCTGAGAAAGTAAGCCGCTTCACCCGTGTGAACCCTTGGCTCGGCCCTCTTGGTGGCCTGGGATCAAGAATGACAAGAATTCACGTGCAGTCATCCAACCTCTAGAGGCGTGACTCCCTCCTTCTCCCAGCCAGCTCTTTGTCTGGTGGTGGGAGACTCACTCCGCCTGGTTTCCAGCAGTTAGGTCAAACCTCCACCCTTTAACAAGAGAAAAAATACTGAGGCTATAACATTTAAGGGTTCTAATCGCTTGAGGAAGCCATTTTGGTTTAAACCACGCTGGCTTTGGCTGTAAGATACTGTAATGCCTGTTTGCCTGAGCTGAGTGACATCACTTTTGTTCACATGTTGTAGTAATTATATTTTAGAGCCACAGTTAGTAACCCTTTTACTAGATCTACAAATTGTGTCTTAAAATGAAGACTAACCGGGGCTAACAGAACTACAAAGATGTCGTCTGGCATCTTATTTTAAGTCAGAATAGTTGTACTCTATGTAAATTTTGTTGTTGAATGTGAGGCCATTGACTTGTATATAATGTCCAGTAATTTGAGATCTACAGATAAAAACCCAGGACATTTTTAGGAATGTTATGGGGGGGGTGATGGGTTCGTAGAGATCCTGTCACACCAACATCCTCCACCACACACACATTTGACCCAGTTATTGAGCCAGCAACAAGATCCAAGCAGATAAATACTGAGGAGTGGACTTCAGGCTTAAAGTTAGAGAGGTGGTTCATGTTCCCCCAGTCTATAAGTAAATCTAAACAGAATTCTGACTGTGGTTGAAATAAATTGTGTGTTTTGAGACTACAGTGACGCTCCACTTGTTTGCTATTTTAGTCCACCGGATTGCCAGTTAATTACATTACAAGGCAAATCAGAAGAGATGGATTTTGATAAGTTTTTTTAAGTATTTACCTGCTGATCTAACAGTGGGTGGAAGCTGTTCCAGAGGGACGGGACCCTTAGTGGGCGATGAGTGGATGGGCTGAGAGCTGTGGATAAGTGATTGTGGTTAGATCTGAGGGGCCATGCAGTGGTATAATGCTGCAGAAGTTGGAAAATGTACAAAGCAGTGAGGCCATGAAGAGCTTTGTATGTGATTAAGAGGTATTTTAAAATCCATTCTCAACCGTATGAGGAGCCAGTTCAGGGATAGAAAGATCAGTGTGACGTGGGATCAACAGTTGGTTGCAGTGAGCAGTTGTAGTTTGGACATGGCTGGTTGAGACAGGAATAGGGCATCGCCGTAGTCTAAAAGTGGAAAAAATAAGGGTATTGATTAGGGTTTCAGAATTATTAGTTGAGTGCATTGGCCTGATTTTGGCATTGGGTAGTAGTTGGAAGGAGCAGCTTTGTACTAGCTTATTGAAGCGCAGTTCAAGGTTCAGATTTTGGTCAAAGATTACACCCAGGTGTCTTGCCAAAGATTGAACCTTGGTGGGTAATGGGCCGATACAAGGTTTAACTTCAGAGATTGTGTGTTTGTGTGTGTGTGTATGTGTGCTGTGATCTGTGGTTTTAGTCTGAAGTCTCAAGCTTCTTTGAAGCAGAGCCGCTTGATGACGGGGGCGGGGCTCGGCCCTCTGACTCACCTTTTTACTGACATGTGGTCAAACCTGCTAAAGGTTGCTGTGACAAATACTGAAGGAGCCTGTTATGAGTCACTAAATGTCAGTCTGATCTAAATCAGGTGGTTAAGTTATTCACAAACCGCAGTCAGTGGACTTGAATTTGTGTGTATGTGGTGAGTGTCCCATTTAGAAATTAGTTAAAATAGATTTTAACTGGAATGTTCCCCCCCTAATGCACTTTCTGCCCTCAGCTGTAGGCAAACTTTAGTTCAGAGTCCATCATGCAGAATTGTCGTTATGCAATGACCCTGAATTTGTGGCAATATTCAGTTGGCTGCTTGTCTTTTCTCTTCGCTGAGCACATTCATATAGGTCAGTTAGTTCGCAATTAGGTTTCAGGTGGTGTGACCTGCTACGTGTCGTAGAACTGGCCCTACTGGTAATTTGAATATTTTACTATTTTTTTATTTTAGTATTCAAAGCTCAATTCACTATTCAGAGGCCTGGTTAAAAGCTCATTTAGGATGAAGGTCTCTTCAGACTGGTACATTCACTGCTGATTTGGCTTATTTCCACTGGCTGAGCAGGTAGGGAAGTGAAGGCAGCACGACAAGTGTGTGCAGTCTTGTGAATCGTCTTATGCACATGTCCACCCACTGCTGTGAGGGGGTGCTGTAAATGCAATTGATTTTCTTTTTTTTTTTGAGAACAGTAACAGTGTTTTTGCTGAAACGCCACAGAGTATTTGACACCTGTAAAATTGGACTGGGGAGGGTCCTAGCATGTCGCTGCCTTCTATGTTCTCTCCACTTGTTTAAAGCTCCTTGGAGAAAGCTGCTGCTTCGGATTCAAACGGATTAGCTGATTACCTGATGGCAGGGGTTGTGTCTACACTTTGCATGGCGTGTCATTTATAGACCCCTCAAACAGACGCGTAGCGTGGCGAGCCCCTCCAGGACCACATCAAGTATCTGCAGCTAAATTAGGGCAGAAACAGGAGCCCGGCTCACTGAGCCGGCCACTTAGGTCTCCCACAAACTACCAGTGCATGAGGGGAGGAGGCAGGCAGGCAGCGGGGGTGTTATTTTACCACCTCCCCTCCCCCAAAGACAGACAGACACGCACACAAGTCAGTTCCTTTGTGTTCAGTAGCCTCATCATCTGTGTGTGTGAGCGGAGAGCAGATTGGTGTCACGGGTGTGTTGGTGTGGCAGCGGGGATTATCCTGCTCTAGAGTGCTGACAGGGCCACATGTGTCTGATCTCCCTCTTTTCATCCTTTCATCTGACTCTTTTCTCTCAGGGGTCTTTGTCTGCGTCTGTGCTGCGTACGTGACGGACAGGCACAGACCAGGTCACTGGAGGAGGCTGCAGGCTTCTGGAGTTTAGCTCCGAGCACGATAAGGTGGTGCAAGGTTCTAGGAAGATTTGTTCTGGGTTAAATGGGCAGAGAAAACAAAGGCGATCATATTTTGTATGGTTTTCAGCCAGTTTCAAACAAACGGCATCCAGAGTAGGGGATAAATATTATATAAATAAATTTTAATAATTGATGAATCATCATTTATCTTAAAATGTTCCTTGTTGTCCAAAGCAACAGTCCATTGCTCAGATACAGTTAAAAGGGAATAAATACTATAAAAAGGGAATAAATATTCTTAAAAAAAAGACTCAAAACCGTTAATTATTAAAATAGCTGTAGATTAATTTTCTGGGTGGCATGTTGGTCCAGTGGGTAGAGCTGTTGTTGTTATCAAGAAGGTTGCAGGTTTGAGGACTTGAGCTCGGATCTTTCTGTGTAGTTTGCATCCCCTCGTGTCTGTGGGTTTTGTCCAACTTCCCCTCAGGTTAATTGGGAACTCTAAAGTGGCCGTAGGTATGAGTAGGGTTGGGTATTGAGTCGTGATTGGAGCCAGGACTAGTCCGCGGCCTGGAAGAAGAAGCTGCTGAACACCAACGAAGAAGAAGCTGCCAGAAGTGTTGGTATAATTGCGTCTGAAAGCTTAGGTCCAACCCCACAGTCTGTGTTCTCCACAGCAGGAGATGCAGTTTGTCCACAACACTCACACATCCTGCCTGAGAAGGCAGAGACTTACTCCCTGGAGAAAAGGTTAAAGACTTAAGTTATGAGCTTGAGATAACTCGACATAGATTTTTATAAGTTAAACGGATGTTCAAAACATATTGATGCCAAGTAACATTGCGTAACATCGGTAGCTTTAAGTTAATTGGGCTTGGTGCCAACTCTGTCGCTAATGTGAGTAAACGAAGTGATAACATTAAACTAACGTTATTATCTACACGCCATTATGTAACTGGTGACTGCATTTTTAAATAAATTTATCGTAAAAGTAAAGTGCAGGCAAGTGTCATTTGTTTCATCTGAGCGCTGCTGCTGAAGAAAATACAATCATTTTGCTAAACAAGAACTGTTATTTTATACTGTAGCAGCTGCTGCTAGTCTGGACTGGGTTTTACAAGTTGTCGGTTACCGTTTGTTTGATATGGTGCAACAGGTTCCATCAGTGGGAGCACAGTAATTTTTAACTACCTGCAGCATCATACACACATGCACTCAGGGTATGGGTAAATGTGATTTTGTTAGGTTTTCAAAAATAAAGCTCCCTTGTGGAAAGCATAGCTCTGTGAAAATGTGTTTCTAATTTATATTTACATTCACTGATGTGATATTTATATTATGGTTACAAAAAATAATCGTAAAGTTCTTAAAAAAATAGAATTAAAATTCATGGAGATGTTTAAACTGTCATTTGGAAAGATCAAATATGAAAACTTTTTTGACCCTGCCTCTTAACAGAATTGGGATCGAGAATTGTCAGGAATTGGAATCGCTCAAATTGGTGGAGTGTGTGACTGGTGTGTGTGTGCGTGCGTGCTCTGTGGTAGACTGGAGACATGTCTGGGGTGTATCCCTGCCTCTTGCCCGCAGTGTGCTGGAATTGGCTCCAGCAGACCCCCGTAACCCTAGTGAGAAAATGGGAAGAAGATGGATGGATTTTCTCTCAGTGGACTGAGGACTAATGGTTGCAGCCTTTTCATGTACTTCTTTCATTCATTTCAGGGCCACCTCTCTGAAGGTCTGGTCACCAAGTGGTACAGATCTCCCCGCTTGCTGCTCTCTCCAAACAACTACACCAAAGCCATCGACATGTGGGCGGCTGGCTGCATCTTTGCTGAGATGCTCACAGGGAAAACCCTGTTTGCAGGTAAATACTGACCCAGTTTCTGCTGTCAGACTCACTGTAGTGATGTGGTAAACATGGAGGTCATCCTCCTAGTCAAACCGTGTTTATTAAAACAGGCTTGAAAGGCTCTGCTGGTACAGCCTTTATTGCTGTTTGTAGAAACTGCCCTGAGCCAAACACAAGGGCAATGGCATGTTCTCATGATCTGCTGCCATGCTGAAAATAAATTGTCATAGAAACTGATGTCTGTCTGGTGGTTCAAGGGGCCCACGAGCTGGAGCAGATGCAGCTGATCCTGGAGTCCATCCCGGTGCTGAGAGAGGAAGACCGACAGGAGCTGCACAGCGTCATCCCCGTCTTCATCCGCACCGACATGTCCAAGCCTCACACGCCGCTGGCCAAGCTGCTGCCTGACGTCAGCCCACAGGGTGAGTCCTTTCATTCAATCGTGTCACATGCCACACTTAACACCGTGTTTCCTGCATGATAACCTCATCGTCCACACGTCCCGCTCTCCTTTGCACATGACAACCTCATCATCGTCTCCCTGCTCTCCTCTCTGCAGCCCTTGATTTCTTGGAGAAGATCCTGACCTTTAACCCCATGGATCGTTTGACTGCGGAGGAGGCCCTGGCTCACCCCTATATGGCCGACTACTCCTTCCCCCTGGACGAACCTGTCTCTCTGCACCCCTTCCACATCGAGGACGAAGTCGATGACATCCTGCTCATGGACCAGAGCCACAGTCACACCTGGGACAGGTACGCTCACTCTGTTTTCTCCTAAAGCTGCTTTTTGTGAACCGTATATTTAAAATAATGTTTTCAGAGTCTTGGAGCTTTTTTTTTTGTGTTTTTTTGCTGTTTGTGAACTCGTCTCTCTTTCCTCCCAGGTATCATGAGAGCCAGCTGTCAGAGGCAGACTGGCATTTGCACAGCACCCACGACCCAGACGAGGTTCAGGTGGACCCACGGGCCCTCTCCGATGTAACCGATGAGGAGGAGGTCCAGGTATGTGAACTTTCGCATGTTCCTTGTCATGAAGATTCATAGTGAAATTCAATTTAGTGCACTTAAAAAATCACAATAGAAAATATTTTTTTTGTCTTTTAAAATCATATAAGGGTCAGTGACATTAAGGTTGTCAAGATGAAAAAATAAACAAAATTTAAATGCAGTTTTAAGAGGCATTCATTAGGTCTCGAATGTACATTTTGTGTTCATTTTGGTCTCTTGTCATGTAAAAGTCCAATATTTTATCCACCTAGAATATAAAATTTGTTGATAGAATGTGTTTTTTAATTTTTTAAAACCTTTTTAAGAGAGTTAAAGTATCTGGTAGTAAGTTTTTAGGGTTGCACCACATGACTGTTTTGTTATTGTCTCATAAACAGAAAATCATGTTAAAACGTGATAAAATAACAAGCCAACCGTGTTTGCAGGTGGATCCCCGTAAATATGCTGATGGAGACCGGGAGAAGTTCCTGGATGAGCCGTCCTTCGACTACTCTAGTCAGTTCCCAGCGGAGCGCTCCTGGCAGGACGACCACCACGAGAACAAATACTGTGACCTGCAGTGTAGCCACACCTGTAACTACAAGGCCGTGTCCCCCTCGTACTTGGACAACCTCATCTGGCGGGACAGCGAAGTCAACCACTACTACGAGCCCAAGCTCATCATCGACCTCTCCAACTGGAAGGAGCAGCAGAGCAAGGAGAAGGCCGACTGGAAGGCCAAGAGCAAGTGTGAGAAGAATGGGCTGGTGAAGGCCCAGATCGCACTGAAGGAGGCCGTGAAGACCCAGAGTCCGGTGGAGAAGGACCGCGAGCAGGAGAAGCACCAAACGCAAGCCCAGAGCCAGCAGAACCAAGGCTTTGACTTCGACTCCTTTATCGCCAGCACCATCAAGCTGAGCCTGCAGCCGGAGCCCTGCCAGGAGGGGGGCCTGCTCAGCGAGGTGGGCCTCCTCAACGAGCTTAACTCCTCTGTGTCGCTGCTGGAGGCTCCCCGCTCGGGCTCCATGTCCAAGTCCATAAGTCAGGAGAAAGAGGAGAAGTGCCTGGTTAACCTCGCCCAGTTAGGCGGTGTCGGCGGAGGGCTGGTAAGCGGCGTCGGTGACGACCCCTGGCCCGCCCACCCCTGGGAGAGCTTCGGCTCCGGGGAGAGGGTCGCCGAGAACGGCTGCCTGATAGACGACGTGTGCTGGGACATTCGCCGAGAGGAGGACCACTTCCAGAAAGAGAGCACTTACACCAGCTACCTGGACCGCCTGTTCAGCCGGAAGGAGGAGGTGGCAGCAGGAGAGGGCGTGGCCAGCCTGGAGCCGGAGCCCTCGGAGGGGAGGGACAGAGAGTTGAGCACGGAGATCGTGCTCAACATGCAGCTGGACTCGCTGGCCCTGCCCGGCTTCGACAGCAGCGACGACTTGCCTCTAAAATCCATCCAGGCGTCCCTGACGCCCTGTGCTGTCAAGTGCTCGCCACAGATCGCCCACAAAACCTACAGCAGCATCTTCAAACATTTGAATTAAAGAAATCCAAGTCCCTCACAGTGCAGTCTAGGCCCTTTTTTGTTTTTATTTTTTAATATGGTTTATTATTGTACTTGAATCATTTCGTACCTTTTTTTTATTATGGATAATTTTTTTTAAGAGTTGAGATGATGATTTATTCTATTTAAGGAGCCTTGATCACCAGGCCTTCATAAGTTAATGTTGCCGCCCTCATTGTTAAACTGGCATCGCACACTTCAGTACTGTAGTCTGTAGAGCGCCGGGGGAGGAGCCAGGTACTGTAGACCGGAGATGGGTGGAGGGAAGTACCTTCAGTACTGTAAACGAGCTGAATGAGAGGGGGAGGAGCCAGGAGAATCGAAGAGGTGAAGGAAGGAAGGTAGATGAGAACATTGCTGGAGGCTTTTAAAGTGCTTTCAAACAGCCAAGGAAAAAAAAAGGGGGGGGAGATGAATTCAGTTTTTTTTTTTCCTGATTACAACTTTCTAACATTTTTCCCAAAAGAAAGCTTCCTTTAACCCCTTTCATACTGTAAATCTGACACATGATGCCAGCAGCAAACCATTATCGTAGGCGTTAATGTAAATGTGTTATCTACCTCAAGGTAACAGCCGCGAGAGACACTCGAAGCCGCACTAGTGCTTTACACACATGACCATCCTCATATCATGAAAACGAAGGTCGCGTAGATGAACTCTGTCTCACATTAGCATTTATCACAGTAAGTGTTTCAGTAATCATTATTTATTTCTAGCAGATGTGCGATATTTATTTTATCAAATGTGTTATTTCAGTGTGATTATTGAAGATCAAGAAGTTGGGACAGACTTTTCATTTCGGCACTATATGGGCTGCAAGTGTTTTTTTTCGGTAGGATGCAAAAATTCATCTGTTCTGTTCTAAAAAGAAGTCCAGGCTTTCCATTTTCCATCAATATTGTCCTAATGGATTCATTTTTTCCTGTTCATCTGTTTATTTATAGGTGCGTTCTGTCTTTAGTGGAAAACTGCTTTATGGTTTAAAGAAGCACCTAAAAGTCTTAATTTTGTATCTAAATGTAAAAGACTGCGTGCATGGAGGCAAGAGAAGGTACATTACAGTAAAGTTAACGGTGAGTATAATGTGCGTCAGTTTTAATTGTATGTTTTTTGTTAAATTTCTATGTACTTTTTCCAGGCAAGCATGATGAATTAGGTTAAGGTGTAGCATGTAGAACACGTATGAACAGTTTTATTTTATTTTTTTGTAATCATTGGTTCCCCTGTTCTACAAAATATCTCAAAAATAAAATTACTGGCAAAGAGCTTGGTCTGCTTCTGTTTTTTTTTTTATGGTCAGGGTTAAGTACTGTTTTTGCACAGCACAGCCATGAAGTGCTGACCACAGTGCTGCTGCCTCCATCTTTTAATGTGCATGTAGCCAGACTAAATTACACTGCTGTGATGGGACGGCAGCTAAATGTAGTCCTGAGCACCATATATTAGAGCGTCCTGCTTTCATAAAATGGAGAAAGGAGCAGGAGGGGTCATAGTCTGAACTCTAAGGTTTCTGTAATGTAATTATTATTTTTGTCAAGATAAACTTTTCTGTACCTAAGTGTATATATGAATTGATTTGTAACTTTCTTTCCTATGGTGATAGACAAATGTTGAGTATGAGCCAGAACTCTGGGTCATATTGTGCATAATTGTGAGACTACTGCTGCTCACATTTGAAGTAAAATGACTCAATTGCATCACATTACATTAAAGGTGCCACATTATAATGCTACTTAAGTAAAATTACATGTGTATCGGTAACAACTCGAATGTACACTATAAAATCAGTATTATACGACTCTAAATATAACTATTGAAGCAGTGACATAAGCAGATTTGAAATACTTGAAGAGTTGGACAGTTATAATTTTAAGTACAGTGCTGAGTAATTGTACCTAGTTATTAACCACCACTGTGTATTTGCTCAATAAAGCTTTATAACTGGGTGGATAATCCTTTATTCTCTAAAGTACCATCATTGTTGCATAGTTGCCTAAAATGTGACATTTTTACATATAGCTTCCTTATACACATTTGGCCACATATGCATCAGTGAGAGGAAGGGAGTTGTTTGCAGCAAAGCTTCGGTTTTCACTGCTGCAACTTCCTGCTGGGAGAAAGCAGAAAGTAGGGCAGGCAGTTCTGTGTTTTTTTCTGCTCTCTTGGTAACAATCATACAATTCACCACCAGAGTGATTAAACCTTGCTGGAATACTCTGATATAACTAAAGGTGCCTTATTTGTACCTAAATGTAGGTCAAAGACTTCACCAAACTTTCAATTTCCACTACCTCACGTGTCATCACTCCACATATCTTCATCAAACTTTCCCTCACTCCTTCTGTTTTCTACATTTCCGCTCACATTGGCACCATCATGCGGGCCTCATTTACAATCCTCCATCCTTCCTCTCTGTTGCTTCATCAGCACAATTTCCCTGCTAATTACAGCAATGAACTGTGTAGTTCTGAGTCTTTCTACCTACAGACCTCACTTTCTCACCCCACCCCCACAAACTACTACTGCTACTCATCCCACTCGGAGTCTCCCCCAGGTCCACGGCCTGTCAGGTGTTGTCATGTTAAAAATAAAACCCAGGAACGCTTCGATAAGCAGCTCAACTCACCACCCATCAGCTGACAGTAGCTTAACGCATTGACTACTAAGTCGAGGTCATGAACGTTATTCTCTTTCCCGGAAGGCCCATGTATCTACGCTATTTCCTCCATCGGAAAGTACTGAAATAACTTCCATAGATGTGATGACCCGCTCTGGGCGGGTGAAGATTAAGAAACATGGAGATGAACTCAAGCTTCCCCACAGCCATCTGCTCAAATCTGACTGTTCATTATGGTTGCTCACTGTCAGAATGTGTGTCCATATTCAGAGCAGAGCTGGTCAGAGCTGGATACTAAAGTTAGGACACAAAGTGACTTTATAAATAGACCTCGGCTCTCTGCACTTTGAAAGCTCGAACCGCTGCCAGTTACAAAGTGTGATATCAGATCAGTACAGAGAGTTTTATGTGACTTCTGAGCAATAAATCCATCTTTCAGGGTGGACACCTCACAGGAAACAAACACAGTAGGCTCCTTATATGACCTTGCACTGACCTTGATAAGAGCAAGGCCTTTGGCTGTGTATGTTAAAGTGAAACAACCCTGGGAATCTTTAAATGTCCACTGCATCTTTGCCCAAGAGTCACTACTTTAAAGTTGTATGTTATGTGTTGTAGTAGCTTTCTAGCTTGTGAGTGCATGGCAGGCAGAGCAGTAGTTGGTCAGATCTACATAGGAGAAACACAGATGGGGGTGGGGGTCTGCCATTGGAGATTCATGTCTGATTTTCAAAGTTGCAGACCTCAGTTTTTACTTATTTTTATATTCCTTTTTTTTAATTATGCTTATTATTATTGAACTCTGGTCACTGTGCTCTACTTACATGTTGTCATTATTATTAGAAAGAAAGAATTTAAAGAAAAAAAGAAAGAAATACTTATCAATTGTTCTCATTTAGTTTTCTGAACAGCACTGGCATGAAAAACCTGCAAACATTCCCACCACCCTAACAATTTCTAGTTTTCCAAAACAAAGTTGACCGCGTGAAATGTTTCCACTGCTCACACAGAGACACACACGCACACGCACGCATGCACACACACACACACACACACACACACACACACACACACACACACACACACACACACACACACACACACACACACACACTCTCTCTCTCTCTCTCTCTCTCTCTGTCTCTCTGTCTCACTCTCACAAAAACTGGCACATTTTTATTTCCAGACAAACAATGGTACAGAAACACTACTTTGCCTGTATTCATAAAACATGTTATCCCACCACTATGAGGATCCTCAAAAGCACCAAAAATCTCTAAGTCACTATTTAAAACCTCTAAAAACCTGTTTACAAATCTGCTGAGGTGGGAGAACTCTTATGATAAGAGAAAGGGCGGGGCTGACCCTGCTGCTTTAAATAATGTCATGTTGAAACTGGCTGGTTTGGGTCTCTGCCAGTGAATCCATGACAAATACTACAGGTACTATATATAATATATAAAAGAAAGACAAATATAGTATATGATACAACCTATAAGTATATGGGATTAAAACCGCTGCCATATTTAAAATATTTTAATTCCTGTTTCAAATGTGTAATAACCTAATGTGCTGTTCATTATATATCAAGCTAAACTTATTAGCAGATCTGCATTCATGGATTGTGTGTATATGTGTGTGTGTGTGTTCCATTTGTGTGATTTTTCACACAGTAAGGACTGCAACTTGCAAACAGCTGTGAAGCCTGCAGAATATATTCTGCAGCCGTTTGGGATTTTCCCCTATAGAGAACATACACTTTCTATTAGTGGTGCATCCATCTAAGAATCAGTCAAAGAGCTCTGACACTTATATTCATTTACCTTTTTGTCTTCATCTATTTGCCAGAGATCAGTATCACTTTACAGAAAGACTAAATCTATAAGGACTTTCCACCACAGATACATTAACAAAGAAAAACAGCTAGATCAAAACATTCCACATTCTGAGTGGATCCTGTATTCTTCTCTCTGTGGGTCTTAAATTACTAATTGAGAGAAGATGCTCTTTGATATTAATGGATTAGCATGTTTTGAGCTTGGAAGTAGATTTGATTAATGCAAGAGAGGCCTCGAGCTATTGTGTGAATTTTCCACCCTTAATGAAGGAAGCAAGTTATTGTCACGATCCCCCAGTGCTGCTGCATATATCGTGCATCTATTATGTATATAACTTGTATATATACACTGTATTGAGTCGATTCATTGTGGAAAAACACTTATAAAATGACTATGTTGTTTCATCATGTACGCATTTATTATGTCTATACACCTCGAAATAAATGTTTTGTTTACAGTTAAGGATTTTCTTTTTTCAACCAACATTATCTACAGTTAGGTCGTCTTGTTTCTACCAGGTTTGGTAAATGTGTTCTTTTCAAGATTACAGATATAAAGTGAATTTAATTTCACCTGATGATGAAAATAGAGGGATTATTGTAAAAATGTGCACATGTACTTCAAGGACTTTTGATAATGATCTGGCCTGCTGTTTGGTTATTGGACTATTGGACACACACACACACACACACACACACATATATATATATATATATATATATATATATATATATATATATATATATATATATATATATATATATATATATATATATATATATATATATATATATATATATATATATATATTATGTAATAGTCCAAGCCTGTGGAAGCAATCTGTTTTGTTCAAACTGTTTGTTGGAATAACTGATCACAATTGTTTTGTTGAAATGCATCTTGAGTTGATAAAAGGACCCTATTACACAACATGCAGTGTCAGTGATGCTAATACACCTGAAACCAGGTGATAACATCCAGATGCAGGTTCAGATAAACAGCTCTGAATCAGGTTCAGATACACAGCACTGATCCAGGCCCCTAAAACGACAGGTTGAAACCGGGCATGACTTTTGAAATGGATATTATGCATGGCTGCCCTTTCCTTTAAATGGTTTGCTAAATGTCAAGCTTCACCCCGAAGACACACACAAAAGAACAAAAACATGTCATGAGAGTTGCAGCGAGGTCAAAGAGTTGTGTTTATAGGTTGCCAAGACACAGTTGTTGAGCTGCGGAGGATCCCTGGTGATCGACCACAACAGCAGATCCTCATGAGTGTCAGAGAATGTTTCACCTGAGAATAGACCAACATACACACACACATATGTATACACTCTCTGACATGCACCTATAGGTACGACAACCACCTGGAGAGCGCTGTGTTCTGCAGCTGCTTCTCCGTCCTCAGCAAACTAAACAGGGAAGATAATTCAGGCACACAGAGATAGAGTTTTTTTCTATCTGTTGCCATGTGGTGGTTTTCCAATCAGAGGTCTTCGTTGTGGGACGAGTCGTCATCATCCTGAGACCAAGCAGAGATGAAGGCTAAAGCTCTGTCGGTGAAGGAGTGCACCTGGATGTCAGAGGAGTGCCACCTAATGGACGAGCTGCATGGAGACTCTCAGAGGGATAGTTTGTGTCTTCCCAACATCTTCAGGTCCAAAAGAGTGAAGCCTTTTGCCCGGATTCAGAGCGGTCCCACCTACCAGGTCTACTACACGGCCAGAGAGCTGCTGCTGGAGGTGCTGGACAAGGCGGCCGTCCGGGAGCTGGTCAGGAGAGCTGCTGGAGTCAAGGTGGGAGCTCATCGTCAGAGCAGGGAGCCGGTGGACATCTCAGAGGAGGAGTATTCTGAGGCCTTAACGTGCTTCTCTATCGTCCTACAGAGCGGCCTGTCTGTGGGCCACAGCAGCAGCTTCAGCTCCGAGTTGAGTCTCAAGCTGGATGGGTGGCAGGGTGTCCTGAAGAGGAACAGCTTTCAGACCAGCCTCCTGGCCCTGACCAGGCTGGAGGATGCAGAGAAGCTGGAGGCCATCTCTGCGTTCTGCGGCTATCTGACCAGGCGATACCAGACCTTCTACACGCCGGGTCAGAACCTGGCCGTGAAGAAGTACACGCTCTCCTACCAGCAGGCCCCTTGCTCTCTCTGCCTCGCTGTTCTCTGCGATATGAGCTCAGGTTTCATCTGTAACATGTGTCTTTACTGTCCAGAGCAGCTGCTGAGGTGCAGCAGGAAACCTGTAGTGGAGCAGGTGATGGTCCAGCTGTTGAGACCTTTCTGCAGCCACAGGCACCTGATCCAGCTGGACAGCTCTGCTTGGATGGAGGGGAAACTCGCAGACATCTTCTCCAACTTAGGGGTCAACATTCATTTTGTTCCGTCTGTGAACGGGACAGCAGCAGAGTCTATTTCTCCTCCACCCATCACGTCAAAGCAGCGGCGGACGTCTGAAGACTCGCTGTCCCAGCTCGTATCTCACCTGCAGGGCTGGACTGGACCCGCCCTGTTCCTCCTGTCAGATCTGAAAGGATCCATGGTGGACATGTTCCTCCCCGGACTCTGGGTGACGCTCCACATTGTCTGCATCAACACGTTCGTGCTGCACACGCTGCAGAGCTCGGGCAGGCAGATCCACCTCACAGAGTTCACCAGGACTCTGGCCTCGCAGCTGGCCGTGGACAACAGCGTCTCTGTTCCCGTCCTGCCGCAGCTCAGCAGCAGCTCCTACCAGGACACCAGCACAGCAAACCTTTCAAAGCAAAGGTCAGTCTGTCTTATTTCAAGTCAACAGCAACATAAAAAGCAATGCAAACCAAAATTATATTTTCCAATCCTTAAAGAAAGAGTATGCAAGATTTCCTTAAAAAAACAATATATGGACTCATAGATGTAACCCTTCACAATCAATATTTATGACCCACTGTTTTTGTGTCAATAAGAGACAGCACTTTTCATTTATGTGCTATAAATTTAATAGCATGATCAATGAATATAAATTGATTTCATGAGGCTTTAATAGTATAATTGAAGGCCCCATAAAATAACAAAAAGAATTTCCTAGTTAAAGATATAAACATCTACATATACATTTTATTATCAATTTATCTGATGAAGGAAGTAATTGTTTGGTCTATAACCTTTCAGTAAAGAAAAAGATCTAATCCAAAAAAGCAAAAGCAAGCCCAAATCCCTGTTGGACTCTCCGTTGGAGATGTCATTTTGATTGAATTATGTGTGTGTGTATTGCAGATATATATATCTAAAGATATAGTCACCTGAAATGGTTTTTATTTCATAGTTGTGCCTTATCAGGGTTAATTAGTGGAATTTCTTGCTTAATAAATCAGAGCAGAGGGTGTTTTGAAGAAACTAGAATATAAAGTTATTTCAGTTATTTCACCTTTTAGCTTAAGTACATAACACCATAAACATGTGTTCATGAAAATAAAGAAAACACATTGATGAGGAGGTGTGTCAAAACTTTTGGCCTGTATTGTATGTGTGTGTGTGTGTGTGTGTGTGTGTGTGTGTGTGTGTGTGTGTGTGTATATATATATATATATATATATATATATATATATATATACATATAATTAATGATTGAATTAAGGTTTTTTTGTAACCCATTTCAAAATGTTTTATTCTGTAAATAGATAAATTCATGTACAAAAAGGAAAATAATAAACATAGTAAATAAATTATACTAAATTAAATGAATATATTTATTATTACAAATGGTGCTACATTCTCCTTTTTCCTGGGAACCCTCTGGCACCTCCTTAAGGACCTCTGCACCCCACTTTGAGAACCACTGGATTATATATAATACATAAATATGTATGCAAATGTTTTTCGTTCTTTTTTTGTTTTTGCTGTATTGCTGCTGTTGCAGGAAAGACAGCAGTGGTCAGGAGATGGAATCTGAGAAACAAGGAGGCTCCAGCTCTGCCATGAAGCTGCATATGTGGAAACCTCCAGGTGTGTGTGGTCTGGACAACTCTGGGAACTCCTGCTACTTAAACGCTGTGTTCCAGTGTGTGTGTTCCACCGTGCCTCTGGTGGAGCACCTCCTCCATCAGGACACTCGCAAAGAGCTGGCACGGTGAGACCGAGTCAACTTTATTCTGTGTTTCTCACTCCTTTTTTCCCAGCAGTCTAACCTCTGTTAACTGCAGGTCTAAGTACTGTGTGGCTGCAGCGTTTGTCCGTCTGCTGGAGGAGATGTGGCTGGGGAAGAGCTCCAGCTGTGCTCCTGTGGAGGCCAGGACCATACTCTGCTCCGTTCTCCCACAGTTCAACAACCAGTCACAGCAGGACGCCCAGGAACTGCTGCTCTCCCTCCTCAACGCACTCCACGAAGACTTTAAAAAGGTGCAGTGACCGTCATGGCTGCAGCTGTGCCTCTGTGGAGAATCAGTGCAGCTCCATCACCTCAGAGTGAATGTGTGTGTGTGTTAACAAGGTCGGGAGGCGTCAAACTCGGCCCTCAGTGAGACAGATCAGACCAGACCAGAACAGACGTTGTGTGACAGCAGCGGCGGTGGAGTCCACCATCATCTCAGACCTGTTTGAAGGTCAGCTGAGCTACATGACCCTGTGCATGCACTGTGACCACCAGGCCTACAGCTCACAGACCTTCACGGTGCTGTCCCTACCCATTCCTACGGATATCATCAAGTGCTCCATTCAGGTATCTTTGAACACAACACATTCTAGACCACTACTTCGTCGTTTTGCGTTTCCTCAACTTGATGGTGTCTGTCTTGTGCAGGACTGTCTGTCTCTGTTCTTTGAGCAGACTGTGCTGACCGGAGGGGAGCAGATGCTGTGTTCAGCCTGTGGGCTGAGGAGAGAAACTACTGTCCTCACTTGTCTGGACAAACCCCCTGAAATCCTCACGCTGCACCTGAAGCGGTTTGTAGAGCTGTAACTTCACAGTGAGGGTGAATCTTTAACTGAAGTCACTGTGAACCGGCACCTGAGATGATCTAGTTCACAACATCACTTTAAACTTTGATTATGATAGAATTTATGACTGTCAACTCCCAGTTAAATCATATGTTCATTAAACCAGGAGCAACAGGACTAATCTCATTTACAATAAACAGTATGAGGCCTTATTTTCTCATCATCAGTATTACTTCTACTTGACTCAAATAGCCTGCATGTATAATATCAGCGAGCTCCTTACAAATCAAATCACATTTTCCATTTCTTCTAAATTAAACCTAAACCTTAAAGGGATAGTTTCAAATTTTTAATACTCTTAATGTGTGAGTGGACAAATATGCTTCAGGCAAATGTCTCATTATGATTATTGGAATAATAAGAAATAGTCTCAATAATAACATCAAACCTCAGTTCCTGTTTTTAGTAAGTTTCTTTATGATTGTTTACTAATTAAAAATATAACGTGAAGTACCCAATCTAACTGCTTTGAGAAATTATTCACGTTGAGCTACTTTCTTCAAATGTTGGTTATGCTGTAGTTAATATTCAAGAGGCAATTCAGTGTAATGATTCTATACTTTGCAGGTTTGGTTGTAAGGGAAAAAACACGGTGAAACTGAGGACAAATGTGGTGTTCTCCATGAAGCTCGATCTCAGCCCGTTTCTATCCAGCTCAGCACAAAACACCTCATGTTCCTCATATCGTCTGTATGCTGTCGTGGTGAGTACACACACGTACACACACACACATATTATTATTTAGATCTGGATGGTGTTACATCCTTCCAGACATGTTTCAATGACTTAAAAGTTATCTTATGGAATATTAAATTGTGTTTTTTTCCCCTCAGAAGAAAAGTCCAGTTTCCTTGTTAAAAATTCTACTTCTCCAAATACTATAGTTTATGTTACACTGGGCAGTTGATGCAATTGTTAAACTCTAATATAAATCTAACATGAAGTCTGTCTTCTATTCCGCCCTACAAAGTAAAAAGGCTCTTAACTGCACTTTTGGTCAAAAGGGAGTTCTCATTTTCATGACATTTAAGGCATCCTTTGTTATGTGATAAAACATCTTGATTGTCTGTTTTAGAAAAAAAAATGGTAGCCATTAGTACAGTAACTGCAAAAAGCCCTAGTGAAACAAAGCAAAAGTACAGTATCAGTACAGTTACTGTATTCTTGCATTGGTTCCCCTTTCTGTTTCCATGGTGAACACAGACAGCTGATATAAAGTAATAAACTGCCACATGTCCAATAATCAGCCTCCAACTACTTAGGCTGCACACCAGGAGAACGTTCAAGTCTTTTTTCTCAGTTCTGCCTTCTGTATAGTTACTGCCTTGTTGCTTTGTAGGGCAGTATCGGTTATTAATGTAAATTTATCGTTTACGGTTTTGGTTCTTTGATGTTTATATTTTGTAGACAAAAATTAATTGAAAAAACTGCAGTTTCAAAAATAAAACATGGAGTAGATTTAATTTTATTCTATACTGGCTACACAAGAGGATATTAACAGCTTTTAGTGCTGAAGTTGGAATAAATTGTCAGAATTGAAAAGATAGTTGCATGAAATGAACTTTTTTTTTCTCTGTTCATATAAAGTACCTCTTCCTGCTCTAGAACCACACAGGTCATTTGAATATGGGTCACTACACGGCTCTGTGCCTCAGCGCTCTCACCCGCAGCTGGCACAGTTTTGATGACTCCGCGTTCAGAGAGGTGCAGGACAGCCTGGTGCAGTCTCCCAACGCCTACATGCTGCTCTACAGCCGCAAACCCTTCCAAAAGCCAAAGATCCATGGACTCTGAACACTCCAACCCTGAGGCCATTTACCCTGAGAGCTTCTCCTCGTGCTGCACCTGCAGCACAGGCAACGTGATGATGGTTTTCCTAGTGGCTTTGTTTAATATGCTATTGAAACAAATCAGATCATTCACCGTCCTGTTATTTACAGCCAAATGTTGGTGTAAAAAATAACATGAAACACTCATCACACCCAAAGGCTAATTCCAAGCAGTTTTAATAAATATGAGTTGTTGGAGGTTAATATTTGTTATATCTGAAACAATGTTTTAGAGCATTAAGAAATAAAATCAGCATGTACAAGAAAATAAAAAGTTTCTAATCTCATGCTGGGCAAGAAAACTGTACTCAGGAAGTAGAGTCCAATCTGCCACCTCGGATCTCTGGTCCAATCAAAACCTGCCACCTCAGGTCTCTGGTCCATTTAAGAAAAACGCGAGTATACTTTGTGCTTGCTCCGGTCAGTCGGTCAGTCAGAGGTCAGTAGGTCAGGCAGTAAGGGTCGATGCGAACACACTTAAGGAACAGAATAAGATTATGTTTCTCACATCTTCATATTTTCACGGGTCAGTACTGGACAAAGAAGTTAAATTATTCAGATAAATATAATTCTGGCCTCCTAGAAACCTGCTCTTTCAATTCAATTATCATTGCTGTTAAGGTGCAGTTTGTAGTTTCTGGCTGCATCTAGTGGTCAGATTGCTCGTTGCTGCCAAATGATCAAAGATTCAACCTACAGTGGCTGAAAAACTTATCTCTAAAACAATTATTAGGTTTGTATGTTCTGGGTTTCTGTAGAAACACGAACAGCTTCCACAGAGGGAGATCTCAGTACCTGATCTGTACTGGCTTCCTGAACCATTCTGCACATGTGTTGAACAGATCGCTTACCTACAAGACCCACTACATAAAACGCCTCAATCTAAGGTGATTAACAACACAAGAATTATTATTTTGTTGACCTGTATATTGATTAAAACATAATAATAAATATTACACTCCATTTCTGTCAAGTCCGTCCCACTAGATGCGGCTAAGTATTGACACACTGGACCTGTAAAAGGTGAAGAAAGGATGCCAGCTATTTGTCCTCTAAATAGTTTTGTTGTGTTTGCACTGGATATATATTATATACCAATGTCAATAATCAAGTGTGTTTAACAGAATAAATTCCACAACTGACTGTTATAGAAGCAGGTAGCATCAGCACTGGCAGCACTGCAGCGAGATCTCAGCGTTATCATTTTAAAGCATTCGGAGTCAAGCAGTAACAACGTACTTAAACTGAAACTGAATGCATTTTGTGTGCAAGAGCAAGAATTTGGCGAATATGAACAAGCAACAATTTCCATCCCCACCTTTTATAACACATTCAGTGTTTTCCATCTTATTACAGATCATTAGAAGGCAATAGAATTTAACCAAACACATGGGTTGTCTTGGGTTGTGATGCTATAACTGCTGCTACTAAGGAAAAAAAAAAACATTTGGTCACTTATCAGATAAACACTTTGCCCTCCAATATTTACATTTTCAATGTGCAACATCAGCATTGGTAGGTCTGTACACCCCTCTAACTGTTAAACCCCGGTACAAGACGGCTGAGGATCACTTCTGCTATACGGCAAACGGACATGAGAGACGAGCATCTGAACCAGCTGTCAGCACCACACACAGCATCAAGGTAGCATCAGAGTAAAAGGAGCATCTGTCGAGTCTCTAGATGATCAGTAATATGAACAGATGGCATGTTTTAACAGTGTCCTCTAGTAGCTGAAGCGTTGCACGGTGTGCATGCACCTTTTCTCTCGTCCGGGACGGACGGGGTCTCGCAGCCGGAGAACGTCCTCGCTGTGCACGTACACACCCTCTGGTCAACCAGCGACTACGTGCACCAGGTTCCTAAGAGCTGTGATCGGTAAAAAAAGAAAAAAAGAAACCTAGAGGCTTCCGTGGTAGTGGCTTCTCTTGTGTGTCCTGCGGCTCCATCACAGGGCCGAGTAAAACAAGATGTAGGCAGCGGAGGACTTGACGGAGGAGGTGGAGATCTCAGACACCTCGTGGTCGTCGAACTTGTACCAGCGCTGTTTGACGCTGTTCTTACAGTAGGCTGTGTAATGGCCGCCGTCTAAGCCCCCGTAGTGGTTCTGAAAAGTGGAGAAGAGGACGGTTAAAGACAGGTAATCATTGCTCACAATTAATTAATTTAAATTATTAAATTGCAAGTGTGCAGTTCTAAAGGTGCAAACTGATTCTTGTCTGAGCTGGTCTGTGAAACTAGTTTCTCAGTTGGCAGATATGAGTAGAGCTTCACCAGCACTAATCATTTGTGGGCTTACTTTTCATCTTTTTATGGACTAAACAGCTACACCGGTAAATGTTGTATAAATGTTGTACATAAACATATGTACAACATTGTACTACATGGTGGTAATACTACATTGCTCTATGTATTTGCTGCATCTCTTATCTCCATCTTTGTTTGTATTCAGGACAAAATTTGTTTTAAACAGAAAGTGACAGTACAGTGTATGAGCCTTGATGTTTCCTGTTCTGTTTGTATCAGGGATAATGTCAAAAATGTCATGTGGTGTAACATTAAAAACTTGCTACCAGATAGTTTAACTCTCTTGAAAAGTTTTTTTAAAAAATAAAAAAAGCATGCTATGAACTAGTTTTATTTTCTAGGCGGTCAAATATTTTACATTCTGTGTGAAAAAATTGTACAAATGGACTTTCAAATGACATAAAACACATTTTGAGAATCCTGATGAATGCTTTAAAACTATATTTTAAAAAGTTTGGGACTTTCTCATCTTGCCAAACAGTGTATGTCATTGACTCATAATGAATCAAATCATTTACAATATACAAAATTCTTCTTATTATTGTGCCCCACAAGCAGATTTAAATTCTATTGTTTGTCTACTTACAGAAACTCCATACAGGTTGTATCTCTTCAGATTCTGCTTGGGTCCAATGACGTATGTGGAAAGATCCAGACCGTCTAGAGGGAAGTCCACAGACGTCTGCAGCTTCTGCTTCCATCGGCCCTCATAGGAGAAGCTGTAGGAAAGCACAAGGAAATATATATTATATATTAACACAGAGGACAGGTGTGGAATTGAAAATGTCTTGATCTTTAATCATTTCCAAAAAGTGAAAATCAAATAAATTATTTTATATTATTACATTGTATTATGAAAAGCAAGAAACATTTGTACTAAAAAAGACTGCAGTAGTCAGTCTCCACATGGGTCTAAACATCACTACAGACCGTTTGAGGTGAACGAGGACGATAGGAGGAACCTTCCAGATCTCCAGTTTCTTGGTGGAATCTCTGTGAGCTTTGCAGTGTCTGCAGAAAACCTTGTTGTTGTCCGTCAGCTTCTCCTCCTTAGAGAACAGCCTCAGACAATCCTGCAACAGCAAAACAATCACTTCAATCCCACTGGCCTCTTGTTACACAGCTGGCAAACAGCTGACTGGATTGATTTACTAAGAGAAATTCAATGACATACAGAGCATAGTGACTGTTGTCACTGCACTGAACATCGATCTTTCAATAAAGATTAAATGATTTGGTTTATCTACAACTATGTGTGGCTTTGTGACATGCTAAAGACACTTTAATCTATCTGATCTTGAACTCCACACACATGTCATGTGTGACTGACCTGCAGGGAGCACTTGCTGGTGGAGGCCAGAGGCAGCGACAGGTACATGAAGGTCTCGAAGGTTCTGGACTTGCGGTGGCAGGTCAGACACTGAACGGTGGACTTAAACTGGCCCTGGAACAGCGCTACGATGATGGACTCGTTGAGCAGCTTGTGTTTGCTCCAGGCCACGTCCGCTGCCGTCTGATCATCCAGATGGTCGTTTTCCTCCTCCTTGTAGCGCTTCCTGTTGTCTGCCTGAGAACAACAACAAGGGAAAATTGCGGCTTTGTGATCCTCTTAAAGCTCAATCATTGATTATTCCAGTCGTAGTTACCATCGAGTATAATAACTACAGGCTGAATTCAAAACTTTATATTCAAACACCTCTGAAAAGGTCTTTCAGCTTCATTTGCATGCAGTTCAGCCACATCCAGTTCACTCCGGGAATGAAGGGCAGGAAGATATGAGAGGCAGGTTAACACTTATCTCATTAATTAGTCTGACGGAATATTGGCCCGGAAAGACAAAGTGGACTGGGACCGGTCCAGGTCCCGGGACTGGACCAAGTCTGAACATTGTGATGAGATGGAGTGTCATGGGAAATGCAAGTCATCACTTATTAAAGGGTGAGTTTCGTATATCTGAAAGTAGAAATAGCTTAAAAAAAAGTGAAAGTTGGAGGAGGCACTACTTTAAGTCACCCCCAGGTGGAGACGGTGGTCACAGCATCATCTACCAGCCGCCTCTGACAGCTGAACAGGGGCCACCATGGCTTTATGGTGTAAAAAAATGGAAGGTGGTTAAATATCAAGCTATGCAATGGTCTTTCTTTAGTCTTTTCCTCTATTCAAATCAAAATGAAGCCGGTACAGTCAGTCGATACAGGCAATGGAGCATGTCTGGGTCTACATGCAGAGGTTCTGGCGGAGCATCACACCACACTCACACTGCTGCAGGAGGACCAAGCACACACAGCTAGTTACTTACTCTCTAATTTGCCATCAAAATGAAACACGGTGAAAAAAAACAAAGAAAGAAGGAAAATTATAAAAAGACTATGCTTTTATGATCAAAAGGCAAATGTGCAACAACAAAAAGGGTAGAATAAGGCCTCAGCAGGTTAGTAGTTTATTTACTTAATATTTTAGTCAGCATGAGCTTATTTAGGTTTTTAAAACTTTTATTTAACTTTTTAAAAATTAAAAACAGGATGTCGGTCCTAGTTCTTTCTCTTAGCATGTATGCACTACCTTTACATCAATGCAGTTGTTATTACCTTGTTGAGGTCCTCATGGAGCCCATCCATGAGGAACAGCAGCAACTCCTGAGAGTCCTGCTGGTCATAACTAGCGAACTGGTCATTGATCTTCCCGATGGTGATTTTGAAGTCCCGTGGACTCATGCACTTGTACAGGCCGCCCCACAGGGCCTTCATGATCACACCAAACTCTTCTGCCACCTCCCCTTTATGGCCCAGGATGTTGGATCTGTCAGAGGAAGAGAACAGGAATATAACTGTCAGAATATCCTCATCCTCCCCCAACATCTCCTACAGCTCTTATCTGGGCTCTGACCTGTTGATGTCCTCCAGGTAACAGTTGTTGTTGAAATACTCCGCCATGGCAGGAGTGTTACACAGACACTGGAGGATTGAGTTCATGTAGCATGTGTTGCCGAGGTTACGGAGGCCAGTCAGAGATGGACCCAGACCTCCGAATGTAGGATTCAGGTTACGGATTTTAGCAGCTGAAGGTCTGACGATCTCCACTTTAGAATAGACTTTAGCACTGGCAGGTCTGGTGAGGAGAGGAGAGATTACACATTACACACAGCAGCAACTACAGCCTGAAATATGTCAACAGTTCTACAGGTATTACAGACCCTTTCCCAAAAAAATATCTTGGAAAAGTTTATTTATTCCTGTAATTACATTAAAAAGTATATAGATTCTCAATTCATGGCCCACAATTTAAACAATTTCAAGTATTTATTTGTTTATTTTTACATAATTTGGGCTTCCAGCTCCTAAAACCCACGAAAACAACAATCAATGGAAAGTCTAGTGGAAGGGTAAAATGTGGCAGGAGAAGATGCACCAGCATAAGAGAGGACTGAAAAGAGTGGACCAGAAAGAGTGGAAGGAGGCAGGAATCACAGCTTCAAAAACCACCACATTCATGTTTTGAATGATCTGATGTGATCCTAATTACTTTCTTTTTTCCCTGCAAAAAATTGAGATGTAAATGGTGATTTCTTCACAGTATTCTATTTTTTTTTTCAGCTGGAAGCCCAAAATAATACAAATAGTTAAAATTGTCCAAATTGTGGGCCCTGAATCTATAATCTATGAAATATAGCTGTTTTAATGGAATTATGGTAATGAATAAACAATGATATTCTGATTTTTGAAAAGGGTCTGTATGTGTTACATATATAAAGGCTGTTGTGAGCATCATAAAAGCAGTGTGTGTGTACTTTGTCTCTCTGTTGATGACGGGGATGGGAGCAGCAGTGCTGGGGGCAATCACCCTCTTCTGGGCCTCCTCTCTCAGGTCCTGGCTGATATCGGGGGAGGAGTATGAGCGTTTTAATTTGGACTGTTCCCGCTCCCGTTCCCGGTCGGGCTCCGGCTCAGCTGGTCGTGGCGGTTTCTGTTTGACTGTCGGTGGCGTGGAGGGTGGAGTCTGAGGCACGGAGACCTCAGGAGGATACAGGTGGACGCGGTTTGTTGGGGAATGGTAGTATCTGTAGGTCCCCGTCACAGTGTCCAGGAACTAGCCCACATAGAGAAATACAGCGTAAGTTATTAGTAACAAATGATGAGTTATTTAAATGAAACGGCTGATATTCCAACACGCCTGCTACCTTCATCCAACCATCTGGCAGGCCTGGTACACTCCGACCCATCTCCTCACTTCTTGCTCTGGTCAGGGGCTCCCTCTGTGGAACAAAACACACACACACATACAGGAGTAGAAAATGCAGAGTGCTTCTGATGGCTAGATAATTATATAATTTATACAGTCACAATTGTGTCCAGTATATTTTGCAAAGCATGGACTTGAACTGCTTTCTTCCAATTATTGTTTGGTACTTATTGTAATAATGTGCAATTATATTGAAATGAGGACATTCATCTTTCATTTAAGAAGAGAGCTGAATTAAAACAATGTAACGTTATTAGTTTGTATGTTTTATCATTCAGCATTTATTATATTTTATCATCATTTCTTTTACATGAAAGAAATTTCTTACAAAAAAGAAATTTCATTCAAAATATTAAGTAAAAATAATTGGGCTGTATGTTGACATTTTTTTGGATATCGGGGTTCCTACACATTAAATTCAAGGCTTTTAAGACTTTTTAAAGACCATTTATATAAACATTAAAACCTATTTCACAGCCTATTACACAGACCTACTAGTAAAAAAAAACATTTTTAACAAACAATAAACATTTAAAATCAAGAACAATAAATAAAAATTAGACAAAATTGAGATCCCACAGTCAACTCCTTAGCCATGATCTCTTTGATAAAAGTCTATTTATTGATTTTTAGTGAATATTTTTTATTAATAAATATGAATATATAATGTTTTATTCTATTAAATGTGTACTATGTCCATCAAAATATTTTTTACTACTACATACTCACTACTTTTACTACTTTTTTTTTTTTTTTACCTCATAGGGCATTGTGAAAAGAGCAAACAGAGTAGGGATGATCATTTTGTTCATTTTTGGTGAATATTTTTCATCAATCAATTCATACTGAAACATGTAACTTGCAGACGGTCCCCAACATGGACCATAATGACAGTAGATTGGCAACATGGAGACGCTGTTTTCTGGTAAACTGTAAAATCGAGAGGAAAGTAGACAGTAATATTATAGTATATCAGAGTATGATGATGTTACTGTATACTCCCCTCTTCAAGTGGACACTGTCCTTTTTCCAACTAAGTATTATTTTCAAGTTCATAAATTCATTGACCGTTTAAGAAGACCCTACAGGAACTCTGGGGTATGTACAATTGTTGTCTTGTTGATAAGAATATAATTTGAAAGTTGAATCCAGACTTTAGTCCTAGTAATTTTAGTTGCTATCCTGATTATAATTTAGGACAGACCTGTCCAATAACATGAGATGATTATGTTTTAACTTGTATGAAGGTGATTTTCTTCTTTTGTTTTTTAACTTTCCTATGATGTGAAACCTCCACCTGTAGTGATGATCAACACTGACCTTTATTTCACTGACAGTATGGTTGGAAGCAGGCGAGTCCAGAGACATGCTCTTTGAGGGTGTGTCAGCGTTCTGATCTTTTCCTCTCCGGTCTTTCTCCTCCCACACCCTGTTCTCTTTGTCCTCCTCTTCTTCCGCCTTCTGCCTCTCCAGCCTTTTCTTCTCCTGGTGTCGTTTCTCCTCCTCTTCCTTCTCCTTCTGCTCGGCGTATTCCTTCTCCCGCCTCTCCTCCTCCAGACGCCGCTCCTGGTTGCGTTTCTCCTGCTCCTGTCGCGCCTTCTCCATCACCGCCACCGCCTCGGAGTGGATCTGACTCTGTTCTTCTTTAGACAGAGACGTGCTTTGGGTGAAGGATGGTTTGGCGGAGCGGTTAGGGACAACTGGGCCGTTCTGGGTGGACTCCCTGTCCGACCCGTTTTGGCTGGGTTTGGGCTCATCTGTCACTCGCACAGAGGGCTTCTTGGTACGGTCAAACTGAGACAGGACAACAAGGAGGAAAGATGATAGCATGAGCGATGCTTAAAATCCTTCTTTTGTTTGTTTTATCCAATAGTTATAGTTACAGTACACTACCTAGGGTTGCAAAGGGGCAAAAACTTCTGGTAAACTCCCAGAAACTTTCCATGGGAAGTTAAGATGGCCTTTCCACAATATTCACACACATTCAAAGACTGTCAGACCTTGTTGCATTTTTCAAAATAAGACTAATGCAATGACATGAACAGAAATATAGTTATAGCAAAACAACTGGTATGGTCTTGAAAAAAAATAATAGTCTTGTACTTTGGGCTCAAAAGTGTGACCTGCAGGGATCTAGAAATCATCTGTGTATATGATGTGTGAGTGTACTTGCACTAAATCTGGTTGTTTTAGCTAAGATTATACTGTTTTACTCAACTATATTTAAGTTCCCTATTCCCTAACTTTAAATTGTGTAAAGTTGGGATTTATGCCTACTTATTTCCATATATTCCCATTAATTGCCATATATTCTGATTAATTCCCATGAAAAGTTTCCAGCTTTGTAAATCCCTGGAATTTTGCAACCCTAACAGTACCTGAGGGAAGGCCTTGGCAGGGGCAGTCACGGGTCCTTTTTTATTCAGGTCCAGCCCAGAAAGTGCGCCTGTGACAGAGGAATCGACAGTGTCTGGTATTCTGTCAGCAGCTGCAGGCATCGTAGGTGCGGGGATGACTGCCGGAGCAACTCCGTTCATCAGCTGATGAGCCGGGAGCTGCTGCTGTGGCTCCGGTTTGACCTCAGGCTCCGGTGGAGGGGGGGTCGGAGGCTTTGGGTCCTCGAGGGATGGATAACTGAAGTTTACTGTTAAAAAGAAAAATCAGAGGAAACAAAATAAATAAATAAAATTACAACTGGAAAAAAATCCAAAATTGTTGGAAAGATTTGGGATAAAAATACAATATACAGAGAATACACAACTGCTAATTCAGAGAAAAATAGACATATTGTGCCTTTAAAATGCTGCATAAACTTCTTCCAGTCATGAGTTTGGTTTCCCCATTTGGGTCATGACGATGATGGGGATGAGAATTAGGATGATGATAATGACTCAGGATGTTTGTAAATCTATTGTACAAAAAGCTAAAAAAGGTATGAAAGGGAGATGAAGGGAGTTTTGCTGTTAATGTCATTTCCTGTTGTCAGTTCTTTGGAGGTTGGTAGCCAGAAAAATTGAAAAAATTTAATGATATCGGATAGGCTTTTATAAGCAGTTTGCATCTGCCTAAGCCCTTTCAGTCATTCTTCAACACAGGATTATTGGTTTTGTGTGAAATATCAAGGCTGTCTACCATGTTTTTCTGGTGTTGTGTCGTTTTATGTTGTCATGATTGAATAAACTTCATTAATTCATTCATGAAAATTGTTAAAACTGTCCAATCAACAAGTTACCCGTCAGTCTGCGTAACCACACATCTGGTTTGCGTCTGCATTTTCATAGTTTTTACCAGAACCGCAGGTCTGAAACTCTCAGATCTGTAGCTGCTGAACTGGTGCATGCATTTGTGAATTTGAGGTTAAAAAATGCATGCAAAAAACCCCCAAAACAAAACATCCGGGTAGGAAAAATTTAACTGACTTTAATTACTAATTTATTCATATAAAAACAGCAGCTGCATTAAAACTTTTTACCATAGATCAATACTCACGCTGAGGGAGGCTGCTGGTGATGCTCTGTCTTGGGGGCCGGACTTTAGCGTTGGTGGTGTACATGGGGTAAAACAGCAGCCAGTTCTCGTAGCCCCCCTCCAGTACCATGGGCTCACTGCGCAGGATGGTGATGCTGTCCCACTGTCGATCGAAAAACATTATGACTCACCACAACCAAAACAGCCATGCACAAACACACACACACTCACTCACACACACACACACACACAGATACACACCTTATAGAGGGCATCTTTGACACTCTGCAGGGTGCTGCCGAGTGTGAGGTCGGTAACAGAGCTGAACCAGTCTAGCAGGATGATGTAATCCACCAGTCCTCGCCTCCTCCACTGCTCTTTGGATTCCTCCGGCAGCTTCGCCTCGATTTGATTCACAGTGATTCTGAAAAATGACGACAAACCGTTTTAGGAGGTCGGCGAAAGGGCTGGAAGTAGAATATTTCCATGTTTGATAGTTAGGAAATGGAAAATATAATTCACAAAGGAAAGAAGACACGTTTACTAATAGAACAAAAACGTTTGATCTGTCCGTGGAGCCTCCTCCTCCTCCTCACCCTGGTCTGACGGCCTCCTCAGGCACGCTGATGCAGGTCTGAGCTGGGACCTGCATGTGGGACTCTTCAAAGTCCCTGTGGCTTCGAGCATCCATTACAATCATTGTAATCGTCTGGTCCTTCATCATATGGAAAAGTTTCTCAGCTGTGATCCCACCAGGCGGTGCCGCTGCTGTTAGAACATTCAAGCAGCACATTACAATGAGCCACTTGAAAACAGGAACATAACAGCGGCACATTTCGTTTTTTTTCTCGATTGACAGCAGCAATCAACAATAAGTCAGATAATTAGTCCACATGCAGTCTGCTCTGCTGTGAGTCAGAGCTTCATTTCACTGCTCTGCTTACTCTACAGTGTACCTGGCATGTGGTAATACAAAATACTCTTAAAGCTCCACATATCTGGAAGACAATCCAAGAAAACTGAAACTCTCAGTCTTCAAAATAACTGAACTATAAATTACAACAATAACATGATGTTGTTGTTGATTTTCTTTGCATTTTCTGCATACCTTTTGAAGTGGAGTTCTTCAACTCATTCTGTTCTCCTTTTACCTAATAAACAGAAACAAGCATTTTATTAAAAATGTTGCTTTGACCAGTTCTAATTGATTTAATATTGTCTTACGGTAAGTGATCTCAAAAGACTGTTACATTAAAGGTCCCACAGCTGGACTGGGTTTTATTTGCTGCTCTGTCTCTGCTGCCCAGTGTAGAGTTTGACCTGGATTTTAAGACACTTACATGAAAATTATATATGGGTCAGTGTCAAATAATGGTTGACAAGATGAGAAAGTGAAAAACCTTTTAAAATACAGTTTGAAAAGAATTCATCAGGTCTTTCAAATTAAATTTTTACAATCTTTTTTAAGAGAGTTAAACTATCTGGTACCAAGTTTTTAGAGTGACACAGCATGACATTTTTTGACATGTTTCCATATATTTAAAGTAACATTTAAGTATTTTCTTCATTGTAACAATTTATTCATGTAATAAAATGAATAGTAATAAACATTCAAGATTTTTTTTGCTCCTGTTGTTGTGATGGGCTTGTTGTGTGCTAGCTAACCCTGATTGGTTGTTGGAGTCAGGCCTGGTCCAGATTTTTTAAAAAACTAAATATAAAATACCTTAATTTAAAACATAGTAGTCATGGTCTTGGGCCTAGATTCAATTTGGTCTTCACCTGGCTGGGCGCCTACAGCAGCTAATGCTAACCTAGTCCGGGTTCTCTACAGTTTCTCTAGCAACAACAGCAGCAAGCCAAAGACAAAACACTGGTAAAAAAAGTAAAGACAGTAACAGAGACAGGCCGCGAGTCAGAAAAGAAACCTGCACCTCCCTGTTCACCTCTATAGTCTCCCTTTTCACGTCAAATTTCTATTTCACAAAGAGTAGAAAGGCACTTTACAAATGCATTCCAATCGCCATGCGTATGCATATAGAGGGAAGAATCTGTAATTACGTGTATACTACGACATAAAATAAAAGCATATTATATCTTATATGCTTTATATCTCTACCTTTTTGCTGTCCTTCTTGTTTGCTGATGACACTATGGTAGCACCTCGACCGCCATCTTTCTCACTCATTTCTTCCCTCCGTTTCTTCTCCTCTTGTCTCTCCTTCTCCTCCAGCTGTTTTCGAACCTCAACTTCCTCATACCTGTTAAAATATAAGAGAAATAGAAAAGGATTAGTTGAATAAATCTGTAAGTTCTCCTTTCCTTTTTTTTATTTTGGTTCCAGAATTTTTCAGAGCGTCTAACCTGAGTTTAAGGCTTTCGGACAGCTTCTCTGCCTCTTCGATGGCTTTCTTGAAGCTGGTTGTCCCGAGCATGGTTATGTAATACTCCTTTAAACATTGGGACATAGAGGAGATTAATCAGACAACAGATCTCTTGAAACCTGGTCAAGAAATCTCTGTGCAAGATACACTGCAGCTACTCCGGTGACAGTCATAAAACATGTAATGATTGACAGCTACTGTACCGGTTGCTGCTTGAAGTCTGGTCTTTTCTTGATGAGGTCATATACTGTTAAATACTTCATGTACAGCACATATGCTTTCTCCTCGTCTCTGTCCAGACGACACTCCTCTGCCGCCTTAAAGATTTTACAGGCACTCTGAACATAGCTGCAACACAGGAAACAAGAAAAAAAAAACAGGGAATCATGTTTTCCTGCTGTAATCATTCCTTTCATAATACTCTTTCAATGTAAGCGATAGGGAACAAAACCACCTTCTTATGAAAACATGTATTTAAAAGTCGATATGAAGCTGATATGAAGCTTCAGGGTCCAAATAAGTCAACTCCAGTAGATAAATTTCAACATTCAACATTAGTAATTTAAGTGCCAAAGTTCCTCTTTTTTTGTTATTAGAATTCAACCTCAACAGGGAAACGTCATCCAAGGAAACACAAACAGGGAATTCGATGCTACAGAGGCTGTAAATGTGTCACCTTGTTTCCACTTGATATAAATTACTCAGACTGCTGGAGCCTCGTATCAGCTTCTGATAAACATTCAAATGACCATGTGGACAAACAGGATTTTGTTTCCTTCAATAAATATTGTGCCTCTAATTCAGATCAGATTTCTGCTTTTTTTGGAAAATACACAATATTAAAAGGAAACAAACACCCCCTCATAATGGATAATAAACGTGGCTTTTAAGGCAAGTGCTGTTAGATAGAGGCAAAATAAAAGGAGCTTTATGTCAGTTTGTATTGTCAGACATGGTCAACAGGACATGTTTCAAGTAAGAAACTGCTGTAGTATCTGGAAGCTTAGGGAATCAAAGAGCTTCAGCTCAGGGAAGATTCTCATCCTAATAAGGGATGAGTCAACAGAACAGGTTTTAGATCGCTTCTAGAAGAACCAGTCAAACTAACATCTCGTAAGTGACAATTCAGAGAGAAAGTAATTAATATGCATAACCTGTTTTTATTACTATTTTATAACATTTAAGGCAGCCTCTAGTGCCATGTGGTGTACACATACATTGTCATGGTGCAAACAATAAATAGTGTATGTATATATATATATATATATATATATATATATATATATATATATATATATATATATCTTCTAAATTTGCATAGTATATTTGATTGATGTCAATGTGTATTTTCAGTCATGTTTTTGCGGAAAAAAACGGTCAAAATACTATCAAAGTATAATTTAGTGACCCCCTGCAGTAACTCTATGTACCCCCTGGGGATCACGGACCCTCTGTTGAAGCCCCCTGGTATAATGCTATTCTTTCTGTTTTAATGTCTTCTATATTTCCGTTGTAAAGCACTTTGAGCTGTATTTCTGTATGAAACGTGCTACACAGATAAAGTTTAGTGTAGCAAACCTTCTGGTGCTGATCTTGTCTGGCTTCACTTCAGCCTTCTTGTTCAGGTCCCCCAGACAGGTGGACAGGTACAGGTCCTTCACCTCCGCGGACACTGCAGGCATCTTCACTTGTGGTGTTCAGAGCTCAGAGGCAGGCAACAGTCTGGACATGTCTGGAACAAAATGTGACAGAAAAACAAAGCTTCAAAACACCCATCTCTCTGCTGTGGAGCTAACGTTAGCATTCGGTCTTAGCTTTAGCGTGTTGCTAAATGACTGTTAGCTGTCACTAAACATATCAACTTATTACAAAACTAATCACAAACCGGAGATTCGACGTTAACGTCACGTAGATGACATTAAACATTAACTCAGCTTTGATACGGTTAGAGTTAGCAGCTAGCTACCAGTTAGCTGCGCTGTGAGCTCACGCAGTTTCAGCAGAGCTAACGCGAGCTATTTAATTACAGCTCAGCAAATCATCGATGTTCTCATGTCTTCCAGTAATGAAACACAGTCATATCTGTTAGCTGATTGCTGACTGGTTTGAAAAATTACCTATTTCTGATTCGTTGCGTCACTTTAGCTACTTTATTGACAGCTGATCCCGGATTCCTTTTTCCTGTTCTTCTTTTTCTTCTTCTTCTACTTTTCGGTTTGTGGTGGATTACAACACCAGCGTTGGGTGCACAGCGCCGCCTACCGTCAGCGGTATGTACGACATGATCAATTACATTAGAAAAAAGGTGAATAAATAAATAAACTGCGCTACAATTTTTTCAATATTATATTAATATATTTTATTATTATATATATTATATTATATCCTTTCTATTTACTATCTTGATATGATAATATGTAGATATTTAGATATTTATATAATTCATAATAATGTAAATAATAATGTACACAGAATAGGTAACTGCGTGTAATTTATTTCTATTTTTTCCAATAATTCCATGTGCAATTATCTACTCACCTACCTCACACCATGTGCACTTTACAATAACCATGTAGCAATAACAAGATGTGTATAGCCGTTTACTTTTCTTGCTGTTATCTATTTATTTTCTCTGTTGGTGTTGGTATTTATGGTGTTTTTTTATTTACACATGTCTCTTCTGTTTGTGTGCCTATAGTTTTATAACAGTGCAGTATGGGATCAATAAAGTCCTATCTAATCTAATCTAATATTCTTTCAAACATTTTGGTGTCTATTAAAGGGACACTTCACCAGTGCCTTTTACCATTACATTGGTAAAAGTTAAAGTCATCTATTTGAATATTATTTGAGTAGAAGTCTTATATTATTTGATGTTTATTGCACTTCACACTTTGCTCTTGACATCAAAAGTCATTTTCTGATATTAAAGCAGAAGCAGGCAATTTAATTTTGGTGTAATCGCACAAAAATCATAATAACCTTTCAGTATATTGTAATTTGAAGGGGTCTGACAGATCATCACACTCCTGTATCTCTGGTAGCAACAGTCAGTCAATTAAAAAAAAAAGGAAAGAAAGGTGGAAGGGAGAACTGCAGGACATCCTCAGAACTCACTATTTATCTCCCAGGCCAGTAAGTCAAGTCTGTTTTATTTTTTTGTTTTTTTGTTGTTTTCTGTTTTTATTTCTATTTGTATAGCCCATCATCACAAATCACAGGTCTACCTTACAGTGAAGCCACTAAGTTAATTTTTCTGGCATATGTAAATGTATTATAACACATTAGCGTGTGTTTTGATAGGTTGCTCACAGTTACCATGGAAAGTGGTTTATGGCTATGCTGACTGCTATTCGTTTAGCATCATGCTAATTGTGAACAAACACTCTCCTGTGCTCATCCAGCTGTGGTCAATTGTTTCTTTGTTGTTGTAACTGTTACTGGTTTGCTCTGTTTATGAAACCACTGATTTGTAGCCTTGTTGTACTGATGTTTGTTAACTTGCACATGAATTCTGGCCTTGGTACACTCTTATATCTTATAAATAGGGTTTTGAGCTATAATCGGATCAGGTTATATTTATGACTGGTTCTTTTCATTCACCACCTGAATTCAATTTGGGCTCATTGATGTTACACTTGTTGCTGGACTAAACCATTTTGTGCCTCCAAGAGGGGCCCCCCAGAATTTCCAAAGTAGTAGTGTGTCATACGTTAATTTTCTCATGATGTTATCAGTACACTGGACACCATATTAAATTATGACATCACTTAACTAGAGAACCCAATTCATTCATTCATCAGGAAAAAGAAACACAATCTTCATGGGCCCTCTCACTACTCAGGCCCTGAGTAGTCAGGTCCAATTTCCCCCCACTACCATGATTTTCAAAGTTGCATTCTTAGGCTTTAAATACAGGATTTGGTGGTAATGATATTCTATCACCACAATCAAAGCTGTGGTAAAGTATCTCAGACCCTGGGGTTAAAACTTCTTGAAATCCCACCACCCTACATTTCCTGCTGGGTAAAATGTCGGGATAAGTTTGTGGTGTGTGACAAACAACAGCTCTGACGTGCAGTTTGGATGTAATTGGAGTGAGTGCATGTAGTGTGTGTGCTTGCCAGTAGTTATGTGTGTACAATAATGTGTGTGTGCAGGGTGCGTTTGAGTGCACTGTTGATGCTGTATTTATTTGTCTTCATCTGTTGTTAACTAAACAAGGTCTGAAGGTCTAAACAGGCTCTGGAAGGCAGAGACGGAAGGACATAAATATTCTATTTATATCAGACCCGAGGGCAAACTGTTTATAGGACTTCAAAGACAGCAGGCGATGACTTCATGACGCATCTCAGAGGAAATTCAGAGGAAAGCTTTAGATATGTCATCTATTTACAGACCTTTCAAACAATGCCGAGAACACTGCCATTTGTTCAGCTGGTGGTGATCTGGGACAAACAAGCCTTTGAGTGCACATGTTGATCCATTCTGTATTCAGTTTGTATCTGTGGTCATCAGGCTGAGTGAAGAGATCCTGTTTGAAGTGCTTCCTTTGTTCCGTTTGAACAGCAAAACTAACAGCTGTGGAATTGTGAAATCTATTGAATGCACCATATTTAACATTTCCTGCAGTGTTTTTAGTGATTGGCTGATGTCAGTTTGAAGAGAATCTACTTCAATGATATGTGAACATGTGAAGAGTCACCTCACCACTAGAGGTCTCTGCTTTCCTCTTATTCACATAGAGGAAGAACAAACATAGAGAAGGAATCAGAAACAACAGAACATTTTATTTAAATTATTTGTTTAAACTGGTTTAATCAAATTTAGTTGTTAGTAAACTGCCACTGTGCATCTCTTACAATCCTGGTTTATAATTGCATTTCTTCTTTAGCTTTAGCCTAACAGCTTCACTGTTGTATACTTTTCACTGTAACACCTTGGGGCTCGGGTCTATTACAGTGTCGTTTACATTGTGAAAGGTCACATGTCGTTTACCAGGGATCAAACATGTGACGTCTCAGCAGAGATCAGCGGTCAGCCCCTCTTTCAGCTGCTGGGTTCTTCCTCATCCTCATCCTTCAGCCACAAGTCTCCTCCATGGCGAGAAGATACGCATTTATATCCTTCTAAAACTGTACTTGTTCGAAATAGGTTGAGTTTAACACAGTGGTGAGAATATATTTGATTTTAGATCATTATGGGATTGTATGGATCCAGTTATTTAAAGCTTGAGTCATATAAAGGAGTAAAAGTCAACATGTTTTGTTTGTCTTTTGTAAATCTCCCATCTGAACAGAGATGCAACATGAACTCTCATGTCTATCTGTTAAATACAAAGACCACACATATCCCTGTCTTCACTTAAATAAAACAAGATATAAAATGTGAATAAGTGAGCGTTGAAGGTGCTGGTGGAGCTCGAGCCATGTGAGATATTCCCCTTTATTAACATTCTTTATGCTGGGCCAAGTTAAGTATGTGTGTTTGTTTGCTTTGTGTGTGTGTTCGTGGTCTTCTCTTCCTCTTGACAGTTTGCGTTGAATTTTACTGACATTATGAATTACATATTTGACTCTATATCTTGTCTCGATCAAGAAGCTGAAACTAAACAGAACAAGGAGTACTATAAAAATAGATGAAATGAAAGCCTCCTCTGTTTGAATTTACAAATATTTGTTTCTAATTTGAATTGACTTTGACCACATAGCTAACATGATTTATCGCCGTCTGTTGGTGCTTTCGGTTTACAACTATAATATATATAGAATATGAAATACTGGAGCAGAAATCGCTTCAAAACTATATGTTGCATCACAAATCACATTTGTAGGCCTTGTCCCTTAAAATCAGATTTTCAAAGAGCACAGACAAACTTTCCAGATTTTAGTAGATGGATGTAAACTGCTTTCTAGTGTCAAACTCTGCCCATAGATCACTCCGCACAGTAAAGCTCAAATATCCAACTGTCGGGACAAGAAGAAAAACATATTTTAGAGTGGTGGAGGACTTTTGGGTGGGTGGTCTGTTAGTTTTGTGTTTCTGTGAGGACACAGAGACATAAAACTGAACTTCTTCTCCACTGGCAGCCAGAATAAGTCAGCTGGAGTCACACCAAGCCACCAGTAATATATTTTCCTGGACTGGGGAGCAGAATAGACCAGAGGGCATCGAATGAAGCAGAAATGACAAATCACCGATTTTCCTGCTCATTTAAAAAACGTGCATTGGCAAACTTTTGCCTGTCGTTCCTGTGTGTCACATAGACAGGAAACTAGTAGCTTAATGGACCATTGGTGGCTTATTTTCCAGATATGATCCATCTATGCATTTACTGTAATGGTTGGAAGTGGATGAATCTTCCCGTCAGTAAACAAATAGTGATATTTTGAGTTACTTCAACCTCTTAGTGAATTAAAGGTATTATTGTAAGTGTAATGTTGGCAGCTGATTCAACCTCAGAACCATTTGTGAAGCCAACAAGGAGGAACGAGCCCATATTTCTTAAAATTTCTCCCAAAATCACGTGGAAACATTGTTGTCAGAAGAACTGCAATATGATGTTTACAAGAAATCTTTAATAAAAGACAAGTGTTACACCCTTATAGAGAAGGTTGACAAAGATACATAATACACACCATGTCAAAGTTGGTCTTATGTACAAACACATGTTCCAAACACACACACATCCGAACGCACGCATGCACGCACACACACACACACACACACACACACACACACAGACTGATTACTACTACTGATTATCTTCCATATCCAAATATAGCTAATGCATGTTTTTGGTACAGTACACGTTTGCACACAAAGGGAAAAACTTGGAATGCTATACTGCATACAACATGATACAGGCTGTCCTGGCGTGCAGCAATGATCCACTGAGTCCAAAGGCAGTCTCAAAAAATCCCTCATTGGAACCACAGCAGCAGGATGTTACAACTCGCCCCATGGATGATGCAGAAGACCCCAGAAGACGTGAGGCGAAAGGAAGGAGAGGAATGAGAGCGGTCAGGAGGGAGGAGAACAGGTGGAGGCGGGAGAGAGACCAGCGAGAGGAGATGCGAGCGGAGAAAGAGCTAGAGGTGAAGGAGGTCAGATGTGAAAGGTTAAAGCGTTCCTTCGTCCAGAAGTTTGTTGATGCCATTGCAGATCTTTCTCAGAGAGAGTCTGTACTCCTCTCCGTCCCCGTACAGCTCGGCCAGGAACTCGCCATGGGCGAAATGGTTGAACACGTGGTCGATGCGAGCGTGCGAGCGCGTGGTCAGGTGCTGCTCAACCAGGGCATGAAGCAGGTCCCTGCACTCCAGCAGGAGCTCAGACAGGATATTCCTGTCGAAGGTGTACTCCACCTCGTAGAACGACACCGCCGTCATGGCCGCCTGGTTCATCTTCTTCTTGAAGCGCTCCACTGTGTCGAGCTCATCGGGGCTGAACTGGTTGTTGCGGTAGAGGATGCCGATCTTCAGGGCAATCTTGATGACGTCTTTGATGATCTTGTGGGCCTCCTTCTTGCTCTTGGTGAACTCGCGGCTTGCCTTGTAGAGCTCGTCCAGGATCTCGCTGCTGGTGTCATCAGTCAGCATGTTGGCCACCACCATGGTCGCCATCTTGCTTAAGATCTTCTTCTGAGCCTGCATGGCCAGGGAGCGGGAGTTAAAGCTCTCCTGTCCTGTAATCAGAGAAGAGAGCGAGAGAGAGGAATGCCAGGGGTTAATGGTCAGAAAGTTTAATGAACACACGAACAGTTTGATGATGAACTGACTGATCCAATATATTGATCAGTCAGGAGCCCGTACTTCTGGCGAGAGGCAGGGATACATCAGTTTATCATGGGGCACACACACCATTCACTCACACCTACAGGCAATTTTAGTCTCACAATTAACCTCAACATGTCTTTGGACTGTGGGATGAAGCCAGAGAACCCAGAGAAAACCTACAGAGACACAGAGAGAACATGCAAAATCCACATAGACAGGTCCCAGACCAAGGACTTGAACCTGTGACCTTCTTGCTGTGAGGCAACAGCACTACCCATTTTCATTTAAAGGGAAAACAGTGAGTTTGAAAAGGAGAATCTGGAGACTTAATTCAAAATCGCATTAAAAGCTTGGGGTCCAGCAGCTAAAAAAAGCCTTGTTAAAATATGTAAATATTTGTAATGTATAATACAAATATGACTCCTTCTGTCTGCAGTGCACTGATATTACTTCGGCTTTGTGTAAAGAACTAACTAAAAAAGTTTGATCTTAAGTTTATAGTGTTTTTTCTGCTGTGTAACAAGACAGTATTTGATTAATGATCTTAGTAATCATGAAAGCACAGTTTTGATGCAGACAGTTTCTTTTGGCCTGAACAGAGGCTAAATCCATCTATTCCAAATTTGCAAACACAGAAGTGATGCCAATGGAAATCTTCTTTGCCAAATAATATATATAATTGTTTTTCTTTGAGAGGACTTGTACATTAAAAAAATTGGAAAAAGTAACTCGCTGTGTAGTCTTAAAAGAGTGCTGGCTGAGCTTTAAGAAGATGAAACGTCGAGCAGCCACATTCTACAGCAGGGCGGCGTCCTTCCTGGAGCTGCAGTGGTGCGGTGGGTTGACTATGGGAGGAATGACTATCTGCTCTGGATAACATCAAACAGCTGTACGATAAGAACTCCTCCGCACACTGTCTCTCCACAAGCCAGGATTCAACACTAGACTTTTTGCAGTTTGTCAAATGAAAGGCTGAGTGTGTCCTCCTACAGAGATACCAACAGCCCACCATGTGAGGAAAGGGAGGATGCAAGATGGTTTATATAGGTGTTACCCAGCTACTAAATATACACCAGAAAACTCTCTGATTAAAAGCAAGCAAAGACGCTTCTCTAGTTTCTCTTGTTGAGAGAGAGAGAGAGAGAGAGAGAAACAGAGACAGAGAGAAACATGGAGAGACATAAATAGAGAAAGAGATAAGAGAGATGAAAAAGAGAGAGAATGAGGGGTCACTACCCAGTGGCCTTGGCACAGAACAGCAGATGAGCCCGTATTCCAAATTCAAAGAGGAACACCTGCTTTGTTGTCATCATAATTTTATTAAAACAGACAGCTATGTGACCACCCACACACATACACACACACAGAAACACACACACGCACAAAACCCTCTCTGTGGCATTTCATGTGAGGAGAATACGTTGAGAAGTGACATTTCATGTGTTGGTCTGAAGCAAAATGACATTTCATGCACATATAATTAGCCCACCATGACATTTAACTGCTAATAAAGCAAATGTCTTTGTCTACAATCATTTCCCCAAACAGACGATCTGATGTACCCTCTGCTCCTTTATGCAGCTTCATGCGAGTGTGGGTGAGACCTATTGTATGTTGAACAAAAGTGTGGTGGGTGAGTTTGAGGATGTCAAACCCGCAGAATGAAATTATAAGCATTCGAGTACTAAAATTAACTTTAACTAATTATATTTGTAGATTCAATGAGTTAAAGTTTAAAAACTTTGAGAGACGCATATCCTACTGCTTGGTGTTTATAAAAGACAGCCAGGTTGGCATTGATCATAACAAATACACCCACCAACTACCTGCATTACTATATTTCTAGGTCATATTTTACATTCATGTAACATGATTTACATTTAAAGAAAACTCCTTACTGATCTTGGCCACCAGCCATTAGATATACAAAAATAGAAAAAATAAAATAGATATACAAAAGAAAGTTTGCAGTGTCATAATGACATCTCTGATGTTTATAACAAACCAAACCGGTTGAAAATTTAGCAAGTTTTGGTCATTTAAAAGAACATGCACCATTAAAATACATTGTTATGGGTAATGGAGAAGCAATGATGGTGAAGTTTGACTCCATTGGCCGACAGTGTGGATGAGACATGGAGCCTTTCTTATGTATATCTATGCTCTGCAGGCTCTGGATCATCAGCAGCTAAGGCTAAAACATGAAGCCAACACAGAAGTGACAAAAACTGCAGTTCCTTGAATGTCCAATTGATGCTTCAGAAGTAGAGAATATACTGTAGAACAAACCCTCATGTTTCAACGAACATAGAACAATTCATTTCATCACGCATTGTGCTGCACAATGCATGATGGTATACATTGCTTGGTTAGTGTGGGTTAGTGAACATTACCTTTCACAATGCATTGTGGCATACATTAGTTCTGTACATAGGATGTGATAATTCTCAATATACATGTGGACAGTGCTACACAATAGCAAACATCATGAGTAGTGAGTTGTTTTCAGTCTGAAGTTTTCAGCAGATCTAAAATATATCAAATGCAAAATATGATCCAAGATGATGACAGATGAATTTTAGGCTTCAAAACAGCAATGCAGTATTTTGGATGATATTTGAATAGCAACAGCAGGATGGTATGTGTGGTTTTCATTACTAGATCTGTGCCTCTCATCAACAGACTCTCTTTGTCGCTGTTTCCTGTTTCTCTAAAGCAGCTCTTTGTTCTACTGAGCCTCTGATATTCAGAAACCCAACCGATAGATTTGTGTAACCCTGGCACACTGAGAAAGGTGACAGCTCGCTCCATAAAGCCGGCCTTGTCAGGCCAATGGCGAGCTGGCTGTTAGGATTTCTGTGTCCTTGCAGAGTGTGACTGGTGGCTTTATAAATGAATTTCCCTTCAATTAAATGCACAATATATTATTTTCGGTCTGCTAGGGATCTCTCAAACAAAAGACAGGGTCGATGATGTCCCAAAGTAGCATCACATCATTGGAGCTGTGTCTTTATTACTCTGCAGTCACTTAGTCATGGTGAGGGTTCCTTTAGTCTTCATCATTTAGGTTTTTTAGTGGGAGCCAAATTATTCTCAAAGGTCTCTCTCTCTCTAAAACAAACAGAACCAGTGATTAAAACCACCAAAATCAGAATAAAGTGGTTTCATGTTAAAAATATGATTCTCCCAGGATTTTCAGCATTTTACCCAAAACTGATGCCAATGTTTTATTTATATGGGCCTTAACTAGAGCTCAATTATTAATTTTGAGTAATTTGAGCCAATGGTTTGCAATAAAAATTAACCCAATGAACACTGTCGGGCCTACCTGCATGATTAACACTACCCTAATATGTAATTTTAATGTCAATCACCAACCAAAACCTCATGTCACCTACTGCTACTACTACAAAACATAAAACAACATTATATTTAAACATAAACTGTTTTTCAGCATACTAATTCTTTGAGAGAACAGAAAAAGCCCTATGTAAAAAAAAACAAAACATAATAATGTAATAAAATTGAAATAATTCACTTTCTACTTAGGGTGCCTTGCAAACATGTTAACTTTCTATGTGAACTCTTCATATATAACCTACCTAAAAAAAAATCGTAAAAGTAATTTAAAAGTAATTCTCAGTCTCTTCAACACTGTCCTCGTTCAGACACAGTAATCTGAGACATGATGTTATCATCAGATCATCCAAAAGTGGAAATCATCAGATCTAGCACATCCAACCGGAATTTAATAAAAAGTCTGAGCGATCTTTTCCTCATGTGAATTCATTTCATCAGCAGCTGTTCCTCTATCAGTCTCCTTTTAGCCTGTTATCTCTGTGTTTTTAAACTCTGCGATTTCATGTACTTTAAAAGCTTTAAAACGATACTATTGCTTGATTTTTACATTAATGATGATATTATTATTGAAGCTGAGACTGAGCTGAGGCAGCTCCTAGGTTTCAGGATCCCTTAACATTAACAAAAAAAAATGCTGCTTTAGACCCTAAAACTGAAATATGAGTATGAGTATGATACAATATCAACAAACTTTACTCTGTAAGTGTTAAACTTAACAAAATTGACTCTGTAAGTGGGGGGATGGATTGAGATCCTGCGCCCTTGGTGTGGGGGAAGAATGGAGGTGTGAGTCACAGTGCTGGGGATGGAGCTGGTGATTCAGAGTCTGGCTGGAGATGCGAGAACATACAGTAAGTGAGGGTAGATGATTATAACTTGGAGCTCCACAGACATACGGCCTGTCACCCAGCGGCTGAGTGGAATGACATGCCTGAGCTGGAGTGTCAGAATGTGTTAGAGAAGAGTCCAAGCTGCCACTTCCTGTTACTTATCTCTTTCCTGCCTGCTACGTATTTCTCTGCATCACTTGTAGTCTGAGTAAAATATTCATAAACTCAACTGGGTATTATTTTCTGGCATGTGTGACTAAGTTTGTGTGAAACTAACCGGGACTGAATTTTCTCCGCCGGTGTCGGGCCAGGCGCAGATGCCATCGTCGTTACATAAGGGCGTAGTTCACTTTTAGCATCAGGATTACGGTGGTCGCTGCACTCGCTGGTGACCAGACAGTCCCTCTTTGTTCCCGCCTGATGTTTTCAGAGCGCTGAGTCAACAGTTTCTGCTGCATTGCATCAGAATATACATACAGTGTGGAACATGGAGCACAGCCAATCTGCCCTGATGAAGGAGCTGCACTGCAAAAAATGTTCCTCTGGTCATTTATAGCTACTAGTGTGGTTCTGGTTCAGAACGGCTCTACTGCTTTGCCCCCAGAAGTTCTGCTCACAGCATTGTCTAGGGTCATGCCCGTTCACACACTTTCTTGAGAACCAGCAGCTCATCTAATCCACTTCACACTCAACACTGCATTCCCACGGGTCCTTGGCGATACACCCGTCAACTTTGAAGTCGATTTAATGAATGATTCTCAATATATTTGAAGGCCATCATACATACACAGAAAAACACGCCATCCTTTATAGTTACACAATGGTGCTAGAGCACTGAATAGACCCAAATGTGTCTTGGTCACTCAGATATCACAGCTACATGTTCACCAAATGCAGTTGCAAAAGTACACAGTGTTCAGGATATTAGACTTATATTGTAATATAAGCCCTGCACACAGCATTTGAGCAAACTTGAGGGCTACAGCAAAATGAAATATCATAAATCTGAAATAATATCTTTTCCAGCATGCTCCAGAAAATTTAAAATGGAAAAAAATAATCTCTCTATATATAAGCAAATGGACAGGGCATGAATAGACCCACAGGAAGTAATAATTTTGATCCAGAGGGGCTGCATAAAGGACCAGTATAACTGTATGTCACACACGCTTTGTCATTGAATGCTACATTATCTTCTTTTTTCTCCAGTACAATAAATAAGGATTTTTTTTTTGTAAATCAAGTAAAGAGCCCCAGCATATAAATATAAAAACTAAATCAAATAAAGTTGATAAAATAGTTGCCTGTGGTGTATTTTAATTAGATTTAAGTAATCATTTGCTGCATCAAACAGTAGATTGAAGAAAAGCAAATCTCATATGATCTGGAGGGAAATTTCAAACATTTAAATAAGTAATCATTAATGGCTCACATCGGCCATAGTTACATCATGTCTACCACCGCAGAGCTCCAAGATACTTAGTGGGCACTGGACGTCTTCAATGAAACCTTCAACACAATCGTTAACTTGAATCCTCTACTCAGGAAGATTGGAATTAAGGAAAGAGTAAGTCCCTGGTTCAGTCCAGAACTGTCTGCTCTGTTTAATGTGAGAAACTCAGTCTGGCCTCTTGCTAGAAAAGCCTAGACACTGGCTCTCTGTCAGCCTGGTTATAAATAAATGCACAGCTGCTGTTATAAAAGCTAAGTCTACTTGCTATCTTGATCTAATTACCACTTCATCTTCCAATCTGGGCAAATTTTGGAAAGCACTAAATTCTATTAAATCAAAATCTAGTGGCTCACTCCCCCCTTCTCATATTAAATAAATGACTGTCTGCTTGTTCTATGACATGGTTGGCTGGTCATCCCTCAAACTGAGGCAAAAAAAATCTCTGGTATTTGTTCATTCTGAAGGCGCCCGTTGGGAAGTTGCCACCATGCTCCTTGCTGCTTATTCACAACCTTTGTCATTTTCATACTCATTCTAATGATGGGATTGTTTTTGAGGTTCCCTCTGCTCGCTTAGAACTTGGAAGGACTGACTATTCATTTGCTGATTCTCACTCCTGGAACTTGTTTTTAAGCCAGACTGTCTCCTATCCCTAAATCAGTTTAAATCATTGATGACAGATGTTTGTGTCCTGTGCCTGTTTTGCTTGATTTTATGTATGTAAGACCTGTGTTTATTAATTTATTGATATATGGTGTTCATTATATTTTATTGCTTATCTTGTTGTATACTTGCCCCCAGAAAAAAAGAGGGTCTCCCTCAGCTGGGCATTGACTTTAGCCTCCTAGGACCTGGTGTCCACATATGTGTACTCCCTGTATGCATGCCCTGCAAGTTCGGGCCTTAGGAGGTTAAATAAAGGTTTGAAATGAAATATGAACAAATCAGCTGGTCGTCAAACAGCTGATCATTGAGCCAGTGATAGTGAAGCATGGATGAATCAGCTGATGGAGTTAATACCATCGTGACTTCAATGATCTGCTTGAACTAATGCTATGTTCCATGTCGCATGAGGTTAAAAGTTGAGTTGTTTGACATAATCTGATAAAACCTACAGATACAGAAATACAGAAATACATGGCCCCTTTGGATGTTAATTGAGCTGATTTTGTACCATTAGCTGATCTCCCTTCTAGTATTTAAAAGGTTCCGCACGAGATGAAATGACTTGTTAATGTCTTCACTTTATGCAGCGTGCCGGCAGCTGGGTCCTGAGGCTTGTGTTGGTCTGGATCCAGAGTAACCAGAGTACTGAGCCATCAGCTGGACTGGACTGGCTTTGACTGAGCCAACGATGGAGGCTACTGGGGGCTTATCAGCCGGAACACTGCAGAGCACACATGTCTGACTGTCTGTGTGTGTCTGTTTGTGTGTTAATCTATGGGGGTAATATCTACCAGAAGGTCACTTGGATGTACCTTTGCCAAGGCCAAAGGTCAGTCTTCTATCTGACTTGCAAATGTGCACCACAACAACTCATTTTTGCGGCGATATATCCAAAACTATTGGATGCTGCCTCACTGAACCACCAGGGCATTATTCTGTCAACTATTACCATTCCACTGACTAGCAGGAGCCACTTAAAGCCACTAAAACACTAAAACAATCATTGTGCAAATTTCATAAGTGGGATCTGCCCCCTAAAATTGAATGGGTTTGTCCACAGCCAATTCTACAGCCTACCACTAAGTTTCTCCAAAATCAGACAAATGGTTTTTCCATAGTCCTGCTCGAAGATAAACAAAATCTAAAGAGAAATGAAAATAACTACAACAACCCAGATATAAAAAACAACCCTGTAACTGCCTATGTGTATACAGTTACTGTAAATTATTTTCTTTTGCCTGGAGAGCTGAGTCATTTACTTCTGTGGCCCAACATAATGATTCTGCTTCTACATGTCTCAAGCTGCAGACTGTATCAGGTATCTTAAACAAATACATACACACACACACACACACACACACACACACACACACACACACACACACACACACACACACACACACACACACACACACACACACACACAAAGAAACATAATGCTCGATCAGTGCTTACCCATTTTAGGTTGCTAATGACAACGCGTTCATGTTTTGGACAGACGACACGCTGCACAGGTGCGTACTGTAGGCTGTTTTTACCACAGACGGACGGGTACATACGTGTTTACCATACATCACAGACATTTTCAGTGAGGTTGGACGTTTATGATGAATGTACGACAGTCATGAAGAGACAGGAAGAAGAATCCAAATAAAAACTAATCTGTTTACCATTCTCACCACCTGTCTCTTCTCTTTCCACTAAACATTATCAGTGCAAACAGACAAAGCGTAAAGGCCACTGACTGATCAGAGATGCAGAACGGTGGGTGGAGACAGGAGTGTTTTTGGTGAGAGATAAACAAGCTCAATTTTTCTCATTTTCTTTTGACTTTTCATCTGCACCTATTTTCCATCCACAATCTATTGCATGAGTAAATACATGCCTCTGCTAAGTGACTGCCACGCCGTTCTTTGCACCCTGTAAATGCTAAAGTGGCAATAAAAAGCAAGACATTTTCCATTTGAAACACAATGGGAATAAATACGTTGCTTGTCACATGCCTCAAGCGTGCATGTATTCAGTAAAATGTTGGACTTGTGCAGTAGTTATATGTAGAAACATCCTGTACTGTAAAACCTGCCAGCTTGTATGGTCACTGTGAAAAGCCTTCAGTGAAAACCCATTTTACAGCAGACAAACAACATCAACAATGTATCAATCCCAAGAACATGTCCAGGAAATGCTCCTCACACAGGAGGAATGAACAAGCTGACAGCTTGACTTCCACTTTCTCTCTTTTCCTTTGCTTCTAGCTTCCAATGAGAGACTCTCTGGCTGCATTTACAAGGTTTGGTGAAAACAATGGAGTGGGTCATTCAGCAGCAGTAAAGGCTTTTTAATAGCCTGCAGGGTTAGTGTTAAGCAAGCCTGAGAGTGGAGTGGGCAGCAGAGGAGGGTGTGTGTGTGTGTTTGTGTGTGTGTGTGTGTGTGTTTGTGTGTGTGTGTGTGTGTGTGTGTGCCAGCTGCTACCAGGGCTGGACTAGTGGAGCTGGAGGTCATGCAGGAGTATATTTCAGAATCAGTCTGCAGGCTGCCGATGACTGTCAATCTGATATGTGTCAGTTCACTTCCGTGACACCAGCTCCACGCACGCACACACACACACACACACACACACACACACACACACACACACACACACACACACACACACACACACACACACACACACACACACACACACACACACACACATCTACACACATAGGTGTCAGTGATTAAACAGTCATGCGCGGTGTAACCCTAAAAGCTTGTTACCAGATACCAGGTTTAAAAAAAATTTTAAACACACGCTATCAACACATTTTATATTCTAGGTGGATTATATATTTAAAATTTATAATTATTTTTGGTTACACTATTTGACATTTTGTGTCAAAAAATCATGATTTTTGTAGAAACAAAATGATACAAATGGACTTTTAAATGACAACAAACCAACATGAACACTCAATGTACATTTTAACCTGAGACCTGAGACCTTGAAACTGTATTTTAAAAGGTTTTTGAATTTCTCATCTTGCCAAACATTATTTGTCACTGACCCATACACATATGCACGCACACATACACCCACACATTAGCATACAGTGTGTAAAGAGGCTCGTTGCAACAGAAGAGTCCTTAAAGGCTTTTTCTTTTTTGTCATTTCATGTCTCGTCCTCTCACTCTGTCCTCCATACTGATTTCTGTCTGACTCCCACTGCTCTAATCAGATGACTCAAACATCCCGCCCCTGCTCACTCTCTGTCTGTTACAATGCATGTGTGAGTGTGTGTAGAATGATAGATTAAAGGCTGAGAGAGATACAGTCCATTATTCATGACATGCAAAAATCCGACTGAGCCACTTTCCAAACAACTTTGGTGCCGATTGAAGTCATATAATTTACAATTTCACAATTTCGATTTTATCATCAGAGAGTTACTACAACATGAGCAGAGACTCGTGTAAGTAACAGCCTGAGTCTGACAGAACGTATGTGCCAACAGGCAGTGCTCAGATGTATAGAGTGCATAGAATCCCCCCAACCCTTCATTATTATTCAGGCCACCAGTCAGTGCAGACGTGTTCTTTAGAGCTGGTCTTTAGCCTCACTGTGCTGTTAACAGCTGCTCTGGATGCAGAGGGGGATTCAGACCTTTAGGGTTAAGAAATAGCATGTAATACCTTGATGACTTTAATTTGTTTGAAGTGGGGTTACAGAGTTTAAAGTTCATGCGGATCATTTAGAGTCACTGGTTAAAACTGGAATGTACAGACAGGAGCTTACTCATGCTTTACCGCTTTACTGGAATACAGATTCATCCCTTCACAGATCAGAGGCTGCTAACGTTGTGTCAAACATATCGCGCTACACTCTGCGCAGTTAATGGATTCTGCAGGCATTAACTGGCTCTGCTTGAAACTGCTTGAAGCTTTTAGTTTTTCCCGAATGGGGAATATGAGCCACAAAACTGCACACTCACAAAAAACATGAGAGTTGAGCGATAGAGAATATAAATATGCAGCAAATGATCATTACAAATCACAGAAATGACAGATGGGGAGTGTGGGGGTGTAGGATGCTGCTAAAGCGCTTCAGTCATTTTTTTCTGGTAAAAATGCAATAAATGGTCAGATTGAGATGTGATCCTGTGAGTCGTGAGTCACTACTGTACCTGCGTTGGGAGATAGTGAGAATTTTATGAAGAGATATGAGTCTCAAATATGGAGCCAGCTATACACATTTGAATTCTTTATCCTGCCTTCAACAATTTTATGTATATTTTTAGATTATTAGTGTATTATATTAAAATAATCATATTCAGCTGCATACTTCTCTTTTCTGCTACAACACTATTCCATAATATTTCTTGCCGTAAGGTGACCTGTGTAAATCAGGCATAAGGAGATAATGTGCCAAGTGTGGAACAAAACAAAACTGTCATAAAATACGGAACATAAACTCCGTAACTGACCTGTTCAGATAAATAATAAGCCCTTTATTGAGGTTTCCTGTCTGGTGGACTTTGTTTAAGAAACTGGATTTAAGTTCAAGTTCAACTTACTTTACTTGGTTCCGCCACAGAACTGATTAAAACAACACAGGATAAGATAAGAGAAGATTAAAAAAAACACATAGATATAAATAGATGAAACCTCATGATGAATTCTGTAATAATCATAAAGGTGACGCAGGAGTCTGTGCGTCTCAGTAACAGCACACTGATGTATGTTAAGTCTGATATACAGGACGAGACAGTGTGTCTGTCCTGGGACTGACTAAGTGTCTCTTCTGTGACTAACAATCCAGAGAAAAGCACTCAGTAGCCTCTTTGCGTCAGGAGGGACACAGGAGCAAATCTCTTTTTTAATGCTCATCCATCCTCTCTGTCTTTATTAGTTCGTGTCCCTGTAGAGCTGCAGAGATGAACTGAGGTGGTGGGGGGAGGGGTGGGGATGCGTGATTGATTAATGTGTCACTGGCCTGATCCCTTGTCACAAGGAGAGGGGACTGGGAAAGAGAGACTCCGCAATTTGACCTCCACCTTAAGCTCGGCCCGAGGCTTTCATCACTGTCTCTCCTCGTTATGAGGACGCAACAAATGGTCCGCGGATGAGAAGTAGTGCCCAGGACATCCTGCAGGAGCCTGTGAGATTCGTGCCCTTTGAACTTCGGTTTGCTATAAAGCTAATGCCTTCACCAGCTGTGGGTCGCCGATGTTTGCCATTGTTTTTGTAGTAAAAAACCCAGGCCACGGTTAGCTGGTTAGCCGGGCATGGGAACCGGCTGGAGGCTGTCTCCCCTCACTGTATCTCTCCTCTGGGGACTTCTTAACCAAAAATACTCAACGTCCTTATCAGAATAACTGACGGATGAGTTCTACAACATGGAAATGATTTGAATTATAGATCAGTTTCGTGATAACTGATCCTCACAGTATGGGGCTGGTCTTGGGAAACTCCTTGGCACACAGGAAGCAGTGCTTTTACATTTCTGTCAGTTTATTTTAAGTTTATTCTCAGGAGAAACCAGGTGGATAACATCCAACTACAGCCGAACATCAAAGACTGAAAATCCAGCCAATGTACGACAATATACAATGCAAGGTTTGACGGCAGCATAGATAAACAATAAATCATCTGAATGAATTATGGGATTCATAAAACAGTGGGGTTCTATTTAAGGAAAGGTAGTTCAAATGTGTGGGTGTGTGTGTTTGTGGGTCAACTATAATAACAGACTGTGAGACTGAGACTAATAAAAAACAGGAGGATACAATCTCTGGGTTTTTGTGACTGTATCTGTCAGAAACATTCAGAAAGTCCCCTTAACTTTTTCCATTATGAAGTAAAAAGTTTTACAGAGCGAGGAAAAGGGCGGCGACAGCAGGAAAAGCAAAGGAGAGAGAGGGAAAGAAGTTTCATTTCACACCTTTCAGTCACCATTGTCTATTGTAATATAGTAATGGCGGCTCCTGCAGTAACAAGCGCTAATGTTAGTTATTTATGGACTAGTGGAGTCTCTTAGAGGAAAAGAGGTTTTGGGTTCTACCACTTGGATTTAGGCAAGAAGTCCCATCCACTGGAAGCATTTGTCATGGAGGGAAGTCCAGACTGATATGTAGAGAACAGAAACATGGGCTGACATGATTATGATGGTTTTCAATAGACTATGTTATGTCCAGATCACAAATTAATTATTTTGTTTTCTTGAGATAAACAAATCCTTGTTTTCTTCTGATATCAAGTTCATTTTCAACTGCAGCTAAGTAAAATTACACAAGTTACATGTGTCTAGTGTCAAAATAAAGTACTTCGTCGTCATGGTAAATGAAATAAAAGCAACATCGCAAATATATTTTCAAATGCAAGCTTTACACACGTTAGGGTCATTGATAGGGTCAGTGATAAAACATATGAAAAAATCATGACTCAACCCTACTTACAACAGAACCATATATTCTACACACCATATTACCCCGTGTCACAATGTATTTTAAGTATTTTAATGTTTTGTATGTGAACAGAACCTTGTGGAATCAGCCTTTAATGGGTTTTCACAAACAGAATAAAGATTTCACTAATCTGAAACATGGAGGTGCTTATTTTAAAAAGGCACTAGAGCCAGGATCAGTGTTGCTGGCTTAAACACAGTTGATAAATTAACTCATTATGAGAAAATAAGCCTTGTTATCTTGTGAAAACAACAATAAAATTTAGGAATTGCAACCATGGCAGCTCAGGGCTCCCAAAGCGAAGAAAGAGAGATGAAATCATGTGTCTGTATTTTGATTAACTGTCTTGTCAAAGTCCTTTTTCCATCAGACACCAGACCCACAGAGAACCACCTTCATCATCTGCAGCTTAATGAGGAACTGACTGCTTCATCTTACATTACTCTCATCTCTTCCTTTTCTGTCTATTTCTCTCCAGATCCGTACTGAGCTAAGTGTGAGTGGCAAGGAAGTGAATGTTTTCCGGCCTGGGGTGAGTCGCTCCTCTCATAGACCTCAGCCAAGTCTCAGCACGCTGCGGCGTCGCTTACAAAGAGAAACACACACACACACACAACACTCACATGCACAATCATCCAGGCTCTGCCAGCTTCCCCCATAACTTTGGCCTCCTGGTTTGTTTACTAGTTCACCCACTCTAGCTGATGTTTAAGATCACTTACAGTACAAAGAAGCTCCGGCTGTTGCTGTAAAGCTGCAACATGCTCTGGGGTTCTTTGTTTAGAATCAGATTTAAATATATTATACTGTGTTCTACTGTACTACTATTTTTTGAAAAATGGAATTTATTCACCACTTACTACACTGCTACCCCAATGGTGATTATCTAATTATAGCTTAGCAGACTACAGAATGGGGCTTTAGAGGGAGGGATTGTCTTAGGTAGGTTTGTCTTTTTACTTTTTTTTTATTGGTAATTTGTGGCTCCTGCTGGTTGATGGAATCTTCACAGTTGAATGAGCGGTTGAAAGAACTTGGAAACTTGGAAATACAACCACACGTATTGGTTGTGCTTGCACAGCTGCATGTCAGATAGAAAACTGACCATTGGCCTTGACTTTCCAAGTGTAGTTCTTATTGGATTTGGGGAAGTTTACACTCACCCAGCTAAAGTTACCCGAGAGAGCTTGTAACGTTTAAAAGGAACAAGGAAAAAGGACTGTCAAAAGTCACAAGGCAAACTGTCAACATTAGCAAAAAGATGAATTTATTAATACATTTTTGCTTCTCAGACATTCATTGGGTAGTTTAAAAAAACTACTTTATAAAATTACTTGATGAAAATCTGAGAAATTCATCCTTTTGCTAGTGATTGACAGTGGGTGGAAGTTTTTTCCTTGCTCCATCTGACTTTTTTGGATCTCTTATGCACCTGTCTTCTGCTTAAGTGTGCACAACCTCCTCTTTTAAACGTTTAACCACCTAAAACTTGCATGGGATGCATGCAGGGAGTAGACATATGTGGATGCCAGGTCCTAGGAGGTTAAAATGAACCAGATTGAAAATGCAAAGAATGTAAACTATGAAACTAAATTCATCAGTCTTGTAACCATCCTGATCATGTGAGCTCACATTTCTGTTCTCTCTACATATCAGCCTGGCCTTCTCTCTATTGTAATAAATTTCATGAAATTGAAAAGTCCCAGGACCAATCAGGAACCATGTTGTATTTGAAACTGACCAATCAAGAACTACCTTGTACTGTCTTCCAAAACAATGATGGCAGGTTCCAAAGCAATGGGTGCTAATATCAACGCTACCAAAGTGTAATTATTACATAAATGGATTTTGAAACAATAAATAATCAAGAACAAGCATAAAACAAGGATTGAAATGAGACAGTTCCCATGAAACACAGCATGTCCATGTCTGATAAGATGCACAGAAATTAACCCTTTTCAAATGACATGGCTTTCAGGGTCACTACCGTGAGGTAAAACCTGCTGACCACCGTATGAGCCAGGCCAGTAGAAGAAGAAGTAGATGGAAGAAGCATGCATGGTGATATAGATATCAGCTGAGAAGAGGGCAGGGTTTGTTGTTCCTGCTATTAGGTGTGACTGGATCTACTTGGAGCTTTGGCCTTGAAGGCTCTTACTGTGCCTGACACGATTTAGTGTTCAGAGTGGTGCTGCTCTCCTGACTGCCAGCTCACCACTAACTAACGAGCAGGAAATAACTGTGGTTCATACACTCACACTAGCATAAATAGACACACACACACACACACACACACACACACACACACACACACACACACACACACACACACACACACACACACACACACACACACACACACACACACACACAAACACTCATTTGTAGATTTGTTTCTGACTTTTAGTGACTACATTCTTTCCTTTACTTAACTTAACCCTCTCCAAACCTAATCCTCCCATGAGTTAATTCAAATCCCAGCCTTCAAGGGACACGGTGTGGAATTTCCGTGTCTCTGTGTTGCCATTATTACCCATGAAATGTTTAAACCACCATTTCCACATTTTCTACCATTTCCACAGCTACTTCAAGTCTCCGTCTGGGGGCTTAAGGGTTTGGGTTAGTTTTTGTTTGTACTTTGTTTGGCTTTTCCTGGTGGCTCCTGATTGGTTGACACCATATGCCGAAAATAACTGGAGCGCCCGACAAATATTGCCAGATTATGTGATTTTCTGCCCAATTTAGTGCCTTTTACTGCTTCTATAGATAACAATTACCCTGAAGGTAAAGCATCCACATATAGTTGTGGTGCTGGGGTGATGAAGGTAGAGAAATAATAAGTGGCCACCAAAAGACATTTGATTAAACTATTAGAAACTGCCAATTAGTTCCAATGCACACTTAATTGTCAGGTTCTAGACTGTAATACTCACATTTTTACTTTATATCTTGATGTATACATTAAACATGTCATAGCTACACCTTTTACTTTTATCACAGCTATAAACAGTGAAATGCTTCATGTGACATTATTGCAGATTCCTCTACATCCTGGCTGCTTTATTGCACAAGTACAATAAAACCAACTTACGTCACAGCCCACTATTGGAATCACGAAAATATGGTCTTGAATTTTATCACTCAAGAACACAATAATAGCAAATATTTACTCCTATAATCCACTTCAAAATATACTTGACATGCACAGAAACAATTGACCACATATCAGTCTGTGCCTAAGTTATATCATAAGACTTTATAAACTAGAGGGGCAGGATAACTACATACCTCGCCAAAGGTCAGTTTGCTATCTGATATACAAATGTGCACAGAAATGCAAATAAATAATAGTGGCAATGTGTTTCTATATATCTATTAACATGGATTTGTGTACATTGAGAAAACAAGTGGTTTACTGTATAAATACACACAAGACAAATAAGTAAACAATAAGGTTAAATATGTGAGTGGTGTGGTTGTTAGTAAATGATCTGTATGTGTGTAATGAAGTAACTCCTGTTTGTACAGTTACATTACAAGACAAACAAGAAATAACATTCAGGTAATTATTAAAGCAGATAATTTAAAGTAAACCATACCTAAACCAAATAGTACTTATTACTAAAGATTCTCTTTTTTGTGATTCAGCTTAAACAAACCAGTAGACACGGGCAGTTGGACTTTTATTTGGTGCTGTTACTATGGAAACATATACAAACAGCACTGAAAACAATATGTCTTTGGTAAATTTAATGTGAGTTATTTCTGTTTGTCATTAATAGCCTGTAAACAAACACACAAACACCTTAGGCTTTTATTCTAGAATGAAGGATACAAACACCTGTGAGCCATAAATTCCAAGTGGGCCTCACAACCAGGAGTGAAACAAATAATGTCCTAAAGTATGTGGCCCTACTGTAGAAATGAGTCAACACAAGTGAAGAAATATTACTATACATAGTCACATGATGGCTGTGGATCAACAGCAGATACCTGTGCTGACGCCAGCCTTCCCACAGTATACACTGCTCTCCCTCACACAGCTCGCCTCTCACACAGGATCCTCTGGTGACTGTTTGCTTTGTGGCGCTTGGTTCTCCAGTGAAACCACAGCCCTCTCCTCCTCAGTATGTCTATGAGGCCTCGTCAAAATGCCAGAACGTGGTTTAATTTCATGTTTCAGTAATGGCTCAGCCGTGGGGAAACAATTCTCTTCCCAAATGTCCCACAAACATTATGAAATGCCACAGTGTCAGCATATGTACGAGCATATGAGAGAAAACGCTCTCACACCGGTCAAGGACCCGGAGCTTCAGTTTGTCTTCTGCTGCAGCGAGAGGAAAAACACACTTTCTCCTGAGTCGTCTTTTCCACTTACGGCTTCACTCCTGCTTCCTTTTTTTTTCTCGGTTCAACTTTACAATTTTCCAGAACCAGCTCCTGGTGTGTGTGTGTGTGTGTGTGTGTGTGTATGTGTGCAGAGGGCTTGGACGCAGTGTGCACTCTCCATCTGTAGACCAGATTAAAGACGGAGGAAAAAAAATAATAATCAGGGATGCATGTGTTGTGAGCTCGTATAAAACCAAGGGAAGGAGTGTGTGTGTGTGTGTGTGCATGCGTGCGTGTGTGTGCGTGTGTGTGTGCGTGCGTGCATGTGTGTGTATGTGTGTGTGTGTGTGTGTGTTCGTGCCAACATGGCAGTCATGGTGCTGCTGCCAGTGTAATACAGAAGTGAAGTGAACAGTGAAGTTTGTCTTTTTGTGTTGCCATGTTTGAAGTGTTTGTGGAAGTGTGGATTAATGGCAGTTAGAAGAGTAATAACACTCTAAAAACTAACATACAGTTTAAAACAATCTTTTTTGAGTTGTCTAATGAAATTATGTTCAGCCAATTAACTCCATCGCGTTAATGTAATTAGATTTTTCTCTGCAACCAAAGATCTTTTTAATTACCAATTAACCATAAACATAAGTTTTTTAAGTTGATTACTGACATATTTAAGTTCTTCCAACTAATTTTCAACAATATTCCAAAAAAAGTGTAAGTATTATCTATTTAATTACCAGAATTATTGCCACGTCTTACTATTTTTAAGTAGTAAGAAAAAAATGAAGTTGCTCCAATGAAACTGCCATTAGCAGTTTTAAGCTTTTTCTCATTTTAGCTTTTAGGAATATATATTAATCTATTTTGTTTTACATCAGTTAACACATAAATCTAAGTTTACACTACTTAAAAGTTCATAAGTTTGATGTCACTTAGAAATTTCCTTATTTTTGAAAGTAAAGCATTGTTTTTTTCAATGAAGTTAACTTTAAACTAATCAGAAATACACTCTATACATTGCTAATGTGGTAAATTACTATTCTAGGTGCAAATGTCTGGTTTTAGGTGCAATATCTACATAGGTGTATAGAGGCCCATTTCCAGCAACTATCACTCCAGTGTTCTAATGGTACAATGTGTTTGCTTATTGTATTAGAAGGTTAATGGATGATTAGAAAACCATTGTGCAATCATGTTAGCACAGCTGAAAACAGTTTAGCTGGTTAGAGACTTGGACAAAAGGAAGGAAGGAAAAAAAAATATCATTTCAGATCATTATTTCTAACCTTGTCAATATCCTGACTATATTTTCTATTCATTTTACAACTTATAGTGGTAAATAAAAGCATGCATTTTCATGGAAAACACAAAATTGTCTGGGTGACCCCAACTTTTGAACGGTAGTGTGAATTAATACCCAATATTATTTGATATGATTATCAACATTATTACATGAACACAACTCATCAAATAATGTTTGCGATCTAAAATATGTATCTGAATCAATGAGTTAGTGTCGATGATAGTTTGTGAATGTGTAAATACTAAAGATGACTACTTGGATGCAGATTAAATTTCAATTAGATCATCATACAACATCTGCAGTTTTGTTGTTTATAGAACCACAAACAGCGCTCATGAATCCCACAGCTGCTATTCCAACGGCTTCACTTTTCATCACGTCTGCCGTCATAGAAAACTGGAAAAATGTCTGGAAATAGCTCTGCAGATGGCAGATCCAGTGATGGTGTCCAAAAAGAAAGTATAGGTTGATTATTCAAGTCAGACTACTGTAACAACTAAAAGACTGGTTCAGCACAGAACGAAGCATTTCGATGAAAACATCCTGAGTATGTAATAAAAAGTAATATGCCCTGTGTGATGTGGAGTCCAGCCGTTCTGCAGCAGCAGGTGTGAGGACAATCAGCCTCCCCCTGACTCATCAGCTGTGGTCGTCTCCACACAGGAAGCTGCTGCTATGAATCAGCCTGTGGCTTTTTGCTGGTCCACATCATGCTCGTTGCATGACTGGCTGACTGGTGATGATGGCAAAAAATGTAAGCTATTATGTGAGTCGGTGTGTAAATGATGTTCCTTTAAGTAGTTTCAGATGAGCTCTGTGTAGCCAGGGTTTGAGCTTGAGCGTAACAAAACAAACAGATAAACGATTCCCTAACAAAAGATAGAAAGAAAATTCATTTGTCCAAAATTACAGCTATAAATATTCAACAACATAATTTATTCCAGAACTTTATTCAATACTAAAATAAGACCAAACCAAAAGAAAATTAAAATATAACTTTGACTAAATATAATTTGTATGTAAGTAACTAACATTAAAACCAAATTAAAAATCCTTGTCAAAATACCACTTTAAGGAAATACGATTGTATTGCACTCTTTCTTGTAAAGTTTACGCATAGAGTTTTATAAAGGATGGCAGCATTTTCAGCCTAGCTGACTAAACACGTAGTCCTTCAGCAAAATTCATTACATGAAACACTAAGAAATGATCACTATGACCAACACATTGGCTAAAATTAGAATGCAAATAAAACTGATGCAAGTGACTAAATTAATAGTCCTTGTTAAATTTAACACTGCACTTTGAAGTTATTATCTTACTCCTGTCGGCTGCAACACTAAATCACCATCTTTAGACATTGTTCTTGCATTGTTTGTACCAAACAAACACAGATCATGTGATGTCATTATGTCAGCTTAAAGGTTTAAAATTGCAAAATTGCTTTGATTGGTGTAAAACAGCAGCAGCGGGGTTAGGTTAGAAACAAAGAGGCCTTCTTTGCAACATTTTGATAGCTCACCAACACTAACCACATGATGTGAAAGCACTGCGGTCGTGTGAAACACTGCCTTTGTGTTGTTCTCCACCTCAGGTCTGTAGTAGTGTCTTTAAACAAGACACTGCTTAACAGCTGCTGTGGTTTCACAGTTTTGCTCTAAAATTAGTTTTGACATGTTTTTTAAACATAAAAAAGACTTAACCTTTTTTGTTTTCTTTTTACTTATTCCTAATGTGGATTTGTGAAAATGTATTTCATATATATGCAGTGCTTTAGTAATGTTTATTATGAGTCACATAATTCTATCAATGGTGATTATATCCACATTTTACAATTTAAATGTAGTTATGAACAGATAGTGACATACAATAAACTGCACATCAGCTGTAATGTTTATAGTTTACATTGATTGGTCTGCTGCTAAAAAGACAATGAAGTTGATTTTTTTTCTTTTGCAATAGAGCAACGTGCAATAAAGACACTTTAGCACCGGTCTTAAATTCTCTCCTTGATAAGCAGTCACGTTGTTAATGTCGAACAGACACTGAAATGTCCATGTCTTTGTTTTTTATGTGTAGGGCAGTGATTTGTGTCAAACACTTCTCATGTTGTAACATCTTATTGTGATGTTTTATGTGAAGCAACTTTGCACTGTGCCCAAGAAAATTTCTGCTCAGGGACAGTAAAGTATAACCTAACCCAGCCAACTGCCATTAAAGTAGACATGCTGCATTGAGCTTTAGCTGTTAGCAACAGTAGTAGTAATGCAGTATGATCTAGCGCCGAGTTACACCAGTATGACCATAAAATACACTAAATAATCTATGTTTTTTACAAAGGCACAAAACAAACACCATTATTTACTTTCTGTTTCCTGTGCATGCAAGGGCACTGAAACCAACTTCACTCTAGGAATTTATACATTTATCTGTTTATTGAGTATATTATTGTTGAAAACAAGGCCTAACAAGTGAAGGCACCAAGGGTTCCATTTACTAAGATGTGTGTGGGATTCATCTTAAAAAAATGACTAACTCGTCCAGTGACTGTCTGACTTGCAGAGGAATTCCATGCAAAAGTACTGATTTATTAATTTTTATGAAAAGAATAAGAATCAGACCAAATAATCTATGTACATCCTAAGTCTTGCTTATGCACTTCATGGAAGGTTTTGCAGAATGCATACAGCTGCTGCAGCAATTACATTGTTATCAATTACCCTGTTATTAGTGGGTGCACCTTCATTAAAGGTCTAGCAGCCGTCAAACTGCACCTATCACTCTAACTATCAACAATGCTATGTCATTAAAATTAAACAATATTAATAATAATAATAACAAGATAACTGTTCTTTCATATTCCAACCCATGTGATGCCTGCATGCAAGCAATATAAGTAACTACATTAAATTAAATGTGTATTAAATATTCATGACCACATTCTTCCATTACCATATGTTCTCTTTTTAAACCTACAACACCTGTATTATTTACTTCTATATTAATTTAGTATTATATTATTATCTATGCTATTTATGGTTTCCTTGGTGTCCATGATACACTGTGACATCCATTAGGATTAACTCAAAAGCTCATTGTGTCAACCTTCATGTGGATTTGCATTGGCTATTTTATTTGTATTTTGTGGATTGGTTAGTGCATGTAGGGGTGGGTCCATGTGTAAACCTGCAGGCAATCCTCCCTTTCACAGTCCAGTTGGTGCCTGTGAGTGGACTGTTGTTGGTGAGCTTGCCTGTGTGCAGTCACTTTCGTCATAGGAAAGAACTCATGCACATCTTAGTAAATGAGACCCGATGGAGCTAATACTAAGATCCCAATCTGATAAACCATGCAGCTGAGAGACATTGGATCCCAAATATCAAAATATATGAAAGTGACAAATGAAAATGAATAATGTGTTCAAACTGTCAAACTCATAATGATATCTAACCTGAAAAAAGAAGTGCATACTTGTTTTTATTTTGAATATGAATTCCACATCAAAACTTGAAATTTCAGTTTCAATTTACATTTTTTCCAAGTATAAAACTTTTGACCCAATATTAGCTCCATAACACCCTAGAACCTGTGGCTGAATGGATCATCATTATCTCTGAAGTAATGTTAAGTAAAAGTGTCACTCACTAACAGCAACCATCAACAGCTAAAGGGCACAGGAGGAGAAGGCTAAACGGTCAAAAACCACCTGGCACTACAGTAAATACCTCTATATTTACACTGCTGAGGTTTTGTGCCAGAATACATATTAAAAGATCAATCACACATCCCTCATCCACACACACAGGAAGGAGGGTCATGTTTGTGTGCAGCAGCACCTTCAAAATACACCTGTTTTCAAAATACTTTTGCTTGGGTTTGTTGGGACATTTTGACCTTATGACGTCAGACATACCAGTATTTCCACTGACAGAACGGAGAAGCACAATACAGCATGAGTGATTCTATCAACAGGGACAAATGTCATTTTGCTTTCTCTACATGTGTAATGTGATATTACAAAGACATGGCCACCTTATGTCTCTGGAAACTTTATCATAACTTCTGTAATAAATTGAAAAAACATTTCAGGATTTACATCTGGCTCTGTCTCTGGAAAAGAGTGTACATCACTTCCCATGAAAGTGAGACGGATAAAATCCCCCGTTGGCTTTGTCAAGGTGCTTCAGCCGTGGCCTCGTATGAGAAATCAAGGTTGATGCTCCAAACCCTGAGATGAAATCAGATCCTACAGAAGAGATATTGAGGCTCCTCGCCAGAGAAAGGGCCAGCTGGACAGACAGATGGTCAGAGTTCAACAGAGCATCATTAACAGCCACGTTATTCCATGATCACTAACATGTGCTGATCAATTACATGTCCTTCATTTGATATCTGCAGTACATCTGCCCATACACCTGTGACTGATAGAACACGCAGTCATTTAATGCAGTAATCTAAGATTTAAAAGAAGATGAACAGTTTGAGTTTCTGCATCTATCAGAAGGCACTTGACTCCTGGAGAAACATTTGATTCATGTTCTTTGAACTCAAACTGTTTCAGGAATGTTGGGAAACGTCCAGCGAGAGACACAAAACCTCAAGGAGGGTTTGACTCAAGTGTTTTTCATCTCACGATTGCGGTAAATCTTTGTACGATGACACTACGACACCTCTTCTTAACTTCCAGGAAAACATGTTCCTGATGCGGCACGGAGCAGATGTGAGCGTTCAGGGAGGCTGAGCTCTCCCTGCTCTCTGTCTCACAGTTGATGTGTTGATGAACAAACTGGCTGCACGTGTCGGAGCTTGTCTGTTCCTGGTAGCGACTGAGCCAGACAGCCGCCAGCATCAGAGCGCATACAATGTTTAATACGTGTATATACATCAGAGCCCACAGCAGCAGGGATGAGCTATCAGGTACCGGATGAAGCGTGAACATATTTTAACGACTTCATAATGTTCCATGTGGGTGTTTAAAAAGTATTCAGATGTGTAAGCAAACTGCTAATTAGAAGACGGAGAGGTACAGAGAGTGGATGAGTGTGATAGAATGCTGGAGAATGTTTCAAATGTGTTGGTAAAGGGCACCAAGAAACCCCATTTATAAAGTGATGAAGTAGATAGCAAAGAGTATTTGATGCAGCAGAGTTCTCCCCACATGTCAGAGACAGTAATGAGACATACCTGGAGAGAGGTCTCCGTCACTCTGCTCTCCGGAGTCTGAATCCATCTTCCTCTTTCTTCTTGTTCCCCTTTTCTCTCCAGGGAGCTTCTGATAGCTTTACCCAGGGTCAAAAATATAAGACCACAATTTCTATTTTTTCCTCCTCTTTCTCCCAGTGAGCTGAACTTCCCTCCCAGCCTGAATCCCTACAGCTGTGAGAGGAATGCTACTGGGCTAATTTGCTGAGCTGTCCTCCTTTTTTCCCCCTCTCTTCTCCTGACTCCCTCACTTTTCCTCTTTTCCCTCTCATCTACTTTCTCCGATGCTCCCTCCCCTCGTTCCCACTCGGTCCCACCCCCTCTCGGTTTCTCCCTCCCTTGTCCCTGCCACTCGGTCCCTCCTCCTCCTCCTCTTCCTCTCTCATTTGGTGCTGTCACACTCAGCCTCTTCACGCTCTCTCCACTCTAACTCTTTCTCTCCCTCTTTCTGTATGCTGTAAGTGCCGTCTCTCCCTCTCTCATCCTCCCTCCCTCTCTCTGTCTCTGGGTAAAAGTGCTGCCTGTGTTTTAGCAGAGACTCATTCAGGGCAACTTGAAATTCATCTCTTGCAGTAAACATCCCATGACCTTTGTTACTGGCTATCTGTGGAGGTCATGTGATGTCAGGTTACTGTTTTAGCATCCACTATAATTATTTATTGGCTCTGTATGCTATGGATCTCATGTGTGACGTATTTATAAATGACTTGTTGCAATCGATGCATAGGAAAAGAAAATCACACAAACTACAGTTCTTCAACATTCATTCACATCCAGCATACTAGATATTAGTTTTCTTTCCTTTGAATATTCCCACCGTAACTTCCATAATGTCCAGGTGTTTGTGAATGCACCACTAATGACAATCTCTAGAATATGTCCTGTTTTAAACTGCATTGTTGCAGTTCAACAAATATAACTTCTACTAAGTACTAACAAGAGTGGATTTGGCTGACTGGAAGCTCAGAATGCGTTTGGTTTCATGACTATTGTTTTTATTCGCCCTCGCTGTGCTCAACAGCATCATGAAGGAATTCAAATATCAAGGAAAAAAGTTGAATGCCCATGCTGAGAAAATGATCTGTGGTTGCAACACCAAAACAACGGCAAGCAGTACTTTACAGGAAATCAAAAAAGAAATGAAACAATGAAATAGAACAAGAGAAGTTTGTGTGGAATCCGGGCTTACAACAGGAAATAATGGCTACAGTGGTTGAACATTGTGAAGCTATTAAAAGCTAAGGAGTAGAACAGATATTTTGCTCTGAATCTAATGCTGGCCCTATTTGCTGTATGTTTGCTAAGATATAAACTTTATAATGTCAATGTAATGTTGAAAGATTGCTTTGTGCCCCCAAGTGGCCACAAAAAAAGAATGAATCCTGCTTCAAATCCTGTGTCTGTGTAATGTTGGGTTAAGTTGCTCCAACAGCCAACGCGTTGTCATCTGTACATTTATATATCTTCCTGCACAGCTGCAACAGATTACCAGCTAATAAAATCAGGTTTTAGTGTCAGAATCAAACAAGAGCAGCTTTGTTCCTCACTCACCATTTTACACCTTCAACATGTGGAGAAGCAGTTTGTTATGGAAGAATCATTCCTCACTCTCCAGCTCTATGTTTCCGTGACTTTAATTTTATCCACAGCAGAAAACAAGATGTTCCCCCTTTTATCTGAGGTGTGTCATGGTATAGGGTGGTATCAGGTAAATTGAGCCACTTTTTGGTAAATTATTTGGGACAATAACACGGTATCAAATATGCCTTTAGCATGTATAATTATCATTGATAATGACTGTTTCTAATCTAATTTTGTGTTGGAATTATGTGATAAAATGTAATTATTTAGGCCCTATAAATTTTGAAATATCCAATGTGCCACTATTTTTGCATGAGTGCTTTCAGGTAAAATGGGCCATCTCATCAGGTAAAATGGGTTTAATTAGATTTATCATGCCAGGCTACTTACTATGCACATTTCTGATGCAGATTTGAAGTATTGTTTCACCCACCATAGAAACCAACCAACCAAACTAATCAAATCACCTGTTACATGTCAACCACAGTTATGTCAACAATTTGAAATCGTTTTCAGTTATTGGCTCTAATTTCCAGAGGGACTGGGATCCCCAAATCTTAAATGGCCCATTTTACCTGATATCACCCTAGCAGGCATGCTGTAAATGAAGAGAACCACTAACTGAATAATCATCACAAAATATACAGGGATACAACGAATGGCTGAACTAGAACCATGTTAAAGGCACTTTTCACAGCAGATGTGTTGACTTGTCAAAGCAGGAAAAACAGGTTTAAATAAAGACAACTTACAAACGTGGCTGAATGGAGCTCTCTTTAGTGCTATTATATACAGCTGTGTGTTTCCTGCTATGACAACATGTCTGCTGTAAAACGGCTCTTCCAGTTCATGTCTGTGGTCTGCTGGAGCAACGGGAAGTGTGGATTCAGAAGTGTGGGGCAGGTGGGCGGGCGGTTGGTGGTCTGAGAACAGTTGCAGGCGATGCATCTCCCAGGTGTTGCTCAGCGTGGACACTGGGCAGCAGATGGCCTCAGCCTGCCCGTCTGCTGCCCGAGGCTCACTGATCTACAACACTGTGTGTTTCTACGTGTGTTTCTACGTGTGTGTGCGTGTGTGTGTGTGTGCGTGTGTGTGTGTGTGTGCTATTTCTCCTCTGCAATATTACAATGACAAAAAAGATAAAAAAGATATGCCAGTAATCACACTGAGCTGAGCACCTCTGATCCAGGCAATAAAGATGTGCTCTCCTTCCTTCTGCTGTGAGATGCTGTGTGTAGATTATGGAAGTATGGATATAGTGAGTCCACCCAGTTTTTACATTTTTTTTTTAAACACTCAGCACATGGTTTTAGAGGTTGTTCATTAACCTCCTCAGACAGGAATTATGATGAGAGAAGTCTGCAGTTTTTATACATTTTTAGGGATGTAAAACAACGTTAGAAAACTAAAATCCATCTTTATTCTATAAAAGGATCAGTGACAAATAATGTTTGACAAGATGAGGAAGTTAAAAACTGTTTAAAATACAGTTTTAAGAATCAGGTCTCTATAATTGTATTGTGTATTGTGTATTGTATATATATATAAAACATAAAGAAGTTGATTTACAGTCAAAACATTCCAGTATATGACAGATTAACCTGTGATTACAGCCTCCAGGTAAATATAATGTGAAAAAACAACAGTTTACATGAGGAATTCTCTGAGATAATGTGAAAAACAACAGATTTTGAATATTCATGAATATACATGAAATTAGATTTGCAGATTTAATTTAAATAAAGAAAAACATCTGCTACACACACACACACACACACACACACACTATATATATATATATATATATATATATATATATATATATATATATATATATATATATACACCACAGAGACTAGATTTGATTATAAACTCATCATCCTGCTAAAAAAAGCTATTAGAGGAGAAACTTTTCCATTAATTTATATTATTATATGTTATATTATATACATTAAATTAACAGTGATGTTCGGTCATTTCTGTAAAAACTTCAATCTGGACTCTTCATGGATTTTTAGAGAATAAACTCAGATGTTTTTATCTAAACCTGCAGCTCCAACAACATCAGAACCTGGAGATTCACGCTCATTCTGACTGAATATTTTAATTTAAAGTGATTTCATTTAAATTCACCAGCTTCTTTTCATCCTGAATTTATTTTACTGGATTTCATTACATTTTTTTCTTTGATAAAACCTTAAAACACACTACAACAAGCCTGCATTAAATTTAGTGAAGCAAATAGCTGATAAATTGAGAAAATCTTTTCTTTCATGGTATAAAATAAGTATTATTGAAGCATACAGCTGATTGGCTGATCTGTCGCCTTCTTCACAATCCAACTGATCATGATTTTTGCTTCATTTCACTTATTTTTAACTTAACTTTCTAACTTAATTTGCAGAGTATTTCCAGAGTATCTTTAGATAATTTCCAGAGTATTTCTAGTGTATTTCCAGGGTACTTCCAGATAATTTCCAGAGTATCTCCAGTGTATTCCCAGAGAGTGTCTTGAGTATTTCTAGATCTTTTTCCAGAGTATTTCAGGAGTATCTCCAGAATATGTACAGAGTATTTCCAGAGTGCCCAGAGTGTTTTGAGATAATGTCCATGGTATCTCCTGAGTATTAATTAGAGTATGGTTTACTGGTGTGTTTGGGGTCATTGTCTTGTTGAAACTCACATTTCAAGTGTATTTCCTCTTCTGCATAAGACAACATGACCTCTTCACGTATTCTGATATAGGCAAACTGATCCATGATCTCTGGTATGTGATAAAAAGGCCTGACACCCCAGTAGAGAAACATCCTCATATATTCAGGAGCACTGAGTGGTTTGCATGTGAGAAAAGTGAAAGTCCTGCACTCAAATCTAAGTTGAGGGGAACTGCACATGCTGGGTGATAATCAAATGAGTCATTTAATTAGTAAAATGGAAACATTTAGTAGTACAGCTAAGTACAGTACTTGAGACAAATTATTTAATTAGTTGCATTTTGCCACCAAATAATCAGCAAACTGGCTGTCTGGCTGGTGTTTTAATTCCATTACTTACCCAGTCTGGCCTCAGACCTGGAGCTAACGGACAAATGGATGGATGGAAAAAGAAAAGAAAAAAAAGTGCACTGATGTACAGACTAGCTGCTAAACCAACTGTGCAGCCTCAAACTGAAAGAAGCAGCAGCAGAAGTAGAGTTTCCTGTAATAATGACCCCTGCTCCCCTCTGATGTTCTGATGAGAAACTAATGAAGTGACTTTGAAAGGCAGCCACATGAAACAGCCGTGAAGTGAGAGTTTGCCTTTGATCCAGAGATCCTCCCAGTCCGCTGACACAGATACAGATACACATCCTCTTCTTCTCATTTTTGACTTTATTCTGGTTATCAGAAGCACTGACAGACTCACTTCCTAGGACACATACTGTAAGAGAAACATATGAAACAGTGGCGATGCTGACTGTAGGACACGTACTGGCCAAGAGACAAGTAGATGTTTCCATGGTAACTATGGTTCTCCTTTAATGAAGCAATGAAGCAGTAATCCAGCAGGGGACGGAGACAATATGGCCACTGGCATTGGGAAATTTAGCACATTGTGTGTGTGTGTGTGTGTGTGTGTGTGTGTGTGTGTGTGTGTGTGTGTGTGTGTGTGTGTGTGTGTGTGTGTGTGTGTGTGTGTGTGAGATGGAAACAGCATGAAGTCATCAGATTGTCAATCAGAGCTTAAGGTAGAACAGTCAAAAATTTTGCTGCAAGGCTTCTTCTCATCGAGTTATTTTAGAAACTGTCTGACATCTCGACAGATGAATCTGCCACGCAGAAACAAATGGAACAAGACAGAAAATATATCATGAGACTATGAATGAAGAACTATGGACTTACTTCAAAGGAAAAAACACACGAAATACAGTATATCAAAGTACATCAGGTTCTTGCAAGGAGAGCTGTTGGAATACCTTTAAACCATTATTGTTCCAAACTAAACAAATGCAGTTTGAGTTTTAGATTTATGCCCCGCCTTCAAATATTAAAAAAATATATTCAAAGTGTAAAACTTACGTTTACAGATTAAACTGCAGACGCAAAGGCAGCATTCTGCCAGAATAAGCAGACATGGTCGACACAGTTTAAAACCACAAGTATAATTCACACTCACACACACACACACACACACACACACACACACACACACACACACACACACACACACACACACACCACAGTCCACACTAGTAGTTTTGAAGAGAAAGTTACCGCAGATCTATGTAGCAGATGCCCAATATTCCAGTTTGGAGCCAGAGGAATCATCCCAGTATATTCCACATGTTTTCCTTTCCATTAAATGCTTCATTTTATATTATATTTAACTGTTGATGCTTTCAGGTAGAAATTGATCATTATATAAAGACATGCAGTCACATTTTCAGTGTAGTTCAACTATTTTGTTGCCTGAGGTATGACCAAAGGATGATCTGTCAGCCAGTCTCAATATCTATCCACTATCATTACCACTAATACTTCTACTACCATTACTATCACTACATCTTCTTCTGAGGGTGAATCCTAATAACTTTTCTGATTCTCAGAAGTGATATTGAATGCATCCTTTCATCTTGAAGCTGTTAAGTGTTACAAATATGGCAGATGTTTGTGGTAGCAGCTAACTTTAAATTTAAAACTGAAACAGATAATAAGGCTTAGCTCAGCTTCATCCGTCTCTATTCAGACATTATTCCTTCACAAATTGACAGAAGCTGCAGGCACCATATACTTAGACTTAATTGCCTCTTAAATGTCATTAGTGACTTCAAGCTTTACAGAAATTACTGTGATTATTGTTTTTGTAAATTGACACGATTTTACACAAGCCGCAATCTCAGTGTGGATTAAAATAAACACACACTGCTACAGTACACACGCACTGCGACAATACACACGCACTGCTAGAATGCACACTGCTACAGTACACACACACTGCTACAATACACACACTACTACAGTACACACACACTACTACAGTACACACACACTGCTACAATACACACACTACTACAGTACACACACACTGCTACAATACACACACTACTACAGTACACACACACTACTACAGTACACACACACTGCTACAGTACACACACACTGCTACAGTACACACAGTACTACGGTACACACACTACTACAGTACACACACACTGCTACAATACACACAGTACTACGGTACACACACACTACTACAGTACACACACACTGCTACAATACACGCGCACTGCTAGAATGCACACTGCTACAGTACACACACACTGCTACAATACACACACTACTACAGTACACACACACTGCTACAGTACACACAGTACTACGGTACACACACCCACTACTACAGTACACACACACTGCTACAATACACACAGTACTATGGTACACACACACTACTACAATACACACAGTACTACGGTACACACACACTGCTACAGTACACACACACTACTACAGTATACACACACTGCTACAATACACACAGTACTACGGTACACACACACTACCACAGTACACACACACTGCTACAGTACACACATACTGCTACAATACACACACTACTACAGTACACACACACACACTGCTACAATATACACAGTACTACGGTACACACACACTACTACAGTACACACACACTACAACAGTACACACACACTGCTACAATACACACACACTACTACAGTACACACACTACTACAGTACACACACTGCTGCAATACACACACACTACTACAATACACACACACTGCTACAAGACACACACTACTACAGTACATACACACTGCTACAAGACACACACACTACTACAGTACACACACTGCTGCAATACACACACACACACTGCTACAATACACACTGCTACAATACACACACACTGCTACAGTACACACACACTACTACAGTACATACACACTGCTACAAGACACACACACACTGCTACAATACACACACACTACTACAGTACACACACTACTACTGTACACACACTGCTGCAATACACACACACTACTACAATACACACACACTGCTACAAGACACACACACTACTACAGTACATACACACTGCTACAAGACACACACACACTACTACAGTACACACACTGCTACAATACACACACACACTGCTACAGTATACACACACACTGCTACAATACACACACACACTGCTACAGTACATACACACTGCTATAATACACACACACGCTTCGAAAATACACACACGAGTACACAACTAGCTGCTGAGGAGATGTGTTCTGCTGCAGATTTTGATTAGATATTGATTAGATATTGATGAACCTGCCTAGCACTTGTGTTTTATTTTTCCCAACACACACTCCTCAATTTACTGGAATCAGCTGCCAGGTGCTTTGAGAGTGAGAGTAATTTATTTTAGATTCACTATGAATTAAAACAATTCACACACACTGATACAGTACACACACATACACACACATACACACACACACACACACACACACACACATACACACACACACACACACACACACACACACACACACACACACACACACACACACACACACACACACACACACACACACACAGAAACACACACACACACTGCTACATTACTATACCCTAATATTGATTAAATATTGATAAGCCTATCTAGCACTTTCTCTCTGACAAGCCCATTTTACTGGAATCAGCTGCCGGTGGTTGGAGATTGAATCTTCTTTATAATTTGTTTCACAATCTTGCTGCATCACTGATGGACAGCTGATTTTTTTAAAATATACTTTCTCTATGTGTATGTTTTCATTTAGTCTCTGTGCATGTGTTCAAACAAACATGCTTAAAGCTGCTGTGTTTTTTATTCTTCATCATCTGAGTGATCCTGGTGTTTGGAGACTGGAGCAACACAAACTAAAGCATCTATGTGTGATTTATATCATTTGATATGTGGAAGATTATGAACAGATTGGTTAATTTAATCTGTCTTGAGGATAAAGAGCATAGCTTGGTAATATGTATTGTATGATATGTATTGTAGTGCCCTCTCCTGACCATTGTTTGCAAACACACAAAGACAGTGACATATTTATATTGCACCTGTTACATTACAACTTCAAAAGACAAAGCTGATGACTTAAAGGAATACATTTACATGTTTTTCCAATTGCTAACACGTTAAAATTATATGCATGCACACAGAAAAAGCTCTTCTCAAGTCTCCAAAACTGTAAACAAATTTTCTGCCTTACACACATTTTGCAACTCAAAAAATGGTTCTCTGCATAAGATGCAACAATCTGACATAAGGTCATATGCTTGCCATTTCAAAACATTGTCATTCAATGATAATTGGCCAATATATGACCTACCTGGCCAAACACCTCAATGGTTAATTGCTGCCATTGCATCCAGGAAGTAAGCACTTTACAGTAAAAAAAGTCCACAGATAACCACCTTTTTGTGTGTTTGTTTTTTACAACAATGGAAGATGTTGCCTCTGCTTTCTATATACTTTCTCTGCAATTTTCTTTTTTAGTTCCCTGTTTTTTGTGAGCATATTTTTGTTCATTCCAATGTAAATTTATCTGCATTTGCTGTGCATATATTTCACTGTATACCAAAGATGAGAGTGCTTTTCATTATGCCCAACAGTGTGGAGTTGGTTAGACAGAAATCAGGTAATATGAATGATGCGTGTGCCGTTTGCTCCAGCCTAGTTTGCAGTTTTAGCAATTAAAAAAGGGAAAAAGGAAAAAGGCAAAGTAAAAAAAAAAGAATATATTTATATAAAAGGTATGGCTTTGTACAGTCAAAAGATAATATAGATGCAGATATAGATATATTGTGTATACATTTTAGTAACCCAGAAACAGCCTCAGCTGCTTCTCTTTCTAGTCGAGAAGTTCATGGTGAGATATTCAGCCGCCTTAACAGGCTTCTGGGAGGTTGTTATAATGTGAGAGGCGGTGCAGGGTCAAGTCCTTCTGTGCAGACAAACAGTAATTGGAAGAGCAACGTCACCAGGATGGATTTCATCATCACCATGGCGATGTGTTCCTCATGCAGGTACAAGGGCTTGAACCAAAGAGCTGTGGAAATTTGAAAGGTTCACTTTTTGCTATTTTCTCCATATTATTTGGACTTTATACTCAAAATGCAAAACTTACTTTATTCTCTATATTTCTACTATCCTTGTCATAATGACTTTATTCTCAACTTTTTTGACTTTATTATCAACATTTGTGAGAAGTATTCAGGTCGTTTACTTAAGTAAAAGTAACAATCCAGGAATGTAAACATACTCCATTACAAGTAAAAGTCCCAAATCATACTTGAGTAAAGTAAAAGTATTATACATAGGTATTAGCAGCAAAGTACTAACGTGAAAGTATTAATTTTGTCCGAAATACGCAAATAAAGTACATGCACCTCAAAATTGTACTCAAGTTTACTGCTTGAGTAAATGCAGGCAGACGAAGCTCTAAATGGGATTCATGAACATCAATTTCTACTGGTGACTGATAAAGGCTTTAGGCTATAAACTTTAACAGTAATTTTGTCTAAATTTCACAAGTTATAGTTGAATCATGATTTAATATAAAGTGCTGTGCCTATCAATAAATTCAATAAGTTCCAGGATCTCCACTCCATTAAACATGTGTCATCACTTCATTGAAAATTTGCCCTATTTCAGGTGTGAAAGAGGTGTCAAAACTAGATGTTGGAAATGAGTTACATTCAATAAAAGCCAGACAAAGACCTGGAAAAGTGATGAAAAAGAGAACTGCTACCTGACTAAATTGATTTACCCGACATTAGTATAATTTAATTCTCCAGGTAATGTAAGTTTTGACTTTGCACCATGAAATGAAAGGACAGTTTAAGCCAGGTTTAAAGTTGTCACACAGGATGTTCAGAAATTGGCATAAATCACATGTTACATTAGTGACACATGATGTTCTATGTATGTCCACAGTCATCTAGTGAAAAGGCCTTTTTCATTGAAATGATTAATAAATATAATATTCTTTGCATTTTATAAAGGTTGTGTGTTTTTCCAAAAACCTGAAAAATGATTTATTATTTTACAGTTTTTTTTCAATAGTTTACACACAAATACTGGTACTTGAGACACAATGACCACAACACGTAACTTATGCACCAAACCCCTACACCAATTCCTGCTTTACACTCAAATTGCAGTCACAATTTTCATGAAGAAAGAAAGACACTAACATTTAAAATTCTAAAGTTAATTGCCCTACTATGGATACTTACTCATGACATGGAAAAACATGCATCACACAGTTTTACCCCATATTCTCCACTCCTCTATCCTACTGAAGTGTTTTCCTGTAAAATGGAAAGGGTATGGCCGAAATCCACAAACGTGTATACTCCTTCTCCAAATTATGGAGAATGCATGTGGAGATAAAGCAGTTGATGCTTTTAATTACTGGATTCCCCATGCTTGGACAGTGAAAACATTGCTTGTGATCTGGGTGATGTGCTCTAGCCAAAAAGGAACAGAAGAGACAGTGCAGCTTATTTTTTATTTTTATTTATTTATTTATTTTACTGTAACTGTATACAGTAAATGATGTCTGTTTTGTACTGAGACCACAGTATTTGTAACTTTATGATGGTTGGGATGAAAACTGTGTACATTGTTTTTCTGGGGAAAATTAAATATGTTTGTTATGGTGTGTTTGTATGTTCTGAGTATAAAAACAATATTTTTAAATATACCACACACATATTCTGTCTGTAGTAAGTGTAACACTGAACAAAAAAACACCCGAGTCATTATGATGAATGGAGAAAAGGTGTTTTCCATTCATCATAGTGTTTTGTGTGTCAATTGAAAACAAAAAAAACGTTTTGAGAAAAAATAATCTCAAAAAGAAACTATTATACTTATTACAAAAACCGGTTACCCTATTACAGAAAAACTGTAATATAGTAACGATATTTTTTAAGTCCCTCCTCGCCACCGGGGGGCGCTAGAGCACGCGCTGTCCTTACCTCGCTGCATCCTCCAGACAAACTACTTCCGGCCGTTTTTATTATCAATGATTTTGTCACTTGTGTCACACTAAAACACTACTCTTGGTGTTTGTGTTTTGTTGTTGTCCAAAATGTCGTACAACTACGTGGTAACAGCCCAGAAGCCGACGGCCGTGAACGCCTGCATCACCGGTAAAGTGTCCGCTGCTTCGCTCTTATCGCGGGGATGTGCTGAGACGTGAGGAGACATCTGCGCTGCTAGCTCCGCTCCCGCGCTGCACAGACGGGCCTCTTAGCCGCTAGCTGCTGTTGTGCTAACACTTGTTTACCTGCTGGATAAGACGCAGGTTATATGTTTACGCGTGGTGTGTCTCGTGGCGTTTTGTCTGCGGTAACGCAAACGCGATTCCGCCTGTCCCTGTTTTGGAGTTGGCGTTAAATGTGATGGTATTGCTAGTCTCTGCGGAGCTGGATGCGTCTCCTCTAAATTAGCTGACAAAACACATTATCACTCAAGTCTGTGGATCATCTGTCGTTTCATTCTGGACTAATTTTATGATGCGTCTCTGCTTTGCTCGGAGGATATAATTTGTATCTTAGAAAATTAGAGAGTTAGAACATGTTGTGTAAATATCACCATAATACTGTCTGTTATAATGATGAATAATAACATTACAATAAATTAATAATTACACAGCACTGTTCATACAGAAAGGCAACTTAACGTGCTTTACAACACACATTAAAACAGGAAGAAGGCCATTAGACAATTAAGATCCATTTAATGTATGGAGGTAAATATACAATGTAGAAAAAATAGGATAAGTAAAATGAAATGCATAGCAACTTAAGCATAGCTTTCTCTCTGAATTATCCCTTATCAGAAAGTGGTAATCCACTGGTTCTTATAGGAGGGGTGTAAACGCCTGTATGGTGATGATAATCTTTTCTGAGCTGAATCTTCCTGATTCTACAGCGGTTTCTGTATTGAAACCTGCCCCCTTCACATGTATGTTACAACCATTTGCATGGTGATGAGAAAATCCCCTGATTCTATACCAGAATAATAAAAATATGGCTATAATGCTTTTCTATGACTTGCCTTTTAACATGTTATATTTAGCGTTGTTGCTAAATATAACATGTTAAAAGGCAAACCCTTTTAAAGAAGGAAGCCTACAATAGAACTATCTACCTCATGCAATAAGAAAACTGTGAAAACCTTACAGCTCCCTTATTGTTCTCTTTTCCTTTATTTTATTGAAATCCCTAACATGATATAATTGTGGTGTTGCACTTGACAAGTTGAAGGTGATGCTGAAACGAATACTTTGGTGTTAAGGCATTGAGTAATCTCATAGCTTATGAATTTTATATCTATTTTTAAATCAAGTTCATAATATAACAGGCCCAATAGTCGTGACTGCACATGTTGTTCTTGCTGTAATCAGTCCTATTCATACTGACCCTTATGATATCCTTTATAATGCTCTTACAATTTAAGTGATGGAGGACAAAGTCCAGTGTGGACAAAATCCACACTCCTCCTTCTGTTCAAACATGGATTTAAAAGTTGATCCGGAGCTAATATCAAGCTTCAGTCATCCAAATGAGTCAAATCAAGTAGATATGTTTCACAGTCGCAGTGTTTTTAGTCCCAAAGTCCCTCGTTTTGTTATTATACTTCCATCACAGCTCAATGGGGAAACACAAAGATGAAATTTGATATTAAATAGACTGTAAATGTGTCAGACATCGTCTTGTATAATGCAGACTGCTGAAGCCTCATATAAGCTCCAGATAAACTTTTATATGCATTTTGTTTGTCGATTTTGGCTTCTGTAAATCACATTTAAAGCATTTCTGAAATATATCTTAATAACTGTATAAACAGGAGGAATGATTACAGCGGGGAAAACCTTTTTCACTGTTTGTATGAATGTGTTTTAAGGAAAACAAATATTGAGGTTCTTCATAATTCTGACATTTTAGATACATTAGATATACTATTATATATCTTATATATGTATTATTCTATTGTGAAAAGCCTCTCAATAGATTAATATTGGGTTTTTTTTTGCCTGGTGAGTGAAGAAAATCTAGGAGCCACTTGTACATTCTGCTAGCATATGCCTTGTAAATGGGGCTAATTTTGGTCCCTGAGCCCTACTACTGACTATTCAGTTTATAACCAGCAAATGTTTGATACTCCTACTTGATTGTAAATGCCTTGATTGATTTGGTTGACCTTTTCTGTCATCCCCTTCCTCTTTATATAACAATATAATTAACTCCATAGAACAATGTAGTTAACATGTCAGTGTTGTGTTTACAGGCCACTTCACCTCTGCAGAGGACCTCAATCTGCTCATAGCTAAAAACACACGGCTGGAGATATATGTGGTGACGGCAGAGGGGCTCCGGCCCGTCAAGGAAGTGGGCATGTACGGCAAGATCGCCGTCATGGAGCTCTTTAGGCCCAAGGTAGGTACTGCTGCTGCTGTGTGTGTGTTTTGTGTGTGTGTTTTGTGTGTATACAGCATGGCTCCAGATGACCTTTTTACGTAATTTGCACAGATGCACCTGATTTTTCATTAAGTTACACCCAGCGCCGCAAATAATGCATTGTAAGCAATTTCTATTTTGTCAGAACCCATACATTTTGGTAATTTCTTAACACATTATGCAAATGATTCATTGAGCTGTGGTGCAGGTAGCTGGGCTGTGTTGGCATGCTGCACATGTTCAGCAAGGTAAAATAGTTACTGTTTGTTTGTTGAAAAAAATGAGTCTCTCACCAGCAGCTCTTCATCAAACATCTTCCCATGGCTGTTTCTGCTTGTTCCTCTGCAGTGTTTGGAACTAATCCTCTGAACAAACACTTCCAAATATCTCCACATCTTGTGTCAACTTGTCGCTATTGAAGAATATCATTGCTAGCAGAGCTTGTTGATAAACTCGGCTATAAACACATTTAATTTCCTGTAAGTTGTTCACAATAAAACCCTCCTTTTTGTTTGTTTGTCAGTATTTTAATATGAAGCAACAACAGGAAATGTTTTTATCAGCCTCAACGGCTCTGATATTGCTGGAAGTGATCAAGAAACCATAAAATTCAGCTGATATCTGAGAGTTCCAACAGGAGAGAAACTGCAGGTGCACCGATTTGTTTCCTTAAAACAAACGGTGAAGAAGTATAGTCAGATCTTGACAGATTTTTGGTCATACTCTGTAGCCCTTGCATGTATGTTTTTCGAAAGTGGACTTGTGTTGATTAGCCATGCACATCACATATCTACTACTTGCACAAACTGAAAAAAATGGGAATAATCATGAAGACTTAAGAAGCAGGAAGCTGCTGAGGAGCTCCTGATGCCTTGGGCTGTGTTAAATGTGCAGTACAGACTGCAGACTCATCTTCATAAAATAAAACTAAAAGCAATGATCATCAGCACCGCTGTGAACAAAACTGCCTTTAAATGCAACTTAAGCATCCATAACAGAAATTATTACAACACTTAAAACCATTTCTGGTTGTGGTTATTATACGTTTTTACTCGGAAAAGAAAAGCAATAATCCTTGATGAATAGTAACTGCAGTGGAGTTATAGAACCTTCCTGCCTGTCTACTTATAATTTTGGTCTGTGCTGATTTTACTGTCTTGTTTTCTGTTGTCCAGGGTGAGAGCAAAGACCTGCTGTTTATCCTCACATCCAAGTACAACGCCTGCATCCTGGAATACAAACAGAACGGGGACAGCATCGACATCATCACCCGAGCTCACGGCAACGTACAGGTGCTTATACAGCAGTACAAATATGATGTATATTTATAGGTTGGTGAACGTTATGTTTAAAGATAGGATTTCCTGCACATCATCAGCACTATAGAAACATCACACGAGATATGCACACATCACTGCTATTTGGCTGCAGTGAATGAAGAACCTTTCGTCAACCTTGGTCAAATATGCCAGTCCATACATCAGTGGAATTCCAGTCCAAGACTGTTTCTCAGCCATGGTTTACGGTCTGACAAACTCCCACGAGTCCTGAGATGAAAGCTAATAATAAGCTAAATAAACGCCCCTAAGTCCAGAGATAGAAGTTACTAAAAAAGATAAACATACTCCCATGAGTCCAGAGACAAACGCAAATAAAAAGATAATCATACTCCGATAAGTCCAGAAATGAAAGAAAATAAAAAGATATAAAAGTCCCATAAGTCAAGAGATAAAAAGCTAATAAAAGATAAGCATATTCCCATAAGTCCAAAGATAAAAGATAATAAAAAAGAGAAAACAAACTCGCATAATTCCAGAGATAAAAGCTCATAAAAAGACAAACAAACTGAAAATACCATATGTCCAGAGATACCAATTGGCCAAAGCTTCTGCAGCTCTCATTGATACATACAACCACACTATTGTGATTGGTCAACACTACGCAGACTGCAGTCAGCTCTGAAACTGTTACTGGTCACAAAATAATCCCTCGTCTATAAGTTCTGCATATTCACATACAGATATCCGTTTACACAGATTAGAATGCCAGTAAATCCTCTAATAGAGATGTGACAGGTGGAGGGGCCACTGTTTTCCCACTTTCTGTATTCCCCATCTCAAATATTTCTTCAATGTTCTCAATATGATTTCACACAGGACTCTCCTAGATAATGTAACACTCCAGGTTCATGTTATGACCATCACTATCAATCATTTCAATTTTGTTTCTGTAATACCGATGAGCCTCGGCTGCTGTTGAGCTTCAGCTGCCGTTGCTATAGAGAAGAAATAATTGTTTGCAGACACTGAATTATTCTTTCTTTCTCGAAACAGTGACCTTTAGATACTTCCAGCCAGTAGAGGCACATGTGGCTGAATATTAATTGCACTGATTAGCTTAAGTTAAGACTTCATGTACATTTCACTTTTTTACATATTTTTTTTTAACCAAAGAAGCAACTCAACATTATTTAACCCCTTTTTTGACACAACAAACTCTCAAATTCTATTTATATATAAACTCAAATTCTATTTATATATACTATGCAGTCAACAGCAGTCTGACACCACACCTTTTCAATCCTCTTCTTCAGGATCGCATCGGGCGTCCATCAGAGACGGGGATTATTGGAATCGTAGACCCAGAGTGCCGTATGATTGGCCTCCGGCTGTATGACGGCTTGTTCAAGGTGATCCCGTTGGACCGGGACAACCGCGAGCTGAAGGCCTTCAACATCCGTCTGGAGGAGCTGCAGGTCATCGATGTTCACTTCCTGTATGGCTGCCAGGCGCCGACCGTCTGCTTCATCTACCAGGTACTGTTGGAGGAGGCGGAGCCACGTCTATTGAGTTGTGTTCCAGCAGGTGTAGTTTTAATTTTTAATGTCTGTTTAATGAAAAAATGATCAGCAGATTAATTAATTGTTGGTTGTATGTTCTTGCAATGCTAAGTAATAGTCACATTTTTCTGATATTTTAACTTGTTGTGATACCCACCCTTTATTGTTGTATTATTTCTAATCTGATGTTCTGTCCTGTCGTTTCCTGTAGGACCCGCAGGGACGCCATGTGAAGACCTATGAGGTTTCTTTGAGGGAGAAGGAGTTTAACAAAGGTCCCTGGAAGCAGGAGAACGTGGAGGCTGAGGCATCCATGGTCATCCCAGGTAGTTAGAGCTTTTATATATATCCATGTTTATTTTTAATCATTCTCCATTATTTAAAAAATAATGAACATATTTGTCTATTATACACCTTTGTATTTATTTATTACAACTGTGATTCAACAGCATTGCCTGTGTGCTTGTATTTCAGTTCCAGAGCCTTTTGGTGGAGCTATAATCATTGGACAAGAGTCCATCACATACCACAACGGGGACAAATATCTGGCCATTGCACCACCCACTATCAAGGTAATAGGATCCAGTGATCTTTTTCTTCATGGTGATTTGAACACAGCCATTGCTGTATATCTTAATGTAGAACTAGTTGAAACACTAAAAATAAAAGTCATTTTCACATTGTGGTAACAGTGGTATAGAAGCCTCAGAGCAAGCAACTAATGTTCGCCTGAATTTGTGAAACCCAGGTGAACAAGGTTGGGTTAGAAAAAGAGGTTATCTCACATATCAGAAAGTCCTATTTCTTGTAGAGCAGAAGGTAAACTTGACTTGTGCAAACAGATGCTCCTGCATTATAAAGCACAGTCACCCTATTATTGGTTGTACAAACACTCCCCAGCTTTCGGTTTCCCCTGTTCAAGCAGTCTTTCTTCAGATATAGCTCTGTTTACACGTTATCTTTACCTCATAACACTCACAGCGCTCAGCAGTTTGAGGGAAGATCTGACACTTGTTGTTCTGTGACTGGTGAAACATCACCTAAACTGATCTTATTCTGGGATTTTTTTTTGCACCCAATATAAAATTTGTATTCAGCTGAAACACATGCCACAGCAGCAGATTCCGTGGATGTAGAACAACACTTCTGCAGCTAATGAATTAATTGAGCACAGAAGGGAAACATGCAAGACACCCCCAGTTGTGCCAGTATGGAGGTCTGTTACTAAGTCTCTGATACTGGTCTGTCATGTACCACCAGTCTGGTTTCAATCAAACTAATTACCTGCTGTCAATCCATAGGGAAGCTCCAGGTTTGAGGCAGGAGGGTTGTGAAATGAGTTTGATCAAGTGAGAAATTGACTTGGCTTGTGCAGTAGACTACGAGAATAACAAAACATTCTATTAGAGAAGTAGAGCTCAGTCACGTTATGTGAGTTTAATGCAAGCTCCAATCACTCCAATTACTCCATCCAATCAAAGACAGACAGACAGACAAAGCTCTGCAGGTACTGTTTTACCATGTTGTATTCAGGGTCATGTTGACCAGGACTGAAACTTGAGAGTCTATCCACATCCACAGGTAGTTTACATCCAGGGAAGGTTTTATAATGTTATCTTGGATCTCATATCTCTTCTCAAATATTGAGATTGGTATCAGACTAAAAGAAAAACTCAATTCAACTTTTTTTAACTCTCCTATAAAACTTTCCTATTGAAAATCTGGCCACAATCATTTACTATCCCATACACGGCCGACTTGTTAGCAGGACTGCAGTATTTCTTAAAAGACAATAGACATGGAATTATAAGTAAAAATGATATAAATAAAACAGATAATAACAAAAGCATATTAATAATACACACAATATTTATTATATTATTTATAATAATTACACCAGCAACAAAAACAAACATTTACTCATTTTAAATGCATACAAATAAATAAAACCATATTTGATTAATTAAACATAATAAAATATTATAATTAAATAAATAGGTGTGAAAGAAGTAAATAATATAAAAACATTCCATGCATCCATCTGCATATTCAGAATAGGTTACAGGTCAAATGCAAAAACTATTGCACCAATTTGCTTCTCATTTGTAGCCATTGTCCAAATATTGAGTCAAATTTCTTTTGAAAATTCAAATTTCTTTGTTGTTAATGAATCTTTGTGAACAGCTACATGTGGCTCAGCTACCTCATTGGGCAGGAGTCAGATTTGTTGATTGTTGTGGCTTTTTGTGTACTGGATGTAACTGAATTATTTTTCCCACAAGCATTGTTCTAATGATCTGTGTGCTTCTTGATTGCAGCAAAGCACCATTGTCTGTCACAACCGGGTCGATCCCAACGGCTCCCGCTACCTGCTGGGAGACATGGAAGGCCGTCTGTTCATGCTGTTGCTGGAGAAGGAAGAGCTGATGGACGGCACGGTGGCCCTCAAAGACCTGCATGTGGAGCTGCTGGGAGAGGTTCTGCATTGTTATTCTTCTCTGCTTCTTCTTATGTCTTGGCTGTCAATTCTCCTGTCTGCTTCTGTCAACCTGCTGCCACCAGGTTTCTGCTGCTGCTTCGTCTCTTTTTTTTTTAATAGTTTCTAGCTTTGCAGGAGCTAATGGATCAGTCTGGAAGATGAGAAAAGTGATCTCACCTCTTTGCTTGCCAGGGTGTCACTTGTACCTTTTAGAATTAATTTCATATACAATGACTGTATGTCTTAATCTCAGACAGCTTGTGGTTTTAGAGGAGTTTAGAAGTAAAAAGCTTTGCTCATCCACCGAGTGGTGCTGAAGAGCTTGAGACAGATTGCTTTTCAAATAGTTTTAAACTCTGTTCCATTTTATGGTGCATCAATAACACATTCCAGAGCTTACAGCCAGTTCTGTCTGAATTTAGACCCATTTAAAACACTTTACTACACCCAGTAAAATTCTAAACAACAGAAACATTACATTTCTTGTTCTACCTCCTCTTTTATTTGGCAAAAAAACTAAATTGCGCGTAAATACTCTCATCTGCCATTATTGTCATGAAGTGAAACACTGAAAAACAAGTGATAAAAGCCAGGACTAACTGTGATGTGCCAGATGTGGTCATTTGGGATCCACACAGCATAGTGTTGCTTTCTTGTGATTATAATTATTATTTATTCCTATTTTTATCTACCTAAACTGTATGTGCTGCAAGACCTAGAAATACCAAAATTGGCAAGTTTATTACCACTCAGACAATGATGTGTTTTTCTCTGGCAGACGTCCATCGCTGAGTGTTTGACCTACCTGGATAACGGCGTGGTGTTTGTGGGCTCCAGGCTGGGTGACTCCCAGTTAGTAAAGGTAAGCAGAAAGAGTCCAAATGCACAAAATGAGTTTAACAGGCAGTAAATTCACTGTAAATCTTTTTTGTAGATCAAGTCATTTAGGAAAATTCTCCTAAAAAAATGGACTCAGACATTAAATGTTGTTAAAAGTAAAATGTCAGTTTGTACCTCCAGTGTGTTTAAATCAAACCTTCTATAAAGCCATGTGTTTCAGTAAAAGTCTGAAGTTAACGAAATAACTTCATATCATGCATTGGAGGATGGCAGTATAGTGCAACTATGTTGTCCCTCAGGTGTGAAATCTCAAATAAAAATGTTGTCTTCATAATCTCACAGAATGAATCCCTCCTGTTTAGTTGTGCACTCCCATGCTTTGTGTTTGATCTGTAAGGTGTGTTTGTCTCTGCAGCTCAACGTGGACAGCAATGACCAGGGGTCATATGTGGCAGTGATGGAGACCTTCACTAATCTGGGGCCCATTGTGGATATGTGTGTTGTTGACCTGGAGAGACAAGGACAGGGCCAGGTATTTTTTATTTTTTTGTATTTCAAACACATGAGAAATTCATCAAATCCAGACAAAGAAAATATAAGAGAGGTGTAAATTTTATCTGTATAACCATAAATCACAGAGTAGCCTCAGAGGGCGTTGCAGTCTGCACAGCTATACAACATCACCTGTCTTTAATACCTCGAATCGAATGAGAAAAAAAAAATAAAATAAAAACACAGCTTTACTAGGGGGGAAAAAAGAAAATGGGTGAAACCACAGGAAGAGAACAGAGGAGCATTTATCATATAAACATGAAATAGGTATTTGTATAGGGTAGAAGATAAATTACTGAATGCAGCATTGAACAAGGTCAATAAGCTACAGGCTTGTACAACAAACCTCCCTCAACTTAAAGACTTAAGGAGAAAAATAAATATAAAAAAATAACTACATAACTAACATAATTGAGGAAGATACAACAAAAACCTATAATGAGCACATAAAATGAGCAGAAAGACAACAATCCAACAGAAATAAATAAAAAATACAGGAAAAAACATGCATGTAAAAATATACTATGCGTATATATATCAAGAAATAAATGGAAACCTAAAGAGTTCTTTAGATAAAAACCTGTTAAACATTTACTTTATTGTTGCATATTTATACATCAGATATCTGGCTCTGGCCATGTGATCAGCTTATCTGTATAATATGAAAGAATTTCAGAATTAGATTTAAAAGTCTTACTAAATGGTGACGATAGAGGAGAAAATACATAGGTAAATGTCAAACAATGAATAACCTAACATAATATTCAGGTTTCTGAACAGGGGGAGAGAGGCCAGAGGTAAAAGTGTCTGTGAATGTTTTCTTTGTAAATGAGCAAAACAAGAAAAATGCAGCACATGTTGAAATCACAGCGGCATACTGAAAGCAAATCATTGGGATAAATAAAAGGGTACCCAGGGCATTGGCTAGAGGATTTAGACATGACACGGTGATTACTGAAAACCTTCTTAACTGTCACGGGATGCACTTTATAGCTGGTGGCGAGCCTGTGTCTGTGTTTTTCCTCTTTTATCATTCTCATTCCCTCCTACAGGGAGTCTGGGCTTCTACCAGCAGCCGCTTTTCTGTAAGTCGTGTTAACACGGGTTTTGTCAGCAAAATTAATCATGCAACATTCTACGGCGCAAACCTGCCACCGGCCACAATGAATTCACAAGAGTTTTGCTGACATGAAATACTTTATTTCTTTTTTATAGCCGCTATGGGTGTTCTGCTTTTGTCTTGTCTGTGTGGCCCCTGTGCACCTGCCTTTAAAACTAACACGATGTCCCAGTTGTGTCTGGATAGGATTTGGCCGGCCGGCAGTAACACCTGATGCTAAAATGCATCTCAACTGCAAAACAACAGCGTCGCTGTTGGGCACAGAAAACTTTTTTTTCCTCATTCGCCATCACGAGGCTGTAAAACGGTGGATAATTATTTCTGTGCGTCACAAATCCCGCGAAATGACTCGTTTCACCATCAGCCTTTAATCAATTTGGTTTAATAACAGTTGGAAAGTTTAGAAGAGCTGCACGCTTGAATTATATTATTTCAACCCTGAAGTTACTCCTTGAAGTCTCTGGTGTACAACATAGTCTATTGGCTTGTAGAACATGTACATTATGCATTCGGGAAATGTCCATTTTTCCTTCATGCACCACTGAGCAACTCTCATAGGAATCGACAGGCCCGATACTCTATCCAGATAATATTATACATCCATACGACATCCGTGTAGCTCCAATCTTTTTGTGACCGTGTAGACTTGTTTGTAGCCAGACCCTCTGGTAAACCCCCAAACTGTGGTGTTTTGTTGCTTTATCACTACAATTAAAAAATGTCTGTATCATCACAGTTCTACTTCTAGGCTGAACTAATGGACCACTATACACAGGTGCTGGACATATAATTAGAATATCATGAAAAAGTTGTCTGCAATTCCATTAAAATGTGAAACTTGTGTAAAAGTGTTTATTTCTATTAAGATTGATGATTGTAACTGACAAGTAATAAACCCCAAATTAAGTATCCCAGAAAATCAGAGATTGTGAAAAGGTTTAATATTGAAGTTATTGGTGCAACACTCTAATCAACTAATAATTCAAAACGCCTGCAAAGGCCTTTAAATGGTCTTTCAGTCTAGTTTGGGAAGACTGCTGACCTGACAGTTGTCCAAAAGACTCAGGCCTAGTCCACATGAACACAAGTATCTTCGAGACTGAACTTTTATGGCCCCTGGTAAAAAAAAAAAAATCCCATCCACACTAATGATGTGATTAAATAAATATGTCCGACCACATGAAGCCTCAAAATCCACCTCAAACAATGTCAAGCACACGTCAAAGCAGTAGATGGCGATGGCACTCCTAACAGGGAGGACATTTTAGCCAATCACAAGGCTAGACCGCTACACAAGTCTCTGTGGATACAACTTCCTGTTTAAATTGTGGTACATGTAATTTTTTGCAAAAATGATGTCTACCAAAGACAAGAGTTGATCAGACAGTTTCTCTGAAGACCATTTTATAAATGGGGTTATGTGGTAGGGGATTTATTGCGGATTATATAGTAGGATATAGTACAATAAAGTACTAGTCCTGCAGAGGGTAGCAATGCAATGTTTTGGATGCCAGTTGCCCTAATATCCCAAAGAAGAAGAATCTGTGGTTTTACACTCAACATATGACTACTGTTACCTGACTTTAAAAAAAAAAATTCACCCTGGACAAAAAACTGTGTTTTCAGGAGCCCACAACTATGGTTACGTGTTGATGAAAGGCTGAAACCATGCACATGGTTTCAGAAAAACCTTTCATCTAGTTCTGTAGGCTACACAATCATAGTGAAGACTGCTGATCTGACAGATGTCCAAAAGACTCAGTTTCTGATTATTTCATTCTGTCCCGTACTGTATGGTAGAAACCAGGCTCATTATCAATACAGACATATATTTTTTCAAGATATTCAAGTAGAGCCCTAGAATATAAGTATAGAGCTGGGTATGATAGGTCCTCCTATAATGCTACAAATGTAGCATTATAATGCTACATTATAATGCTACCTATAATGCTACCTATAATGCTACAAATGTAGCATTATAGTTGGACAAAATCTTGGTTTGATTTCGACATTTGTCCTCCTCTTGTTGCTGTTAGTGACGCAGAGAGAGAAATGAAACCCTGCAGTACGGAGGGAGACAGTACAGAAGGTTTAGTTGGCAGCTTTAACACCAGGCCTCGGGCTGCTTGATGTGGTTCCAAAGGCAGCAGTCCACTCCAGCACTGAGCCAGTCTCTCTGGGTGTACACCAGCACACAATCCGCCAACCAGTTTGTTCATCCATATATTCGAGTTAAAGCTAAATCCAATCATAGTTATTTTAATTCTTCATTTGCTCTAAATCCTCAGAGTATTTGACCCGGGTAATTGGTGCAGACCCATTCCAAGACATGGTTCAGTTCTGACGTCAGGCAGATATAACTGGACCAGCATAAAAGCACATCTTTTTCAGCTTTGACTACAGACTTATTTTCACACGTGTGCAAATTCAAACCACAGTGGGGTTAGTGAATGGTAAAGCATATTATTTTATGTGTAGATCTGCAGGATTCAGTCGGTCCTGTGAGTGTGTGTGACAGTGTGTAAGTGTGTGTCTGACTGTGTGAGGGCATGTGAGAGCATGCCAGTTTTGGGAGGGTTATTTCCATCAGAATGAGGCTGTTGGGTAGCAGGTGGTTTGGACTCTGGTATTAATCCTGTTATTCTACCATGACCGGATGAATATGTAACACTCTGCTGCTCTCTCCAGTCTGACTGTGCAGACGGCAGCAGTGTCATTTACCTTCAGGGTGTTGCATCTCATCACTGCTGTCATCCTTGCAAACTCATAAGGGGGGCGACTGTAAATTGATCTGAATTCACAAAGCCTCCTCTGCTACAGCCATTTATACTACTACACTGGCTAGTACTGCTACCACTGTGTAGAAATACTACTACACTGGCTAGTACTAGTAACACATTGACTAGTACTATTTCCACTGACTAGTTCTGCTATAAATTCAGAATATGTTAAGTGGCAATAACAACTACTAAGAATATCACCAATGACAACTGTGACCATTAATGTAACTAGTAGTTTTACTACTGTTACCACTGCCACCATTGAACGTGGCTATAATTTTAATTATTTATTCTTTTCTGACATTTTGGACCAAACCCAAATGTGTTGATGTGTGATTAAACCTATATGCGATATGTTGTTGAGTGTGCCTTCACAGTGTCTATATAATGTCCAGATCTAAGAAGATTGTTAATTTCACAAATCTGTAATTTTCACATTAAATTTAATCTAAACAAAAAGCAGCACATGCCTCTCTTTAATATGTTTTTTTTCTGATTGTCATAAATTGACTTTATCCATTTTAAAGCCACATTCTTATCATGCACAATTTAGCTCTTGGTTGTTTTCTATCTTTAGCTGGATGAAACATTTGATTTATCAAAGACACAAACAGCAATCAGTAGAATTAGCTTGGGCAGCTGTGTCAAACAAGGTCAGAGAAAGACTGAGTAAAATAAAAAAACTTGTGATCCTAAGCTAACAATTCCCATGATCCCACACTACTTCATGCCATCACTAACTCCATGTTTTAATGTTTTGATCAAGACCCCTAACAGCAGTTCAGATTAGAAGGTATCAAGATTTCAAAGATGGCAAAAAAGAAATGCTCTGTACCTCAGTTGATGTTTCAATTGTGTTTCCCTCTCGTACCTTCAGCTGGTGACGTGCTCCGGGGCATTCAAGGAGGGCTCACTGCGGATCATTCGCAATGGCATCGGGATTCATGAGCATGCTAGCATTGACCTGCCGGGAATTAAAGGTGCGTGTGTTTGTGTGTCTCTCACCCCCGAGTCTTGACATTATCAGGACTACAATCCTCTCCTGACTTGGCGGCAGAGCCACCTCCACATCTGTTTGCCTGCACCCTGCCAGGGCGCCAGCTGTTGCCTGTCCGAACTCAACATGTGAGCATATGGCTCACATGTCAGAGGTCTTGGCTCTGTTCTTTCAAAAAGTGCAGGAGAACTGCCAGAGCTACGCTGGGAAACATTCATTTTCATTTAGTAAACCAACAAGCAACATTCCTGCGATATTAAACTGTCAAGTTGAAGAATCCGACTGGGTTTTAACGACAGCTGATGCCTCCTAATCCCAGAAAAATGATCAGTCGGCTGAGGGTAAAGCTCCTGCCCGGTGTGTTAGTTGCGTTTCCATGTTCTGTGGAGTTTAAATGAGACATACAGGCCTGTTAAGGTCTGCTTCACTTGTTAGGCTTCATCTGTTTATTGACCATCTCTACCCTAAATGGCTCCGTTGCTGGCTGCTGCCCCAGCCTCTTGATGTGAGGCAATTATTCACTTACCCAATCAATGGCTCTCTGAGAGGTGTCTGCAATCTGTATATCTTCCACGTGTTAATATTTGACAGCCTGGATACTCGCTTAATATTTTATTGCTCCTCCTCTGCAGACTGATGAAGAACTTTTCTTTCTTTTTTTTCTATCTGGTATTCTGTTCCAGGCTTGTGGCCGCTCCGCTCTGAGGCCGGCAGAGAGACCGACGACATGCTCGTGCTGTCCTTCGTAGGCCAGACACGGTGAGTGTTCATCAAGCGGTGAGCCGGGAGAAGTTTGGGGTCAATTTTGAACGACTTAACTTTGGCATGTATTTCCCTGCAGAGTGTTGATGCTGAGTGGAGAGGAGGTTGAAGAGACAGAACTTCCAGGCTTTGTGGACAACCAGCAGACCTTTTACTGCGGCAACGTGGCACACCAACAGCTCATTCAGGTTCGTACACGGGACAGTGACAAAAATACCCTGAAAACTTTGTACCAGTTTGCCTCGTTTTAAAGGTTTTAAAAAATTAAAAACATATGCTGTCAACAAGTGATCCACACACACTTTCACACACTTTTAATCAGCAAGTAAATAAATTTAATTAAAACACAACAGGTTAGTAAGGTAAACATTTAAACTAATCGATATCACCATGACACTTCCGTTGTTGATTTCTTACATTAAGAGAATTTGTATTACAAGTTTTCTGAAATTTGCTGTTTGAATATGTATTATAAATATGCATTATCTAAGGAAATATGCACACACATTTGCCTACATTTCATTCATCCATATTAAAATGATCATATTCACATCCAAATCATAGAATATCTAACACAACATGTCATTTGTAGCGCTGCAACAAACACCTCTTTTAAGGCTTCAGGGCTCATATCGCCAATTATAGAAATGGATTGAAGTACACCAGAAGCTGCTTTTGTTCGTCCACTCATATAATTAGCTGAAGCAGGAATACAGTCTAATTTCACAAATTCAAAATTAATTATAGAAATGAATTATTAAACTTTGTCCCTTCTCCATTTAATAAGGTATACTTTGCTAGAGCTGATCATACATTATTGAAAGAGGCATTCATGAATATGAAGAGCACAAATTGTCTAAAAATATTTTATGCTTTAATGAGTTTAATATTTCCTTTTTTTAAATTCAAGTTTTAGCTCGTTTGCTGGAAATTCTCCAACCTGTTTACGATCCCCAATTAAAGTTATTTTTATTTACATAGCACGAAATCATAACAAAAATTATCTCATGAAACTTTTCAAATAAAGCAGATCTAGACCATGATCTTTATAATATTTACAAATATAGACCAAACATTCCCTAATTGGTAACTTCTTTAACCCAATGAAGCCTATGAGCCTTTAAGTCTATGATTGTCATTTTATACCTTGAATACAAAAATGTAAATGTTACTCATGCAGCTTATTTATCTGACATGATAGTATGCAACATTTTATGTTTTAAGCAAAAAAAAGTTTCGAAGTGCTTCTTCTCATAGGACGTCATCAACTTCCTCATTCATTTTATTTAGATTATTATGATTTTCAATCCAGACATATCTATTTAATCATTCTAGAGTAATCTCCCATTTTGTACATGGAACACAGATTTTTGTTAATTGTCAGATTTGTGCAAGCAGCAACTATAATATCCATTAAATGCAAAGAAAAGAGCACAGAATGAAAAAAGTAGATGTATAACATGATTGTTAGTGACTCAACTGATATAATTATATGCATGAAATCTTTGAAAACAAATCTGGACTTAAATTGGTTAATGGGAAGAAACCATGAGTAGAACCTGCCTTAGATTTGTCTTGACTAGTATTTGTTTTATTTTACTTAATGTGTCAGTTATTTTCTCAGCAATCCTGATTTAAAAAGCTAAGAGTTGCAGCAAACCTGCAATTTTCTAGGACTTTGTTTCAAATATGGGTAACATAAAAACTGGGTACATTGTACGAGTAAGCAAAGCAGTCAAATGAAGCCAGTAGAAAAATTGCTATATTTTTAAATGAAAGAAAAAAATCATCCCAAACCCCCTACAGTAGAACATTGAGTATCTGGTCTGTGGTGAGGAGAAAGAGTTTAGTTTGGCACAGTTTTACTACCTGTTGGTGTGTGTTGTTGTGTTTGCACTGAATACATCTTTGCTGAACAGACTAGTGTAACAAGCTCCTTTCTTTCTGGCCTGAGGCAATAATTCAAGTGGCTGGTTGTACTTGAACCTGCAGAACCTGTGTATAATGGGAAATTTTCCACCTGTGGCTCACAGTCTTCAGATTGCCTGGTTCCAGACCTTCAAGCACCTCTCCACCAGAAACGCTAGATTTAATGGCTTGAATGATTTTAAGCAGCATTGTCTCATTTATACTCTTTAAATATCATTTTGCACTAATAACATAATTCTCCACACATACAGCGAAGGGCTTTAAGCAATGTTTTTCAAATTAACAATACATCAAATGACTCCCAAAGTAACATGGGAGGCTTCTCAGAGCTAAACCCACTAAGAATTAATGCCTCCCTTTGCAGCTCTTTGCAGGTTTAGCTCATTATTTAGTTTCTCTATGCCGCTTTCAAACTGTGGTTGAGCTTTGCTGCTCTAATTAACCCCCCGATGGAGGAAAAAAAAAAAAAACTAAAGGCAGAAGTTTTTGAAAAACAAGCTCAGACTGTGTGTACCACCTGCCCAGTATCGAATACCAAAAAGCCAAAGGAGGGCTGGTGAAGAAAGATATTCTCATCAGGGAGTTTAAGACCAAATCAGAGCCGAAAGATGAATATTATACATAAAATCCATCCAGCAGACAGAAACATGACAATGAGAGGCATGGTGCTGTGTTTTGCCTTCTTGATCAAATTAAATCTTCAAGTCATTTGAACTTTAGCTGTTTCAATCCAAAACTGAGGTGATGAAATTGTCTCACAGACAAGAATGGAATTGCAAACAGCTCTGGTAACTCTATGAAAACAATTCATCCTTGTACCTTATTTCCAGGACTCCATTACGGATCCCATGTGGAATATCTGCAGGTTGATGTCTCATTGCTCCTAAATCGTGTTAATAGCATATTTATATGACTGCTGTGTATACCTGCTGGTCTGTTAATGAGACCTCCACATCTTACATAATTGATTGATTTTTCTTTTCAGAAATTACCTTTTCCATATAAATATTGATTTAGTCTTAATTTGTGAGGCTTTTATCAAGTATTTCTGGCTTCACTGGATCATGTGATACAAATGCAATCAAAATAACATAAAGAGCAAATTTAATACACCTTGGAAAAACAAACCTTTTGTTTTGGCATTTCATAAAAGGGATTTCTTGGATGGTAAATTGACGACACACACACACTCTGATGGCAAAAGCCGCCATACAAGATAGATGGATAGATTATTTGTCCTTTACAGGAAATTTGTTTTCACAGTCTGTACAAAAACCTCAAGAACACATCTTATATAAATACAATTCACACACGCACGCACGCACACACACACACACACATTTGCCACCCTATTCACCTTTTTCACAGCAGCCATTTTGTCATGAAATTGTAAGTGAATCTGACTGCTGTGAAAAAGGTCTATTGGGTTCACCCACATTTATGCATTCATACTCATATACATACTGCAGGTAGTGATTTACTGGGGTGCTTTGTCTGGTGGTGGTAAAAATGAAATTTATTTTATGGTCAGGAAAAGTTCCAAAAGCTGTTTGAAGTTCGTGTAGCCTTGGCCAATCATGTTTGATCAGGCTGTGGTTGCTGTGGTCTGTGTGGTGAGAGGCACAGAGGCAGAACCATTAGCCAAATGGTTTCTCTGGACTTATTGGAAATTGTTTGGGCTTTTATTAGCTTTTATCTCTAGACTTATGGGGGTTTTACCAGCTTTTTATTAGCTTTTTTTATCTCCCGAGTTATGGGAGTTTGTTTAGCATTGTACTAGCTTTTATCGCTGGACTTTTTATATAAACAATGACCGATGACTGGACATTGGCAGGATATCGTCTGGCTTCACTAGAAGTACAGAAATATTTACATTTAAATATTTGACCTCTATCATCCATACAACCTTTTTATTTTCATTATACTGCTGTATTTTCATTTAATACAAGGTTAAATTGCTCAGGTTATGTTGAGCAAAACTTGGCTCCATGTTTTCTATCTTCATTTCATCATTAAAGGTCCAATGTGTAAGATTCAGTAGCATCTAATAAAACGGCATTGACGTAAATAGAATATAACATTCATAAGTATGTTTTAATTAGTTTATAATTCAATAAAAAATTATTGTTGTTTTTATGACCATAGATTGAGATGTTTTTATAAGGGGAACGGGCCTTCCTCTATAAAGTCAGCCATGTTGCATTGTAACGCCATGTTTCTATGGCTCAAAAGAGAAACTTTCAAGATTTTCACAGCAACAGTAGGTTGTCCACCAGAAACTGCACTGTACCTTTTAAAATGTCCTTACTAATTTAAACAGTATATCTCAGTACTGAAGAATCTCGTACATGCAATATATTGTTCTGTCTGTTGCTACAGTAAGTGGAGTGGATTATAAGAAAGCGAGGTAATTAATGCTGTTATGTTTTTATTTAGAAATATCATGTGGGAAATTCTGTCATTTCTGATTCCTCAGTCAATTTTTCACAGAACCAGATACAATGATTCCCATCCTTCTCTCTGTCACTTATAGAGCTTGTGTGGAATATTTCATAAAGATGAAACTGTGTGTGCCTGCAGATCACGTCCGGCTCCGTGCGCCTGGTGCTTCAGGACAGCAAGGCATTAGTGAGCGAGTGGAAGGAGCCGCAGGGCAGGAACATCAGCGTGGCGGCCTGTAACCACACCCAGGTGGTGCTGGCCGTGGGCCGGGCCCTCTACTACCTTCAGATCCTGGCTGGAGAGCTCAAACAGATCAGGTAGGACGGACTGACACTAGTGATGCACCGATCAGCATTTTTTGGCCCGATCACCGATACCGATCACCAAAAAACTTGATCTGCCGATTGCCGATCACTGCCGATCACAGAAGGAATTTTAAATTTCCATACCTTTCATCTAGCAGAGGGTGCACCGTTTATAGAAATAAAACTATCAATTATTTAACTATATTTTAAAAAGTACAGAAACAGAAACTGCCATCTGGGCCAATAAGAAGCCAGGGCTATCAGGACATGTGCTGGCAATAAATACAATGCAGCCAATGGCCCGCTGTTGCCAGGCAGAAAACACTTCTAGTACACGCCCCCTCACTCGCTACTGCACAGAGATGTGTGCGCTGTGAAACTGAAGCAGAGGGTTATTAGGATTGGTCAAAAATGACATTTTTCTTTTAGAAAAATCATGTCGTGATTGGTTAGTTTTAGTTTTAGTTTTAGCTTTATGGCCCACCTCCACACAACGAAAACAGGAGAATATACATGGTTACCGAGAGCGAGCGAGAGAGAGAGAGAGAGAGAGAGAGAGAGAGAGAGACTGACTAAAACGGGTCCAGTCCGTCCCTGGATACACCTATTGTTTTGTAGCGTATTTGTCAGTTTGAAAGTGGTCACTAATAATTTACATCACGTGATCAGCTTTTTTATCTGCATGTTTTTCCGATCGCAGATCAGGCTATTTTTTAGGCAATATCGGCCGTTCGTGATCGGCAGCCGATAGATCGGTGCAACAGTAACTGACACATACACACAACTGTCATTTTACAGATAGTTATCAGATAATATTTGACTGTATTACTGAAGAATGTCGAGGATACTTCCATAATGGAACCCGGAGCTGATCATCACGCAAGCTTCATCAGTTCATTTAAATTACACTTGAAAAAACTCAATTATTGCGTTCGTCTGACTGCAATTGGACAACCGAAGTGCATGTAAATGCGTTAGTCCGAGTAGAATCAGAGATCTCCAACTCCGATTAAGTCCCCTAGATAATGTGAATTTGATTATTTCCAGCGTGTCTATGCGTTAGTCAGACTGAAGCCAGAAAATGCATGAGCATGCTCCAAAACAGTAGGAACAGGACAAAGTGGAGCAGAGAAGCCGCCAGAACTGGCCAAGTAAAGAGAAAAAAAAGGTGTTGGTGCCAATTCAATGTAGTTTCACACAGTGCAACCAGCAAGTGTGATTAATTAAAAAGAGAGAGACAAAAGGAAACCTGAATTCTATTCTCAGGGTGGACAGCACCAGCCCAGACCGGTGTGTCTGGTCAGGAACTCTAGTTATGAATTATTTAAGCTTATTAAGTTGTTTATATACAGTTGTATTTACAAGGTGACAGAAAAGTCAATAGATATACAGGTGTATACATCTATGGCTTTATTAACCTGCCAAAAAAACCCAAAAAAGAGTTATTTTACAAATAGCAGTGTGTAGTCAGGCCACATTTCATACGTCTTTAATTGGTAGAAGCTTCACCAAATAGGGATTTTTCCCTCTAAACTTCTCACATGGTTTAATTTAATTAAAAATGATTAAAATTATTCAGTATTACATTAAAATCAAAGATTAGAGAAAAAAAACAGGGAAAACATCTTTGTTGTTTTTCTTCTTATTTCCTCTCCCATTAATCATCTCATGACTCATATTTAACTGCCGATCCTTTGGAGGGGCCTGACACCTGGGTTTGAAACCACTGGATTAAAACTAGCTAACTGTATATGAGTTTGTTGAAAATAGCCTAGGTCAGTGTGCAAGTTATGTTAAAAAAATTTCCTTTGGTTATTTCCTTAAATCAGTAGCTGTGACCTGTAAAATGTCTTCACATTAACATGCTTATTTCCAGCCAATGAGCCAAATAAAAGTAACAAAGACCACATGTGGTCCTGTCTGGTCAGGAAACAGAAAAACGCTTCATTTCTTGGATGTTTACATAATAGTCTAACGAATAAATTAGCAGGATAATTGGATAATTCACAACAGTGAAGAATCTTGTATACGATACGATACACAATACCCAACAGGCTGTTAATTAACTGCATTGTATTAAAGCTTAATTAATCTAACATTAATTGACTAAATTCCCTGTTGTACACCACCTTTGTTTCTGACTGAGTTTTATTTCATCATTGTCCTGCATTATCTTGTTTTGACGTGGATTTGTTCTTTTCCGACGTGCAGTAGCATCAGAGATGAGGCTGCTGTGTGTCACACTTTAAGAATCAAAGTGACCGGAGCACTCAAACTGCTGAAGTCACACATTTAATGTCGCTGCTGTGCTTTGCCCTTGTGGCCGTCTTTGAAGTACTGTATTGCAATGTAACTGCTTGGAGCCACTGTTTTTTTTACAGTACTTGAAAAAAGTCAAGGATAGAAGAAAAAAAAAGAAAAACGTTTCTATAGAAAGACACGCTGTACTGAACACGTCCAGTCGGGCTTCTGAAAGCACAAAGTATCTGCAGCCTTGAGAGAGTTCATAAATGAGGAAATAATGAAGCAGACGGTGCGAAGTGTCTCACCACATTTGAGAAATCATGTTCGGTCGACATCAATAAGTAGTTGCTTTGCTTGGCTTTTCAGATGATGATAATAGTTGGATTGAAGGATTTTATATGGCAGAAATTCTGTCCCCGCGGTGCAATTAAATGGTCATCCTCCATACACTGTGCCGAGATTAACAAGCTGCTGTTACATTATATCACAAGGCTTTATTAAAATTTTTTAAAAGTGAAAAATCTAATTTAACAAATCCTCAACATGAATATGTATAAACATATTTTTTACTGCAGAATTGGCATTTGGCAGTTTTAGAACCTGTGAACTCACAGCTTGACTCACCAGGAGACTGAGCAACATCTCAAATGAGGGAGAAAGAACTTCATGGATGTATTAGGAAACCTGGAACCTGCCTCTTATCAGGCACCGACCCCCCCCCCCCCCCCCCCCCCAATTTTTTATGCGGTCAGCAAGTGAATTAAATGACTCACATCTGAGTTTTTGTGCACATTCTCATCACCCCGAGGCATGATGGGTGGCCCCAGAGCATCATGGGAGGTGACACCACTTATCAGTCTCTATGGGTCACATAGTGTGAAAATAAACCCAGGAGTCAGGAATTTTTTTGGCATATGTGCCAGACGAAATGAAATGAATGGCAGCCATTTTTCAGTCCGTTATCCAGTTTTATAATACATCCATGTGTGGCACTCACACGTTAATGCTGCAGCCATTCTAAAAGTCTGTCAATCAGTTCAGCATTCACATAATGCACAGGGCAGCTTCCCACAGTTGTCTTATGTCCTCTTCGCTGCCTGTAGTACCACAGAAATGGAGCATGAGGTGGCGTGCCTGGACATCACACCACTGGGAGAAGGTGGCGGTGAGTCACCGCTCTGCGCCGTGGGACTCTGGACTGACATCTCAGCCCGCGTGCTCAAGCTGCCCTGCTTCACAGCCCTACACAAGGAGATGCTGGGTGGAGGTGAGACAACGGGGGCAAGGGAGCGCTGTTCCTGGCTGTTGAGAGGCTGAGAGGGAGGTAGATTGAGATCATGTCGAGTCATTAGTGAAGTTTAATTCTAGAGCCTGATCGCACATGCAAAGTCCCGCCAGGCTCCACTGATCCACAGAAGCAATAATTCCTCATCAAACCCTCTTGAGGGCAAGAGAAAAGCTCCCTGAAATTAAATTCACATTGATGAGTTAAAGTTGCAAATAGAAAGAAATTGTCTACTAGATGAATCAACCAAAAAAACAAATGATTCCACCTTCACAGGATTTCACTGGATTTGGCGTAGCTGTACTAGAGTGGGAAATTTAATTAGAGATCACCTCTCAGATGACTGAGGGCTGTAGAAACTTATTTTATCAGCAATTTCATTCATAATTGTAAATAACTTTTCTCATTAGGGCAACCCTGCTGCCAACACAAATGCACGCAGTGTGTCAGTTCAGCATTTGAGACGTATTTAAGGATGTTAAAATATGCAAGAGAGGACTCCCTCTTCTGGTTAAACTAATAGAAAGAGTCAGCAGTCAGTGGAGACGGTTTCACAAAATGATGAACTGGCACATCCACAATATCTCCTCACTCTTTATTTTGCTGGGGTGTTAGATTAACCAGAAACTGAGGTCTAACGAGGACAGTGCGACTGCAGACTTATTATTAATAATAACCCGCTCTAGTCATTTTCAGCTGTGTCGCTGGAAACATTTTAACACTGCAGTTGGTGTATTAATTTAGTTGTTTATTGTCACATATTTTATTGTAAAATGGGATGCAAACAGCCCTGAGGTGCGTTCAATGAGGCAGTATGTTTGCGAGCATTTGTAAGAGGAAAAGAAAAAAACGTGTTTATTTATGTTTGATATTAAACGTTTGTGAACAGTGGCAAACAGTAAGGAGAAGTATGTCCAAAAAATGGTGTTGAACATAAACACTAGTAGTTAAATCCACTGCTGTTGTTTTTTATTTATTTATTTTTTTAAATGTTTTGGCTCAATCACTTCAAGCTTTTTGTCTTGAGAGTTTGCGATAAGGAAATAATGCATCGAATATGTTTTCATGTAAATATGCAATCTTTCCAACTGCCAGGATTTGTAGCAGCCTGGATGCTGCAGCCTTGTGGAAACTCATCCAACAATCATTTAATTAGAGCAAATGTTGTGTTTCTATCTGACTGGCCGGCAGTCAGAGAGCCTGATGGACAGAAGACTTCATATTCACCATGCGGCGTTTAATGTTATGTGCTCAGAAAGTTTCCAGCTCTGACTCATAGCCTTTATTGATGTTTCTGACAGAGACAAACTTTGCCAACATTTATCACTTCTGGTGTTCATCTGTGAGTGTGTGACTCCAGAGTGGAGGGAAAATAAATCATTGTGCTGTGTGCGTCCTCAGAGATCATCCCCCGCTCCATTCTAATGACCACCTTTGAAGGCAGCTACTACCTGCTGTGCGCTCTGGGAGATGGAGCGCTGTTCTACTTTGGTCTGGACCTGCAGACAGGTAAATCCCTCTCATCACCATCTGTTAGACAAAAGCTCCACAAACCTCTCACACTAAGTCACACTTCAGGCAGGATTGAAAGCTGGTTGTCTGTCTTCAAAAAAAGAAGTGATAATGCAATCAAACACTGTGATTTCACACATGAGTCCATCTAGAGAATATGCCAAGTTTTTACTGAGCTAAATATTACTTAGAATAGAAGAAACACTTTGCACTTAGATTTCATAAGAGGGGTGCCTTAGGAGTTTAACACTGTTAAAGGAGTAGGACTAGAAAAGTTTGTTACTCCTACGCTCTCTTTGAACATATTAGGGTATTTTACAGGGTTCCTACAGGGCCTTAAGAAGTCTTCAAGCACTGAATTTATGAATTTGGAATTAATACCTGGAAAAAGTCTTGAATTTTGATGTCTGGGTCTTAAAAATTCTGCAGTATCTAATTTCTTCAAATCACATTCCCCTCACCATCACTTTAAGACAGTACCCATGTTAATATAGAGCGTAGTATATAGCAACATCATCATATTCTGATATACTATAATATTACTGGCAACTTTCCTCACCATATTATGTTTTACCAGCAAACAGCATCTCCACATCGCCAATCTACCGTCATTCGCTGTGGTCCGTGTTAGGGACCGTCTGCAAGTTACATGTATCAGTATGAATTGATTGATGAAAAATGTTCACCAAAAATGAACAAAATGACTTTTCCCTACTCTTTTTGCTGTGATTCATCATATTCACAATGCTCTTAACTACCACAGGTGATATTTTAGTGAAAAATAGTTTATATGGACGTAGTATGCATTTAAAGGAGTTTCTGCTGGTAGGTCTGTGAAATAGGCTGCGGTGGTAAAAGACTTGAATTTAACTTGAATACACCTGTAGGAACCCTGACTTGATCCAACTTGCAATGACACATTTATTTGTAATATTTCAGTGCTTGAACTTCATCTACCTTCATCAGACAGATGGTTTATAACAAGGAGAAGTTATGTATTACATAACTTTTAAATATAAATGTATATAATATACATTCAAGTCCTTGTTGCCAAACAAGTTCACAAAATAATGATCAAGTCTATCACCACCAGCTAAATCACTCAATCACAAATCATTTTAATCAGTATGGAACTAATATTAGGTCAAATGTTTGCACTCGAAAAAATAAAATTTAAAACTGAAATTACAAGTTTTGATCTTGAATTCTGATAAAAAACATAATTGTATCCAAGTTGAAGATGAAGCTGTAAAACAAAAGATATGAATTTGAAAAGATAAACCATGCAACTAAGAGAAATGGGATCCCAAAGATCAAAACATATGAAAGTGAAACATTAAAATAAATATTTTTTTCAAACTAATTAGCAGAGTAGATCACAATTATATTTACCTGGGGGGAAAAAGTGTACACTTGATGTATTTATTAGAATTCAAGATCAAAACCTGAAATTTCAGTTTCAATTTTCATTTTATCCAAGTATAAAACATTTGACCGATATTAGCTCCATAACTGGGAGCTTATTTATTTTCAGTGGTTGTGCAGTAACACTCTCACCACCAACAGAGGGAGACAGAACTTTCACACTACAAGTTTAAATAGGGTTTAAAATTACATTCCCCAGGTGCAACAGGAAGGCACCAACTGACATGAACACAGAAGTTTGATTAAGGCACCTATTTTTATTGCTATTTCAGGCATAAATTACATATTGAAGTTTAAAACTTGTGATGTATCAAATGAATATCACATCCTAGAAGCAGCAAATTCTAACAATAGGTTGGTTAAGAACTATTCAATTTGCAGAAAAATGAAATAAAACAAAGTAACAATTAAACCAGATAAAATGTCTTAAAATGAGAATAAAATGAGTGACAGTTGAAGAAATGTTGAATAAATATATTTTCACAGCGTGCATCTTTTTCTTGAAAAATGACTAAAGTGATTTATCGATTATCCAAACAGATGCAGATGCATTATATGTTGATAGGCTAATAAAGGAAATGACTGTGTGTCTCTGTGTGAGAAACAAACATCAGACACTGATCAGAGCCAGGATAACGTTGTTATCATGTACACAAGGGTGTGAATGTAATCAGGTTACTTTGTTTTCCTCGTAAACATCGTGTCCTGAATTGAATTAGAGACAGGATCAGAATCAAGTAGAATATTGTGCGCATACAGATGAACTCATTCATGCTGCTTTGGCTACAGCTCAGTCAGTGTGAGCTGCTCAGAATGGACAATGTATCGCTGTGTATTTGTTTTACAGGGTCAGTGCACAATGATACAGCATTACTGTAAATATGCTGCTGTTAGCCCCTGTCTAAAATAATAAAACAAACAATAGTAAAGGATAAACTTTGAAAAGAAAACACCTTACAAAGACTTAATGGTGGATTTTACTTTTATTTTTTTTTCACCTATCTTTATATTAGTATGTCACTGCACTTTATTGGTTAACCCTCTATCGCATGAAATATTGCTTAGATGTGGTTAAAAAAAACGCTTTAAATGTTTTTATTACTTAAAATGGCCGAAATAGTAGATATATTAAAACAATATAAGAAAAAGTTGCAAACATAGTCTCAGGATAGTTTCATGCTATGTAAGTCAAAGGGCCTCTATTAGGTTGTATACACAATGAATTTTCCATATGTTAACAAATCAATTTAGCAAATTAGAAAACAAGACTTATAACATTAAAGTTGAATTAAATGTAAACAAAAATTATTCAAGTTTACTTGTCTCAAATAGTGAGTTCAATTTTGTATTTGGTGAACATTTTTCTAAAATTCAGAATAAAAGACAACCTTTGGTTGTGAGACAATGATGCTCACATGTCAAATATCCATGAGCAAACTGCAAACATATCCTGGTCATGTGACCTCATAAACTGTAGGTCCTTCAAAAATAAAAGCCCCCTTTTCACACCTAATTGTAAAAATGTAGATTTTATATCACAGCTTTTTAGAAAAACTATGAAATAGAGGCTTAAATGCCTCTTTATTCACAGGTGGTAATCTTGGTGCTGATTTATTCTCATTTTGAGTGGATTTAGATCTTTTTTTCTTGTCACATCAGGCACCTTGAGCGAGCGTAAGAAGGTCACTCTCGGCACCCAGCCCACCGTGCTGAGGACCTTCAGGTCTCTGTCCACCTCCAACGTCTTCGCCTGCTCTGACCGACCCACCGTCATTTACTCCTCTAATCACAAGCTGGTCTTCTCCAATGTCAACCTCAAGGAGGTCAACTACATGTGCCCACTTAACTCTGAGGGCTACCCCGACAGGTCAGCAGCACTTTTACTGCTTCAGCAGCATTACAAGAACGAGTTTCATGTTTTCTTCTTCTGTATTTAAAGCTTATCGTGTTGTTTGCAGTTTGGCTCTTGCCAACAACAGCACCCTGACCATCGGCACCATCGACGAGATCCAGAAACTCCACATCCGCACTGTTCCCCTCTATGAGTCTCCCAGGTCAGTTCTGCTGTCAGATATTGAAGATGAATTGAAGTTGGAGCGAAAATTTCCAATTGTCATCTGTGCAAACATGCTGCGTGATGTTTGTGTATTTGCAGAGACTTTGCCTGTTTGCTCGAATTCTATCTCAGCTTCTTTCTCTTGTTGTCTTTGGTCTGCTGAGTGATTATATGTCCTCCGTCGTTTAAGTGACAGCCGTGACCAATTGTTGTTAAATAAGTTATTAAAAGGTTTGTCTGCTATGCTCGTAGAGTTGGAAAACACCAGCAGTCTCCCAGGGCAACTTGTTTTGCTCGGCTTGCCACTGTTTTCTGTTTTCATATTTGGCTTCTCCCGCTCTCCTCTGTTAACTCCCCACCAGGCGAATCTGTTACCAAGAGGTCTCCCAGTGTTTTGGGGTCCTGTCCAGCAGGGTTGAGATCCAGGATGTCAGTGGCACCACCTCTGCTGTACGCCCCAGTGCAAGCACTCAGGTAGTGTAGCTGCGTGTTGTGTTGGGATAATAAACAGCCGAGGGCTTGTTTGTTTGTGTTGTTTTATGAGCGGCACACTGACTCGGAACATTATTCATAACAGCAGACTGGGAGCCTGTCAGGACAACAAATGTCTTGTCCTGTTAGCAGTTCTGCTGCAGAACATAAGAGCAAATAACTTTTCTTCCAAACATTTTTCACAATCTCTTTAGCAGTCTCTAGCAGGGCCAGCACTCACTATTACTTTCACAATTGATTCAATCTTATGATTATTTTCTCAATTAATTAATTAAAGTTTTGTCTATAAATCACCAAAGAAGTAAAATATGTTTGATTTTTTTTGCCTGTTCAACAGTGCTAACTTTAAAGATTTACTGTCATGTATGACACATAAAAGATTATCATCAAAATATTTGCCAATTAATCTTGGTTGATCGACAAATAAATTAATTGACTAATGTTGCAGTTCTGATCACTTGCCAATATGAAAAATCGAAGGACAAGCACAGGCAATAGGAAATTGCTTTCTTTTTCTTCTTTTTTCACAACACAGCTCCAGCATTCATTCTGTCCCTGACAATACCTTTGTGTAAATTTCATTTTTGGAACCACAAACCAAAATCTGGTTGTACATCCTGCCAGCAGATCTCTCTGCAGGACCTTTAGTTGCTATTCTTGGTCTGGCTTTGACATAAATAAATACATCCTCCGTTATCTTTAGGCATGATTTTATCTCTGACTATTTAGTGTTACAGTCAAATCACTATAGTCATATAACTACATTTTTTTGTGAATTAAAAAATATATAATATCATTAACTATTTGTATATCACTTTTTTATATAGAAAATGCTGCACAAAGTGCTTTACAGTAAAAAGGAGATACATAAACAACACAGATAAAGCTAGTTAACAGTAAAAAGCATAAAACAAGACTATAAGAAAAAAGGACACAAAATGGGATAAAAAGAAATAGGCTGATAAAAAAAAAAAAAATAGATTAAGCAAGGGCATAAAAATGTGTCCTGAGCTGCTGCTTAAAATTATCAACAGAGCTTTCTTCTCTTATTTTGCTGGCAGCCTATTCCAAGCTGTTGGTGCATAAAAGCAGAACGCTGCTTCTCCATACGTTTGGTATTTTCATTTTCACTACATTAAAGAGTCTGGCACCAGAGGATCCGAGAGAACATATCCCATAACCGACCTATTCTCCTTCTATAATAGGGTTTAATCCTTCTGATCGCCACTTCAGAGACGTGGAGGTACTTAGGAAGTTAAATAAAAAGACTCGCTTCTCAGTTGCTTTTTCTGCTCAAGCTAAATTTAGCTGTTGGAACGTGAGAGTTCAGATCTAGTTCACGTTAAAGTAAACATAACCTAACACGTAATGTGTGTGTTTTGTTTGATTTGTTGTCAGGAATACTGCTGATGAGATTGCTGCTGTCAAGTAAAACTCACGTCTGAAAGAGATTCTCTCTTGGAGAGCTAATCAGAACTTCAGCCAGATTTACTGTGACAGCATGCGATGTGTATATTTTCCCAAGGGGACAGCTGTGTACTTTATTTATATTTATTGCAGATACAAATGGAGCCAAAGCCTTTCACACACAATGTTCAGGAAACAGGTTTACTTGGTTTTAAATGATGCACATCTGGCCCTACAGTACAGATGATGCGGAGCTCACAGATTTGAGTTTCTGTACACCTTTTATCAGACTTTGCTTTCTTTACTCATAAATCATCATGTACATGTTTGCAGGCTCTCTCCAGCAGCGTGAGTTCCAGCAAGCTCTTCCCCAGCAGCACGTCTCCCCATGAGACGTCCTTTGGTGAAGAGGTGGAGGTTCACAGTCTGCTCGTGGTGGATCAGCACACCTTTGAAGGTGAGACAGCTGGATGTACATTTCCATTTGATCTTGCAGAGCTGCAGCGTTCATATGGTGCACTTGATGGTAAAATAATGTGCTCAGCACTGAGAATTACAATCAGGTCTAACATCATATCTGACATTGAAATGGATTCATTTCAATGGATTTTTTTATAGGATCCAACTTTACTATCATCTTAACACACGTCATGTCTGAACATGTCCGTGTATTCTTTAAGGACTTAACATAGGAGCTCACCCTTGTTCTTGAACAGACATGAAAGATTGAATATGTGGGGCTTCATATAGATCATTTCCATGTTGAAGCCCACTGAACATGTCAGGGTTTTGCTCTGTTCTATTTTGCATTGCAGATTTTCCCTGCGCCGTCCTTTTTAGAATCATCCAGGAGTTACCACACCCGCATAAATTAGAGTATTTTATATGTTAATAATATGTAAATAAGGGACTGGTTCAGTACATCGGGCCCAACACGGAGTCCCAATTTATCAATGTGCGATCAGATAACAGCCCATTTAGATGTTGTGAGATTTTCATCAATCAAACGTGTATCGTGTATATGCACAATGAATATGAACCCCAAGGAATGTGGGTAAAATTCATCAGCTATTGCTCTACCACTTGAATCTGCAGGTGTTTCAGGTTCACTGCTGTTTAATTCACATGCTACTTAACCATCCTGCATTTTCAGCTGCTGCATTATTGATATTGGTCATGTCAAACAGGTTTTATTGGATGCTTCAGGATGTTGTGGAGCATTTGATCCATTACTCCTGGGTTCTTTTTCGACTTAAAAATCCACATATGGCATCCATGTCGAGCTCCAACAGCACAACATGAATTCAGAGCATAAAGGTGAAAAGGTGTCCTCCCTTAAGAGGAGAGTAAGATGGATACATTGATAAATACAGGGTCTATGCAAAGTCACATAACTTTGAAAATGTTTAAATAAATTTTCAAGGTTGGGAATATGCTTGAATTTGAATGTACTCCTTGAAGAATGCTTGATTTTCAACATGTTTATTCTACTTTTATTACTCATTGAATCAATCCCCTAACCATCCTGTTAAGCAAACAACTGTTAATATTTGAAAAGAGAGGATCCCTTGCTGTAGTTATGAAGAAATTCTGTCTTATTTGTAGTAACAAATACTATGAAAGGGGCTTCAAGAATTTAAAAGTTTTTTGCTTTTGGTACCATAAAAGTGGGATAAAATCCTTGGCTGTTACCCTGAAAAGCTGCATGAACCCCATAAATAAAAAAAAAATCATTCTGTCTGGAGGTTTAATCAGGCAAAATACAAAAAAACAATCTGATGTAATAAAGATGTGGTACTTGGAGAATTACCCTTTATAACACAACCTTCATAGTCTTGGCCTGCAGTGAACTTGCCAAGTTGAACTGGTTTGATTTCTGGACACAGCGAGAAGAAATCAATCAGCAAGCAGAAACCCGCAGGTCAGCCAGATGGAGAGATTATTACCCAATCTGAGACAATCACTACAGCAGTGCTTCTCAAACTTTCTTTGTCAGGGCCCCCTTTGGCAGACAAATGGTTTTCAGGCCCCCATGAGCCTCAACATAATAGTCAGGAAATGGGCCAAGTTTAAACCCAAGGAAACAGTTTAAAAAATAATGAAATTGTGCAATCCCTATAACAATAATAACAATGCAGTTTAATAGACTGATCCTCAGTTGGGAGAATTTTCACATATAAAACAACACGATTTCCATACACAGCTGACACACATCACTACACACACAAAACTATGAACGTCACCAGTCCTTGAAAGGCTGCTTCAACAAATGTAGTTTTGTTACAGCGCCCACCAAAACAGCTTATCAGGACAAGCGTTTAGACTCTCAACAACATCAGAGCATTTGCAATTAGTTTGCACAAGTCCTCTAACCCTACTTGTTGTTGCATAGCTGCTCATTAGCTTATTCTAGTGCTCTGATTGGATATTTGGCTGCTCAGCATGTCAACAACACCCACAAGTGCTGCTGAAGTGGAGATTTCTGGCTCAAAGTGAGGAAAAAATATACTTTTTTAGAAAACAAAACCGCTGACTGCTGGTAAATGTAGAAGAAAGCTATAGATACAACATGGACAGTGTGAAGTAACAAATACTAAATGTGGCTATTGAGCATTATTTTTTTCGCAAGTCTGAAAGAAGACATATTATTAAAAAAAAAAACAGTAAGCAGAATCTCAAAATTGTGTGTGAGGAAAGTCACCCAATTTTGCTCCTGTGATATATCTTAAATGTGTGTTCTTAATAATCTTTTCTCAAATCTGAATACTTTAGTCATGACTAAAGAACAAAGATGTTACCTCCTGTTATCAGATGTACTGTGCTGCGCTGACACTGGTTCCTGTCTGTGTTTGTATCTCCACCAGTACTTCACGCCCATCAGTTCCTCCCCAGTGAGTATGCTCTAAGCATGGTGTCGTGTCGTCTGGGCAAAGACCCCTCTGTGTACTTCATCGTCGGCACCGCCATGGTTTACCCAGAGGAGGCGGAGCCCAAGCAGGGACGCATCATTGTCTTCCACTACACCGATGGTCAGTTCCCCAACTTTTCTCAGACTTTCTCTCCTGCAAAGAAAGCTGACTCCTCAGCCTCATCCTGTTTGTTCTCTCCTGTTTTTCCCCTTCATCCCTCTACTCTGTCCTATTTCTTTACTCCACGGACTCTTTGTCTCTACCACACTCATGTTTCTCTCTTCACTTTATCATTTTCTTATCAGTCTTTCCCCCTCTCAGCACCATTGATTCCTCTTCATTTCCTTTCATACTCTGTCCCTTTCAAGGTACATCCTCTCCCTTTCATTTATCCTCCTGTAGCGGTTTCATTTCAGACTTGTATTCCTTCACCTACTTTTGTTTATAACCTTTTTCTCATCCTCCTCTGCAGTAACATCACAAAGATCGTGTTGGTACTAGTTTAGATTGACATTAGACTGTACTTTTTTCTTACAGGAAAGCTGCAAACTGTTGCTGAGAAGGAGGTGAAAGGAGCTGTCTATTCTATGGTGGAGTTTAATGGCAAACTGCTGGCTAGCATCAACAGCACAGTGAGTGTTTGATGGGTTTTGACTTGACTTTTTCCTCAAGAAACTGCAACAACTATTCATAATAATCATAGTACACCAAATGTATACATCATGTTCAAGGACGCTTCACAGTAAAAATTTCTTCTAAGACTTAAGAAAAAAAACATATAGCTTGAATGGATGTTCTTCTAGCTACAAAAGATTTTATCAGATTATATTTTTACCTTTCAGACCTCGTGTCAAAATGTTTTCAGAGTTGTTAACACGAGTCAAACTGTATGGCGGAAAGCCAGAATGATTCTAATACTATTAAAATCATGATGGCTGCAGGGTGCCATCCACATTATGATGCTCTGCTCTTTCAGGAGCAATAAGAATAAAAAAAGAACTGCACATAGTAACAGAATAAGTAAACAAATAATTTATTAAAGAAAACTCGACTTGAGCAAACCAGGAGGTGTACAGTCAGTAGTGAAGGAGAGTGTTGGAGCCATGAAAGTGTAGGTGCTAACCTAAACTATCTGAGAGGCTTGGGCAATATTTGAGCCAAATGCGATATTTTTCACGATAGAAATATAATTTTTATAAGCTTCATTTACATGGAGCTTTATTTCCCTGCTTTGCTTCCTCTACAATGCATCTGGTGTGTGGTGATATAAAATAGTTTTTATGTAACGTTGTACTTTATGTTTCAGTTATTTCTCAGCAGCTTTGATAAGACGTGAGACTTGCAGCAGACCTACAGTTTTCTGAGAGTTTGTTCCAGATATGTGGAGCATAAAAGCTTTAATATTAACGCACACTGTGGATATTGTTGAGTAAGCAAAGCGGGGACATGAAGCTCAGACTTGCAGAGCATGACAGACTGTAAACAAATTGAATAATTAAAAATAACTCAATTTGATATTATGATTGCATACAGTGGAAATTTTGTGATATTTTATGTATAGAAAATTGGCCCAAGACTGATATTTTCACAAAATAATAAAACATGACCTAGAATTTGTCAAAGCATTTGACACAGTCTGAATTACTTTGTTTGAATCAATGTCAGATGATGGAACTTTCAAAAGAATCCAGACAGTTAATTCTTTTATTTTCTATTTGGTCCAAAAGACATTTATTATTTTCAACTTTCACCAGGGAGACAACCTCTGGAGGCGTTCTGACTTTCATTATTTAAGATCTGCTCAAGGTGAAAGTGCCTCCTCAGTTATTTAATAATGATTCATCCTGTATTGATCATCATGCTCATCGACACTGAGCTATAGAAGGATTAAAAGACAGACTCATCTTAAGCTATTAAGAATCAAACAAACACAGTTCGCATGACACTTAGTTTCCTCCCTCTACTGATATATCTTCTTTAACATTATATTCATTAATATTACCTTGATTTTATCTAAACACATACAAAAATACACAATACAAATCAGTAGAATGGCTGTAAAGTGGTTGTATAGGTGAGGTAAGAAACCTGTCAGGGCTCATGTTAAAATCTCATTACAAATTAAAGATTTAAACTATGAAAAATGAAGTAAAAAAACAAGCATACAACATCAATCAAATAAAGAGAAACAGCAATAAATGAAAGTGCAGGTAATGTACAGTAAGGATGTAAATGAACCAGTTGGCCAGACGATCTGATCTTCATTGTACAAAACCTGAAAGAAATAATTCAACATCAATCACCTTGATGACTTGCAGTAAGTTTACATTTCAGATATTTCAATCTTAAACTTGGGTGCATATTTTTGTTGGCAGCTCCTCTGAATCAAAGAAAAAATGTGTCCTCCTCAACTTGTTATGTGTCAATCTTCTCAGTCATCAAGGAGAAATCCATCCTACGGTAGCTCACCACTTTCTTCTTCTGACAGTGATCTTGGTGGATACAACATTCTTATATCAATGAATTGTGCTCTTGAATGATTTATTATAATTGACTTATTATTTTAGTGATATTAGTTCCATTAATTGGACACATCGTAGTGGTGAATTGTTCCGACAACATCTAAGCTGAAAACAATGAATTATTCTGTCATATGTATTCAATCAAACTTCATATCTGGAACATGTGAATATTTATATATTTAAAAAAAATGTTGCTTAAAAATTTCACACAGAGGTTTGACATAAACTAAAATGTTTTTTATTACATACTACTACCTATTTCCATACATTTAGTAACTATAAAATGAATATTTTAAATAATCAGGCATAAAACATGTGCTGAGAACAGGGTCATTCGTCAGCACAAATACTGTCTGAGCTTCAACACAATCAATACGGATCTGTTGTTTTCTTGTTTGTCCATGAGGAGGATGTTTCCTGCTGGGCAATCTGTTCAAACAAATAATTCCTCAAATCACTGCACAGAGGGCAGCAGAATACTAAACTGAATTCATCCACCACAATACTGTGATCACATAAAGATTTAGACATGTCTCTTCAGGTTCACCTTTATATCTGCGAGCAGAAAAGAACCAGTTCTGACCTGATCACACACTGACCTTTACCTTCTCTGTAAACCTGTTTGTATGTGTTGCACAGCAAGATATATCGGAATAATTGAAATCAGAAAGAGAAAATACTGCAGCGATGTCTCTTGACTGAGTTTAACTGTGTGCCTGATCAGAGTTAAACATATTTATTCGGTTTGACACCTTTAGGCAAGGCAATTTTACTTGTATCGCACATTTTAACAACTTCTCTAGAGCCGTTGTTTGGTTTGTCTGTTGCAGTGCAACATGATGGGCTCCACGGAAGGACACTTGACCTTTAAGCCAGTAGTGGAGGTAACGGAGGTAGTCGCGTTGCCTGATTGGCTTCTCTGTAACAGAGACAAGTCGGCATGATGGAATTACACACATTATCGTGTTAAGGCTCTGCAATTAATTGAATTTTGATTGCAATTTCAATTTGCTTGTCAAACGATCTCCAAACTCGTATAACCGAGTTGAAATGATTTTTGGCTTTTTTAATTCCTGAAAGAGGGAGCGCAAGTGAGAGAAATGTTATTTATAAAGGAACACTTTGGGTTCCTAGAATCTGACGAGGAGCAGAAGCAACATAACAGGCAAGAGTCATTCATTCAGCACAAGTCATTCATGCTGAATAGATGCATTGTGTAAAAATAATTGTCTGATTATTCACCATTCCAATATTGACCAAAATAATGATAATTGATAATGATTTATTTCCATAATCAAGCAGCGCTATATTGTGCATTTTTTTTTTTTAAAAAAAAAGGTAGCACAAGGTGGTGTCTTCTTTAGAGCAATATCACAGGATGATAGCTGAAAACAATCCAAAACCATTATACTGTCACCACCATGTTTCCCTGATGAGAGAAGGTTGAGTCTCATCAGCAATATTGAAAATCTCAATCACATTTTAGGTAATTTCTGCAGAAACAGAGTGAATTCCAAAGGGTTCATTTTCAAGTCAGAACACATTTATATTTGCTATTCCTGCAGCGTTGCTGAGCTCTGAGCTGAACTCTGGCACCACCCAGATGTTCTTGATTCCTCTCTGACATTCAGCGAACAGCAGTCAGATCTGGAGACGCTCTGTAACTGACTCTCCCCAAGGTCCGGCCCATGTGAACCGCTGGGCGTAATTAGCCGTTAACTGTTCATGTAATGTGTCAGCTGATCACTCAGACTGTTAATCACTTCAGCATCAAACTCACTGAGGCGAGTCCCATCTCCAGCGATAGAGCATGAGACAGAAACGTCAGTTCATCAAATAGTCCACAGCTAATCGTCCGTTTTCTACGTTCGTTAACAAACGATTACTCTCCTTGATTGCTCGTGTCAGGTGCGTCTGTACGAGTGGACGGCCGAGAAGGAGCTCAGGACTGAATGCAACCACTACAACAACATTATGGCCCTTTACCTGAAGACCAAAGGAGACTTCATCCTGGTGGGGGACCTGATGAGGTCCGTCCTGCTGCTGGCTTACAAACCCATGGAGGGCAACTTTGAAGAGGTGAGAGTGAAGGAGGAGATACTGAAGCGCTGAAGGGCAAACTAGTGCTGGGATGTTTATTTTTACTTCAGGCTAAAGCATCCGTTTTTATTTTCACCTGTTCTGATATAATCACACATCAAACCAATATTTGGACTGTAGCTGTTTGTCCACAGGGGCATGTTTTACCATCGCTTTTGTAGCCTGCATATACCTCCCAGCCTTTAGATCATTACTCAAACAGATTAGAGAATTGTTGTAGCCTTCAGAGCTAACTAATCAGACAAAGCGGGCTCATAGGAGAAGGGTCTTAAAGAAACAGCAGCTAAAATGTCCTGTTGACTGGGGGTGAGAAAAAATATTGATATTGCAGGATTCATGACACTTCCCCTTGAGATTCCTCAGCAATATGATAATGCTAAATCTGGGTAAGTAAATAAAACATCATCATGATGTGTTCAAATGTAATATTAATATTGCAGATTGTAGCTTTTTGTGAGAAACTTCAATAAATGGGTCAGTGACAAATCATGCTTGGCAAGATGAGAATGTCTTAAAATTAATAAATTCTAAATTAATTTAAGAATCATTCATCTCTCAAAATGTATATTTTTTGTTTATTTTGCTTTCTTGTCATTTGAATGTCCATTTTTATCATTTTCTTTTTAAAAAAATCTCGATTTTGAGTGATTCTTTTGAAATCCCAATTGGTAAAAACAAAAAAGAATGGTAATTCTTAAATATTTAATCCACCTAGAATATAAAACTAGTTCATAGCATGCGTTTTCAACTTTTTAAAACCTTTTTAAGAGAGTTAAACTATCTGGTACCAAGTTTTTAGGGTTACACCACATGTCAGTTTTGACATTATCCCAAATACAGTTGTTTGGATGGGAAATGCGTTAGAGACTGAATTATTACCTGTTTAAAAAAATGATTGTAAAGCATCAACTAGAGTATTGATAGGTGAATTGATACAATGCTAATTATACCCATCTCTATTTATCACCCCAACTTCCAGGAGTTAGAGTTGTATCAGGCTGACTTGTTTAAAGTCAGCACTTCTTTGTATTTAATCAGAGACAAGAACCGCTCTGGTCCTGGACCAACTCCTCTGTGTGTCCTGTTTAATGTGTTTTGGTCAGATTGCACGTGACTTCAATCCTAATTGGATGAGTGCTGTGGAAATCCTGGATGATGACAACTTCCTGGGGGCAGAGAATGCCTTCAATCTGTTTGTCTGCCAGAAAGACAGGTGAGAAGCTGCAGCTCCACTCGTATAAACCATGAATAAAACTCTAGAAATTCCATTTTAATGGTGCAGGGAGATTTTTTTTTTCCCTCACACATGAATTTCAAATTTTCCAGTAACATTTATCCACTGAAATCGAATTTCCTGCTGTCAGCAGAGTCTCATGATGATCATAATAATTTACTACTATAAAATTTTATATATATATATATATATATATATATATATATATATATATATATATATATATATGTATATGTGTATAAATATATATATATATATATGTGTATAAATATATATATATATATATGTGTATAAATATATATATATATATATATATATATATATATATATATATATATATATATATATATATATATATATATATATATATATATATATATATATATATATATATATATATATACATACACAGACCTAGGCACACAGATAGAGAAGTATCAATGACATAAGTGTGCACTGCATTGTCCTTGCCGCATTTCTTTCTTGAGTCATTTCATCCTTTGACGTGTGTTTATTTGAAGGAAAGAAGACAGATGTGGTCTCAAAGTGATCGTGTTTCATTTGTGCCACCACTTGTTACCAACCTAATACATCAGCTCGGACCACTCAATGCTTTTGACCTTTATTTTTGTATCGAATCTCTCTTCTGTTGCTCTCTCCACTGTTCCTCATCCCTTCATCCATTGCATCTCTATCATATTCTGACCTTTGCCAGCACGTCTGAAATCTCTGCCCCGCGCTTAATCCATCACTGTTGCACCAAACAGTCTCTTATCTTTCTTTTTAATGTCTTTTTCTCTTTGACTTTACAACTTTTGTGCTCTTTTCTGGAACAAACTCTCATAAAACTGCAGGTCTGCTGTAACTCTGTTCTTTTAAATCAAGGCTGCAGTTTCTGTTTGCCTTTTATTAATATCTTTCTCTGCACTATAACTTTTACACTCCTGTTTTATTAGTTCTGTCTATTTGAGCTTATTCTTATTTATTTAACCCTTATCTTATTGAAAAGTATTTTTATAATGCCTCATCTGCCTTTTACATTTTGTCTTGATGCCTTTTGTTTTTATGTGACTTTGTTGAAATGTGCCTTTCTCCACTTTTTATCTTAATATTCTCTCTTTCTTTTTTTCCCGCCATTCTTCCTGCACTCAGTGCGGCCACCACAGACGAGGAGCGGCAGCATCTGCAGGAGGTGGGGGTCTTCCACCTTGGGGAATTCGTCAACGTCTTCTGCCACGGATCACTGGTGCTGCAGAACCTGGGCGAGAGTTCCACACCCACCCAGGGCTCCGTGCTGTTTGGCACGGTTAACGGCATGATCGGTAGGTACATGGACAACATAAGCATTTGCACAAACAAGTAACTACAGAAATCATTGTTTAGAGTTTTGAAGCGGTTTTATAAAGTTGGAAGTGTCCAAAGGAAACTCTCGGGTTTCTCCTAGTCAACAGTTTAGGGGTCTTATGTTTATTATTTCAGTCGGATGTTCATATTTAACTTGGCCACAGTTTATAATGAGATAAACATTTGTAGAAATCATCTCTGAGCTGCAGGCTGCTCTATTTTTTTGATAATTCCCAATTTCCCAAATTGAAAATTTCCTCCTTTTTTTTTAAATAAAAAGTTTTAAGCCATTAGCCTGCCTGTGGAGCTGAAACACTAACGTTATCGGTTTCTTAATCTATTGAGACCTGGAAATTGAACCGTAAAGCTCCCCCAGTATAAAAAGGTAGAGCTGGCAATAGCAGAATAGCTCAGTGTCCAGTTTAAAGACTGTTGGATTGAGCACAAAAGTCTCATTTTCAGTATTTCCAATAATCAGATGACTGCGGTAAGGAAACCTCAGACCAATTAGGGACTTCACAAACCATTTATTCCCAACTAATGTTTCCCTTTTACAGCTCATTGCTCAGATTGAAACCAGTAGCTTCATCCTGGCAATAATGATGGACAGAGCGCTCCCACCACACCAGCATGCAGCACACTGCTGCACCTCTACACCTTCTTCCATCTTTTTAAAATGTCCCTGAGGAAAGTTTAACAGGAAATAAGAGCAACCGCATACATTCCAGTAAAAACTGTCCCGCAATAACTCATAAACCAAAGTGGGCTGCCTGTGTAAGGAAGAAAAACCGCCTGCTAGTCTTATCACTCCTGGAGACAGCGAGATGTAGCTGCACAACATATGATACAATCAGACGACACCAACACGGTTGTGGTTCCAGAGTGGAATGAGATTCTTTTTCTTGAAAATCCGGAAATTGTGTGACAGAACAAATATACAGGTGGAACAAAGGTATTTGATTGGACCATTGAAAACGGGCACGACGAATCAGACAGCAGCTAACATTCACCTTAAATTCTAGCGTAGGGCGACCACCCGCCTTGATTAACAGGTGGACCAATTCAATCTGATGAAACTTCTGATTGGATATTATGTTTAATTATGTTTAATATTATGTTTATACATCCAATATTACATGCTACTTTGAGACAAACAACAATAATTATAATAACTCATGGAGATAAATGAATTCAGCATGAGGTGAATTTTTATAAAGATTACCACAGTTTTAGCGTTTGTTTGTTGAAAGAAATTGTTTATTGACAAAAATTTAATCTGAAACTATGCTAATGACAATTAATAGTAAAGATCCTTTTTTAACTGCTTTCAGAATTTGCTTCCTGTGTTTTCTCCCTGGGGTTTCAGACTGTTGCTCAGACAAAATAACTTATTAGAAGATGAATTTATTTCTGTAGTCTCTGTAGGTTAAAAGATTAAATCTGTGATTCGAAAGTATTCAGCAGATCAATCGATAGTGAAATTAATGTGTTTATACCGTCTATTTCCTCTGAACAGTTCCTGGAAAGATTGTTTTGACACTTTCGCAGCTCCGCATGCAGAGACACACTTTGCATTACAAATCAATAGAACTCCTTCTTTTGGTGCACTGTGAATTCTGATGCAGATCAACCCCCCTCCCTCGGGTACCAGAATAATGCATCACTCTAATCTCACTGAACTTGCATGAAGGGAAGCCTGCCGCTCCCTCAAAGCTCCGCATGTGACTGAGATTCAGCAGGAAATCGCTCTCACAATAAAATGTCAGATGCATGCTTGTGAATTATTGAAGTATTGAGATCCTGCTACTTTAAAGTCATTTCACACCAAGTGTGAATTTAATTAAAAAAAAATTATTTCATGCGATATAATGGAAGCTCGCCCACCAGGGCTTTGGTACAGCGAGGCTAAATCCAGAAGTACTTTGTCCTCTGTGGGTTTAAAGCTGTGAAAGTACATGTTTGACCAGTGAAATTGTTTTTGGTTGATTTTCCAAACCGAGATAAGACAAAAATGATGATGATGGTGAATGCTGAAGCTGAAACCTGTGACAACTTTACATATACATGCAATGAAGTCCACTGGGGGAGCAAAAGCAAAAATGCCTCATGTATTATGGTGATATCAGGTAAATTGTGCCACTTCTTGGTAAATCGCTTGGAACAATAACACAATATCAAATATGCATTTTCTGTGTATATTTATCCCTAATAATGACTATTTCTGATAATTTTGTGTTGGGATTATATGATCAAATATACTGATTTAGGCCTTATAAAATGGTCCATCTCCTCAGGTTTAGTTAACAAAATTAACAAAAAGGGTTTAGTTAGATTTGTCATGTCAGGCTTCAGTCTAGATTTGAAGTAATGTCTCATTTACCATAGAAAAATAGAAACTAATCAAATCGCCTGTTACTTGTCAAGTACAATTCTGCCAACAGTTTGAAATCCTTTTTAGTCATTGCCTTTAATTTCCAGAGAGGCTGGGGCCCCCAAACCTTAATGGCCCATTTTACCTGTTATACTATATATATCAATCAATTAATGGAATCCCAATATCCACCCGTAGTCAGGAGGACAGTTATGTGCTTTCACCTGCTGCAAGACTTTCCTTATATGGAAATCACTCGCTGAGTTGCAGAGTGTTTTCCCATATTACGTTTGTGTATCTGTTTCCTGAATACACACGTAGCTCCTGAATCAAACAATGGAAATTTCCAGTATTTACCCAGCAATGAGGACCTCGTCTTCACTGCAGCTGCTGCTTGATTCCATTTTAAGTTCTTCTCTTCTCAAAACATATAAAAAGAAAATGGAAGGCCGTGATGTGAATAAGTGGTGGATAATACACACTGGGACTGGTGTTCATAGTTGTGCATGCAGGTCCTCCCACTGCACTGCCATGAAACTTGCTTTAGCAGGACGAAGTCACAGTAATGATCTTTTAAGTTATTCATTATAAAAAGTTTTTCAGTTCTATTATGAATGCAGCTCTTCTGTGTGGATGAAAGGTATTCACCATCTGTTTCCAGGACTGCTGACGGCAGACATCTGTCTCTAAATGATTCTGTTTAAAATGTGGCTGGTGATTGATGTGTGTGTGTGTATTTTTGTGTGTGTTTGTTAGGCCTGGTGACCTCACTCTCTGAGGGCTGGTACAGCCTCCTCCTGGACCTGCAGAACCGCCTCAACAAGGTCATCAAGAGCGTGGGCAAGATTGAACACAGCTTATATCCTTCTCATATTCTTATACTATATACTTCCCTCACCATCTGTCACCATCTGTCACAGCGGTGGGACAGGCAGCAGGTATGAACTGCAGGTATGAGCTGCAGGTATGAGCTGCAGGGACAGGTTTGTAGTGTCGTGGGCGGTGAGGAGAGTGAAGTGACAGAAATACTGAGGTTGAGGTTGAAATCCACTTCAGGGAAGTGTAACTGACACCTGTGAATATGGCTGCTCTCTCATATTATCCTGATATGATTTATAACTCTGACCAGGACTTGAGTAGATTAGCCTGGGTAGACCCATCCTTCCTTGCACACGAATTCACTTCGCTCTGCAATTCAGTCTGGATGCCAAGGACCCAATTTTCCCCTCAGCGTGGGAACCAATCACAGAACAGGGGAGGGTGCAGCAAGACGATGACGCAACACAGAAGCAACTTTGTTGATTAGTGTGGATCCAACATGGCGGCAGACAGTAATTTACCTTTCGATGCAGCCTTAGAAATTGTTCTAAGTAATTAAAACTGCAAATTTATTTAAAATACATACGTACAGATGCATATCATTGAAATTCATAGGCCTAATAAACGCCTCTGGGCTTTCATAAACCACAACTCCAATACGAACAAATGAATGGATGGTCTGGTGTTAGCCAGGCTAGCAGTAGATTTTATTCATACAAATAGAACAAATAAAAAATAAAAATATATTTATTAAAGAGATGTTGCCTTGATTGACAGGTAGACTAATTCATTCTGATGAAACTTCTGATTGGATATACCGGTAATAAATATTATGTTTATACACATTACTTTGAGACAAACTATAATTCTATTAACTCACAGAGAAATACATTCAGGGGAATTTTTATTAAAGAGATGTGTTATATCATAAAACCTCATATTAACCGCTGTGATTGGCCACTGCAGCGTGATGTCATGTTGTTTTTCCAAAAGCGTATCCCGTTTCAACTTTTAACATTTTTTTTTTTTTTTTTTTTATTTATTGGCCTTTCCTCCCGCAGCCCAAACACTTCCTTCATTCAAACGAGTGAAGACTGGTGTTTTTACTGTAGCCTGATCCTGTGTGAATGCAGCCTTTAAAAAGCCCTCGAGGTATTAAAAAGTCTTACATTTCATTTACGGGGTGAATTAAACATCTTTTCTTGCTGCCTGTAGAGATCTACATTTTCTTGATGTGATTTATGAGAGGAGCTGATAGATCGTTTTAGCTACTGGAGGCTGGTGTGACAGTCCAATGTGTTGCACGACTCTGTTTTTACAAAGGTTCAGTCAATGCTGTCAGACCGCGAGATTGTCATTACAGCTACAACAGCGAGGAAGCTATTTCACCCCTAATTAGCAAGTGTCAATTTGAGCCAAAACTCTGAAGTCAAATTTAATTAAAATTTCTAATTATTTTATAATTGGCTAACCCATCCATCAATCTCCTTCTACCTTTCCGGTCCTTAAATAATATCTTTGAGAAATAGGAGGTGTGAGATGAAATTTAAATCACTGAAACATCATTTAAAGGTGTAACATCTTTGATGTTTTGCTCACTCATCCTGTTTGGCTGCAGCTCCTGCATGGAGAATGGTCTCAGTACTTCTGCCTGCTCCTCTGAGTATTAGTAATCCAGTGGTGCCCAGATTCCCTTCACATCAGGCTGAATCTGTGTAAACGGTTTGTTACTGTAGCTGAAGTGTGATTCTCAGACACAGCAGCAGCCTCTTATTGATTTTCCTTGACTCGGCTGCACCTGGAGGTCCTTCCACACGGAGAGGAAGACAGAGCAGGCCACAGGATTCATCGACGGGGATCTGATCGAGAGCTTCCTGGATCTGGGCCGAGCAAAGATGCAGGAGGTGGTCAGCACTCTACAGGTAAGAGCTGGTGTTCAAGAATAGAACAGAATATATGTTCAAACCTTTCCTACATGTAGACAATACTAAACTATCTGGACAGCTTCTATATCTCATTGCCAGGTTTTATGAATAAAACAAGTAAAACAAATAAAAAAAATAGATTGATTCTGTGAGTTCTAACAGAAAAAGTCTAAGTCTACATTCACGCCACAAACTTAAGAACTCAATTCTGATTTAATGCTCAGATCAGATTTTTTTTGGTGCTTCATATATATTTTTAAAAATAATAATAAAAATACTAATAAAACAGACAAATCAAGAGTAAGAATGCCCTAAACAACAACTTCCTCACTTCTTATCTATTAACCCAAATACACACTACCTTTCAAATGTTTGGGGTCACTTAAAAATGTCCTTATTTTTGAAAGAAAAGCACTGTTTTTTTAATGAAGATAACTTTAAACTAATCAGAAATACACTTTATACATTGCCAATGTGGTATTCTGACTTCAAATGTCTGTTTTTTGGTGCAATATCTACATAGGCGTATAGAGGCCCATATCCAGCAACTATCACTCCAGTGTTCTAATGTGTTTGCTCATTGCATCAGAAGGTTAATGGATGATTAGAAAACACTTGATGCTATCATGCTAGCACAGCTGAAAACAGTTTAAGTGGTTAGAGAAGCTAGAAAACTGACCTTCCTTTGATGAAAGCAGAGTTTGAAGGAAAAAAATATAAATACAAATACAAAATAATTATTACTAACCTTGACAATGTCTTGACTATATTTTCTATTCTTTTTACAACTCACGGTGGTAAATAAAAGTGTGATTTTCATAGAAAACACAAAATTGACCTCAAACCTTTGAACTGTAGTCTATACAATATCAATAAAAAATAATAATAATAAAGAAGAAGAATTTCCTTTTTAAGACAAAGGAAATATGAAAAATAAATACAGGAATAATAAAATGGTCAATCAATATTAATAGAATAAACAGCAGGCCCCAAAAAGCAAAGTAAAACAAAAAAATAATTTAAAAAACATGTAGGATATACTGAAAAGCTTCATAAATCCATACGTTGCCTGTTGATTGAACTGTACCTGGCAGCAGCGAGGCTCGTCTCAGTCTGGTGTCGTGTGATTGCAGATCGATGACGGCAGCGGCATGAAGCGTGAAGCCACAGTGGACGAGGTCATTAAGATCGTAGAGGAGCTGACGAGGATCCACTAGCCTCGCTGACGCTAGAGGAGAGAGAGACTGGCATGGAAGGGAACGGTTTGGTTTTGCAGATTTGTAAATAGTTATAAATAAACAGTGTGTGCATGTTCGTCCTTCAGACTTTAATGAATTGTTGTCAGACCTTGAGGAAGCTGCACACTGAGTGAAGCTCTTCATTTAGACCAGAGTCTCCAGGCGAAGTGCTGATCATCCTGTTTTGACAACAAAAACCAAAGTAAAGACACCGGTCTGTGACTGCGTCCGTGCGAGCGTGCGTGTGTATGTGTGCGTGCGTGTGTGTGTGACACTGCGTCCGTGTGGAATAATGTGTGACTATAAGGAGGAAAAACAGAGACTTTCCTCACCAAAAAACTTTCTTTGACATATTTGTGAAGCTTCAGGCAGGTTGAACATTAGCAGACAAACACACACAATTTAAACTGAGTGATTTACACTTTTCAAGTTTATTATTGAAGTCTGGAGTAAACACGCTGTATGAAATATAAAATGAGGAAAATGATAGATTTATAGCTATTTTGTCTTTGTGATGTTTTCTTTGTTTATTCTAATAAACTTTGCTTTAGTACTGTTAACACCTGAGTCTGTTTCACATTTATTTTTACTATTTAAAGTACAGTATTTTATAGACATCTTTACATGTGTGTGAAAACTAATGCAGTGTTTAATGAAGCAGGAATTATTCAGTTATTTTTAATTATTCAGGCTATTCTTAATAAACTGCTATTTTCATAATTGATTAATTAATGTCTGTTAAGCAGAAATATCCCAAGTTGAAGAATTCCTGTGGCAGCAAGACTGGCTGTATTATGACTATTAAATTGCTCAGTTTGTCAACATGAGAGAGTAAGAAGTTATATCATTTTGACATATATTTATTTGAAAAAAAAACTTTTTAGAATATTTTTATTCATGTTTGTCATTTTCATGATGACAATAAATACTTATAATACTTGTGTTATAATGAGAACAATATTTGGAATACGCTGGATATAAATTGAAGTCAGCACACACCTGTCACCATTTGAAGTGCCTTTTCCTGACATTTTTGTAGCCACATCATCCAGCACAAGCCATCTAGATCCACAGAGAACTTCACACACATCAGAGGGATCTCATTGTTAAAACATATCAGTCAGGTCAGGGATACAAAAGAATTTCCAAGGAATTAAATCTATCATAGAACACAGTAAGGAAAACTGGTCAGGGAGGCTGCCAAGAGGCCGACAGCAACATTGAAGGAGCTGCAGGAATATCTGACAAGTGCTGGCTGTGTAGTACATAACAATCTCCTCTTCATACATCTGTGCTATGAAGTCTAGTGAATATAACATCCAAGCCTGGTTTAATTTTGAAAAAGACATTTGAAATCCTCTATGGTCCAATGAAACCAAGGTTGAATCTTTTGGCTATAATCCAAAAGGTTTTGGCAGAAAAACAACACTGCTCCTCACCAAAAGATCCATGTGAGCCAGCACCACGCTGAGACTCCTACCCAAAAAGACTGAGAGCTGTAAGAAAAACCAAAGATGCTGCAACAAATTATTAGTTTAAGCGTTTGCATATTCATCTATCCAGGATATTTTAAGTTGTTTTTCTCCTTTAAAGGTTTCAATTCTCTTTTAATTGAGTTGTACAGGTTATAGGTCACATTAAATGTGGAAAAAAGTTGTGAAATTGTTGATCTTGGTGTTTAATGGGTAGTGTAGACTTTTTATATCCACTGTATCTCAGAAACTACACTGTTACTGCTGCTGAACTGGGTGTGATGAAGGTTTGAATAGAGTAGAGAGTAGAGTAGAGAATAGAGCAGAATAATGAATAATTCTACTAAGCAACCTCGGTGGTTGTTATCAGCATACTGACAATCACAATTGGCCAAATAACCAAAAGTGAAATATTAGAGGTTTTTGAAAACCCATGAACTGTTCTATTATGAGAAAAGATTTACATAAGAAAGACATCTTATAACAATGAAGAACATTTTTAGAAATCTGTTAGAATGATGTTTTCTACAAGACAGTTTTATTATAACAGGGAAATGTTATGGCCTGTTTTGCACTAGGGTGGAAGTTCTGAATTCGTTGTCCTCTATGCTTTGGTGTTATAATCATTGACTCATTCATTGCTGTTGAATTTTAAATATGTAAATTTAGGCTTTGGGAGATTGTGAATTTTTTTGTGTGTCAATTTGATAACATTTTTTGGATGTTATACATTTGATATATTTTAAGCAGGACAGAAATTGAAGTTGTTTTTGCTTCTCAACAGTGAATAAATCCAAGGTAACTGTAGATCTGTCTCAAATTAGTTATTGATGGCCTTAAAGTTTGAAATTTTGAGCTTTACAAACACTCAGTGTATGTTAAGCTGGAGAGTTTTTACATGTGTGTAAATTATGTGTAGCTGAAAATCAGGTGTATTTAACATAATGAAATTACTGTTGTAAGCATTTCTGTTGATGTTTTAGAAACAACATAATTATAATCAAAATATAAATACATTCTAATCTTCTTCTGAATGCTGAATAACATTTCTTTATTCAGTAATGAAAGAAATAGTACCATTTACTCACTAAACATGCAAGTAGCTGCTATATTTTTTTCTCTCTCACCCACTATAGAAATCAATGATAATCTATTGAGCAGCTGTTAACAAGTTAATTATGCACCCTGCTGCACAATACTATGACATTAGTTGTGAATTGTAAACAAGGCTAATTTGACATGCTAAATAAAAAAATAAATAGCAAAAAGTCTACTAAAAAATGTGTCTGGCCTAATTAGTTTTTATTTTGGAGTAAGGACAAAGAACAGAATAGGGAGTATTGATTCAAATCCTAACAATACCATCCCTAAAGGTGCAGTCAGGTTTATTTGTCCCCAGCTCTGGTTATAGTGTCTAAACAGACTGGTGTGAATCTGTAACTATGCTGATATTTTGAGAGTAATGTTAGCAAAATACACAATTTTAACTGGAATGATTTAAATATAGTGCCTCGTGATAGGTTGGTGACCATCTGGGGTGTATCCCTGCCTCTCTCCTGTAATGTGCTGGGATTGGCTCCAGCAGACCCCCGCGACCCTACTGAGGAATAAGCGGGTATAGAAGATGAATGAATTATTCATTTTTAGAAAAAAAACATTGCAATTATGTGGCTTATTTTGTTCATTGCTCAACATTCACAGTATGTGATGTGTGCTGTGTTCTAGAAGGCCAGAGATCACATAATCCACCATCACTGTAGCAACCTATTCACACATTCAAGGCTCTCTCCTTCTTTTCTATGAGCTGCTGTAAAGCCGACTAGTTCTCATAAACCTTGTCAGTGTTTTAACCATAATTCATCTTGATCTGTGCTTCAGACTATGCCATGTTGGGACCTTGAATTTAAGAGAGCTGATCCTGGAAACTTTGGATTTGATGTTGAAGATATATGGGAATCAAAATTAGATAAATGGTACAAGAATTGGTGTAATACTCATTTTTAGAAGCTGATGGATGGATGGATGGACGGACGGACGGACGGACAGACGGACGGATGGGTTCACAATATTTTTTGTTTTATTTATATCGTTTTTAGGTGTGTCGTCCTGTTCATGCTAACTATTTGAAGATTCTATCATATTGCAAGTAATAGGGGACATCCACAGTCCTGTGCAAAGATTTATTTAAAAGTTGATCTGAAGCTAATATGAAGCTTCACTATCCAAATTAATTAAACTGAGTAAATAGTTTCAGTTTAAAATGTTTCTAAAAGTCCCTCTTCTTGTTACGGGACTTCCACTACAGCTCCACAGGGAAAAACAAAGATGCAATTGATGTGATTAACTCAGACTGCTTAAAACTCGTAAGCTTCACATCTACTTTAAACCACTGTGTGGACTCACCACAAAGTTTCTCTATTACTTAGATTGAAAACACATTTCAAGGATCTTTTAAAATCCAGCGTGAAGAGGAGGAATGAATACACCAAAGAAAATCTCTTTCACTCTTCTCACAGACACCCGGCTGCTGTTTTTGCACACACTTTAATTATTGTGAAACACTTCATTAAGGCCACAGCTAAAATAACTGGTGCAGATCTTTATGTAGAAAAAGGAAGTTAATTAAAGTTCTTATTCAGGCTGAAATGTTTGCATCTAGACCCACTTTCTCCTTTTAGATGCAACAGTTGGAATTCACCTAAACAAGCTGCTTTCCACAATGTTGTTGACCTCCTTTTCAAATTAAAACAGCCTCTTTAGTGTGGTTCACGGTTCATTTAGCCTTTCTACCTGCAGCCCACACAGCTCTCAGGGCTTCTTCTTGCTTTTCATTCTAGACCTGCTGAAAACACAGAATATTACTGTGTACTGTTTTCTCAAGCGCCTCATTAATTTTTGTTGTGCGCATATTTCTTTCCATCTGCATTAAACAGTGTAGGGCTGGGAGATAGCAGTTATATCAGTGAGCATATCAAAGAAAGAAATACAGACGGGATGGCAAAATAATAATAATTCTCTTCAGTGTTGCATTTATTACTGAAAGTTTGAAGCAAACTGGTCAGTAAGTGACAGCTGGAAGTTCCTCCTGAGCTATTTCTGTCCTCCTGTCACCCTCCTCTGCAGATATATAGGGCTGTTTTCCGCTCTGCTGTTTTCTTCAACCTATTCCCTGTTCACACTTGTTTGCATCCTCTCCTCATACTGAAATCAGTTTTGTGACTTTAGAGCATGACAAATAAAAAGGCAAATATCCATCCAGGAGCATAAAAAGACGGAACACATGAATCCCTTTACTCGGATATTCTAAAATCTTTCACTTTTCACTGGTGGAAGATTGAGATATTTTATTATTGAAACTCATAAGGGTTTAAGGAATAAACCAGCTAACTGAGTATTTTACATTAATACTTTAGTGCGTTTTGCTGCAGATACTTGTATTTTAATAAACTTTCACTTTCCATGCAGGATTTGGTGCATTGATGCTTTTACTAAGTAAAATATCTTGGTATATTTTCCAGATCCGGTAACAAGGAGGTGTTTTAAGTTGGATACACAAAAAAGGAGAGAAAGAAAATCATATAAAAGCCCCTGTAGATAGGTGACCTCTAACCATGCAACAAGCTCTCAGGGCGGATTTGACATTAAAGGGGAGAGGAAGGTTGACCGTGTGGAACCACCTCTGGGATCTGTCCAGTACAACCACAGTTGGTACTGATTAAAGTGAGCAGCTTCACTGAAGCAGCTGGGAGGCTGAAGGGAGGCTGAAGCACGTCATTCAGTGCAGAGCATTTGATGCCCAGTTATCTGCTGAGTTTAAACAGGTGTCAGACTCACGCTAGCTCTGCGGTTGCCGGGTGTCGGTTTTTCCTCTGTGTGTTTTTGTTGCACCTGAGTCTGTTCTGGCTCCGGCTCCATCACACATCTTTTAATCCTGCTGAGCCGGAGCCCTCCTGGCTGTTTCCTGCACCAAAAAAAAGTGACAGGTTGACGTCAGAGACCCAAAGCTTTATAATACCCTGCCCAAAACTCTTTCTTTCTCGCTTCTTTTCTTTCTTTTTTCTTCAGTGTTTTACTTCATACCAGAAGCTATTTAAAATAGTGTAAGTATGTTACTTCCAATGATATGGAAGCATTTTTAGGTAAAAAGTTACTGAATTTTTTAAAATAATTAAAAATTAACTCAAACAATACACATAAAAAGGTTTAATTACAGTAATGAGAGTAAATGTAATTCATTATTTTCTATCCCTGTTGAATACACAGACAAGCATGTCACCTGTTCCATCATTATCATTATTATCATTTCATTATTTTCAGGTATTTCAGCAGTTTGTGGAATCATGGGAGACAAACTTAAAATTCTTATATGGTATAAAGAAAAAGATGTTAATATCGTTTTGATTAAAAGACGTCTAGGTGTCATATAATTTCTGTCCTGAGTTTGAAAACTCACAATCCACAGAGAAAAGTGCACACATGACTACAAAGTCACCACCCGCCTCCCAATTCACAGCCTGATTCAAACCTTCCAGTCAGAAGAGATTTTTATTAATGAGACAGACACAAATCAACCTGTGTTTACTCAAGCTCCAGAGAGAAACTTGAGAGAGGATGTACAACTATATCCAGAGGATTTTTACTATGCCACAAATACATCTTGTTAGGGATAAAACTCAGTTTTTAAGTGTCTGTCTTTAGTTCTTTGACGCACCTTTAGGGTTGTCAAACAGTAATTTTGTTGTGCCGCACCAACAATAACGTATTTTATACAATTTCAAATAAAACCGATTAAGGTGTAAAATATGGGATCTTTTAAAAAGAAAATTACTCCTGGTAACACTGTTGGGTAAAGCTCTGTAAAAACGCTGGATCCAACAATTCCCATAATGCAACTTGATAGCGTCTCCTCATTAGATCCTAACCGCCAACTATCTGCATCTTTCACAATCACATTCAATCTGGCCAAACTGAAAAAAACTCTCAGTCTGTCATTATGAGTGCAGCCAATGTTCCTTTAAATATTTATAGAGGTCTGATGGTGTGAAACTATGCAGTATTTAAGGGAAAAAAAATTAAAGATGAGCGAAAATCTGAGAAAATAAGATTGACAGGAATCTATTTCATTTTTCTTATTTAAAGTTTTTTTTTTATCATCTCTAAACCCCACAGCTTTATCTGACAATCCACTGCACTATCGGTTAAGTTCTAATTTCCATTAAATTTTCTTATGAAACCTTCCAACATGTTCCAGCAGTTGCACATGACTCCCTACTCACAGCAAGACGTCTCACTGATGCCGTGAAAGCGAGTGTTTCATTAACTCCAGACAGAAAAATTCTAGGCTCTTTATCACAGATTCTAACGAGGGAAACTCCATTATGTCAGCGGCTGATCTCTGTTTTTCAGAAGTGGACTATTTGATGGAGTCTAAACAGCATGGTTAATGCATTGGGCCCCAGCAGGGGGCCGCCACTTCCTGGCACATCATTTGTTACTGCCTTCCTGTCCTGCAGCAGCGGCGTCTCACCCTGCTGCTAGATCCTTCTGCAGATCTGTGATCCAGCAGCGTCAATCTGCTTTCTTTCTTTGTGGGACGACGTTCTCTATAGCTGCATTTTGGTTATAGTGTTGCATGTCTTGCACAAATATGAAGATACATTCTCACAAATATCTGCAGTAATATAATTAGACTTAAAAAAAAAAAAAACAACTCTTGAAAGACTCTCTCTTGTCCTCCCAATCCCCAAATCATCCCTAGGATGAGGAAGATATGACGTGTGTAATTTCTGGCGCAGTGATGTGTAGATGTTGATAAGAAGGGCAGCCATCTTTAAAATTAGAGCCCAAAATGACCACAACTTCCTCTGTTAAATCACATTTGACTGTAAAGATGACATTTGATCGAATGACCTGGCGATCACACGCTCCCTGGATTCGTTTCCACACTTTGTGTTAATGATGTAGCACTGCTAATCACGATAGCTTAGACGTAAGTTGCGATTGGTTTTGATGCTCAGGCATACAGCATGAAATATTCACATTGAGGTGCCCTACTTCTCTTTTCTTTAGCTCACTGGAGGCGAGTGTCTGATAACAGCCTGTTTCAGATGATATCCATGTTAAGATGGTAATCTGTAGTCCAAACATTTCATTATGTTGCAAAGGGAGAAGCTAGGCATTTTCTGCCATTATGTAATTATAGAATGTAGATAGAAGTGCACTTTCAAGCAACAAAAACAAAGCATTTCTAGGTTCTCTTTGAATGAGTAAAAGCCCCCAGCTCTTTGTAGTGTTGGCTTGGTAAATAAATCAATTATTTGTCAATTTATCCTCCAAAAAACATGTTTAATTATTAATTTGAATAGATTACAAGACGACAAAGTTACATATTGTTACACACTCATATGCACACACACATACACACACACACACACACACATATATATATATACATATATATATATATATATATATATACACTCACCGGCCACATTATTAGGTGCACCTGTCCAACTGCTCGTTAACACTTAATTTCTAATCAGCCAATCACATGGCAGCAACTCAGTGCATTTAGGCATGTAGACATAGTCAAGACAATCTCCTGCAGTTCAAACCGAGCATCAGTATGGGGAAGAAAGGTGATTTGAGTGACTTTGAACGTGGCATGGTTGTTGGTGCCAGAAGGGCTGGTCTCAGTATTTCAGAAACTGCTGATCTACTGGGATTTTCACGCACAACCATCTCTAGGGTTTACAGAGAATGGTCCGAAAAAGAAAAAATATCCAGTGAGCGGCAGTTCTGTGGGCGGAAATGCCTTGTTGATGCCAGAGGTCAGAGGAGAATGGCCAGACTGGTTCGAGCTGATAGAAAGGCAACAGTGACTCAAATAACCACCCGTTACAACCAAGGTAGGCAGAAGAGCATCTCTGAACGCACAGTACGTCGAACTTTGAGGCAAATGGGCTACAGCAGCAGAGGACCACGCCAGGTGCCACTCCTTTCAGCTAAGAACAGGAAACTGAGGCTACAATTTGCACAAGCTCATTGAAATTGGACAATAGAAGATTGGAAAAACGTTGCCTGGTCTGATGAGTCTCGATTTCTGCTGCGACATTCGGATGGTAGGGTCAGAATTTGGCGTCAACAACATGAAAGCATGGATCCATCCTGCCTTGTATCAACGGTTCAGGCTGCTGGTGGTGGTGTAATGGTGTGGGGAATATTTTCTTGGCACTCTTTGGGCCCCTTGGAACCAATTGAGCATCGTTGCAACACCACAGCCTACCTGAGAATTGTTGCTGACCATGTCCATCCCTTTATGACCACAATGTACCCAACTTCTGATGGCTACTTTCAGCAGGATAATGGGCCATGTCATAAAGCTTGAATCATCTCAGACTGGTTTCTTAAACATGACAATGAGTTCACTGTACTCAAATGGCCTCCACAGTCACCAGATCTCAATCCAATAGAGCATCTTTGGGATGTGGTGGAACGGGAGATTCGCATCATGGATGTGCAGCCGACAAATCTGTGCCAACTGTGTGATGCCATCATGTCGATATGGACCAAACTCTCTGAGGAATGCTTCCAGCACCTTGTTGAATCTATGCCACGAAGAATTGAGGCAGTTCTGAAGGCAAAAGGGGGTCCAACCCGTTACTAGCATGGTGTACCTAATAAAGTGGCCGGTGAGTGTATATATATATATATATATATATATACACACATATATACACACATATATAAATTAAAAAAACAAATGATACAATGCAAATAAAACTAAACAGAACAAGAGACATCCACCCATATGTCAGGGATGCATGTCCTATTGATTTAGCTCAATTTCATCTGTAAACTTCCTGGTTACATCAGACATGGACGTCGCAGCATTTTCAACATGTTAAAGTTGTATTTATTTGTATAGCACTTGTCATACAGTAGTTGGCGCCTGCTTGGTTCTGATTGGCTGCTCCGGAGATTACAGAAACTAACTATTTTATTGTAGGATTTTATTGTACTTCTTTATGTAAAATTGAAAGATCTTATTTGAATTTGTTCTTGTCATCATCTTCTATACCCGCTTATTCCTCATTAGGGTTGCAGGGGTCTGCTGGAGCCAATCCCAGTGCATTATGGCGAGAGGCAGGGATACACCAAAGCCTATCGTGGGGCAATTTGTTCTTGTCTGAACCCTAATTTGACTTAGTGGACACCCAACAACCACAAAATCTGGAGAGAGATTGAAGATGCAGATTTATAACACAGCATACTCGCTGTAAGAAACCTGCTGTGCTTTGTGCAATAAATTGAGCATTTATGATGTGAAAACACATCAAGGTGAAAATTAATGGTTCTGGAGTGTAAATCAAAGACTTTGTTTTATCTTTCATCCAGGAAAAAAAATGAAAGTAGAAGTAATTTTCTGGTGTAATTTTCAGTTGATTGGTGGAGTTTTAAGCAGAGGTTGATGAATGGCCTCGAACAGGAGAGGCAACCAATTCCAACTTTTAGATATAAATGTACGGCTCAAAGTCAAACTACCGATCACACGCAAGAGTATTTGAAGTGATTATCAGAGAGGAAACAGTCCTCGGGACATCTGTCACCATGTTGTTTTCCAGGTTCCACTATGTAATGATGTTGTCAAAACCTAATACACTTTCCAATTAGTTGCATTTTTTGCTGTTCTAACAGGTGCATAAAATCCAGCACATGCAGTGTTTTCTGATAACCATTTGCAGTAGAATTCATTACCGACTTTTAATGAAAGTGCTTTGACAGGTTTTTGCATGGTTGTAAAGGTTGGTGGCTTTCCCTTGAGAACTGCTGTGCTGATGCTCCTCACTGACCAACAGATCACTAAAGCTCAGCTGAGATGCAGGAGAAGTGTATTTGTAGAGTGTTGTAGTACAAGAAAATAATTTACATGCACACTGTACACACACTGGGCCTCACCCACATCAACACCAACATCCACCCTGTACGTCACCAACATAAACACTGGACCTCATCAACATTGACACGAACATCCCCCCTGTACGTCACCAATATCCACACTGGACCTCACCAACATCAACACTGGACCTCATCAACATCAACACGAACATCCATACTGTACGTCACCAACATCAACATTGGAACTCACTACCACCACACTCACATCCACCCTGGACCTTACCAGCATCCACATTAACATCCAGACAGGACTTCACCAACATTCACACTAGAGCTCATTGATGCTCCTGTGGCTGAATGGGACCAACCTGCAGCCAGGTTTCAACATCTTGTTGAAAGCTGTTGCTGCAAGTGAGGACTGCTGCAGCACTATATTAAAGAACAGAGCTGTAATTTACAGTTTACAATGTGTTGCCCGCTTGTGCTACATATCACAATCTCTTGACTTTATACTGATGTTTGGCTGAAATCATGGTTGCTGTTGTTTGTCTTTAGAGCTGTTTCTAAACAAACTGTGACTTTAATCTTGCAGCAGTTTGACACCTAATGTAATACTCTGTGTTGGTTTGGCTCAGCATGATATTCATTGACAGTAAGAAAACTATAGAAAACCACCAGCCTCATCCTTTAATGCTCACATGGTTTTGGAATGGGATGCTGTATTGTAGAGCTGCATGATGAGCAAAATCTGCGATCGATCGATATTTTGACAGCAATATAAATTGTCAGTCAGTCAGTCATTTTCTATACCTGCTTATTCCTCATTAGGGTCGCAGGGGTCTGCTGGAGCCTATCCCAGCAGGCAGGGATACACCCTAGATGGTCGCCTGCCAATCGTGGGGCACAGCAATATAAATTGTGATAAACAAATATTAAATCATGCATATTAGCTCTACAATTCATGTATTCTGCTTTAATATGTTCATGCTAACAGCCCCAAACACTGAACAGCCTATTATCACACTTTATCACATTACATTGATACATTAATATCAAATTAGTTTTCAAAATTTAAATATGCACAAATACAATTGTCTTTTGTTACTAATAATGAACTGATGCAGTGTGATACAGCACACATCTAAGCTATGTCTTTAATGCAGCTGTCAAGAAACATCAGCAACAGTGTGGAATGAAGATTCTGATCCACTGCTTCAGGACTGCTGTGAGTATGTTTAAGACAGCTGCTACATGTCAAGACTATTAACCTAGAAGAATACACTCCACTGGTCTCCAGCTACATGAGTACATGCACTAACAACATTGTGCCCATTAAACACATCTGGACACATCCCAAACCCAAGGATTAACTGAGAGCTTGTCTCCATGCTACAGGCCCGCCCCAAGGCATCTGCTTCAGGCAACACCAGTGAGTACAAGAAAACCTGATAAAGCCTACGCAGAGGCGTAAGAGCAGCAGCTCATTAAGCATCTGAACAATAGTCCATACACCTCACAACCTGCAGATTGCCTTCAAGAAGTACTGTTCCACTGAGATGGCCTACTGCTTCTTTCCCCTTGTTTAAGATGGAGGCTGTTGATTCTTGATTTATGAAAGACCTTCATAATAGTTAACAATCAGGTTTTGATGACCACATTTATTTAACATTTTTTTGACCTTTCTCTGTGCAAAGTGCCATGGATAGAATCATATGTTGCACATAGATAAACTAGAGTACTTAGCTCCATGTCTGCAACTTCTGACAATACTCTTGACCTTTATTGCTTAGTCTTCATATTGATGATTTTCAGAGTTAGTGTCCATCTAATATCACCATCACCAGATGTATGCTGATATAGTTATGTATACAGTATGCAAAGTAAAAGTAAACCTTAAGCTGAACAAGAATTATTTTATTTTAACGTGTTAAAAATTGTGAAAAAAACTTATGTTTATTCTTGGAACAAAACTGGAGTTCAAATAGGTAGAAGTGATTATAGGTGGGTAAAATTATTGTATTCCATTGTGGATTCACAACTCAGTTGTGACTTGTTAATAGAATTTAATTTTCTATCTTCAGATCGTGGATTATGTCACTTGCTGTATAACAAGGTATATAAGTCCACACTAAAGGGCCCAGGTATATAAGTCCACACTAAAGGCTGTTAAACCGTCAAACAACAAACAAGCTTTAAAAATTCTAGACAAAAACAGATAGGTAACATCATTGTAATATATATAAGATATATATGGTGAAGTGAGAAAACCTAATTATAATGCAGATTCTAAACTTGGTCTAGACTCTAGACCCACTTTCTCTAAAGACGTCCAACTCAAACAGAAAGAAATGCATTTGGTCAGTCAGTGTTAATAATAACAATAATTGGATTAATACTTATATTAAAAAAACTTTGGATGTGTTGTACTGGTACATGTATCTATGTAAGGATGTGTCTCATGTGGGGTTTGCTTTGTACAGAGTGACTGAGTGGCTCCAGGCTTCAGTAGATTGATCTGATAACATTTTATTAAATCAGGATGAAATCTAACAGGATGTAACTATATCTGTGACTTCCTGTGTAGTCTCTGAAGGCTGCTGGAAACTGAAGTCTGATTTGACTGCAGATTTATGTGCTCCCTGACCTCTTTTAGGCCCAATATCGCTCTTACTTCAGTTTGTTTCAGTAATTTATTTTGGTTTATTTTTGAATTAAATAAGGCAGGTTTAAAATTACTCAGCGGTGATAAATTATTCCTCTTTGGTATAGGACACTAAAAGCAAATATTCATGAGGGCATTTCTTTAAACTGAGACCTTTGTAGATTTGGGGAGGAAAGTATGCAAGTGACAAATACAGTGAGTTTAATTAAAGACAGCTCACACGGGCGAGGGATGGCCTGAATCATCCATCTATGCTGTTTTATTAGCACAGCGTGGGCAAGAGGAGTATTTATTATTATATATGACATCATCTTGTGCTGATTTATTGATCACGCACAAGATGGGGGGAAAGGCCGTGAACGTGGACATGAATAATGCAACCGAGAAAAAACAAGATATCTGTTGAAGCATTGAGGTGAATCGCTGAGAAGTAACAGAGGGGTATGAGCGGGTTGGCTGTGTTGTGAATAAGCTGCCACATCTCTTGACTAATGGAGTCAACAAGGGCCTCGTCTGCTGGTTTGAATTGATGCATATACCTCATCCTAATTCTTTCCTTCCAGCGTACTCCTGTCTGAGCCCCCTTTTCAATTTTTAAAGCTTTTGTATCTGAAAATCTTAATCTAGGCCAAAATGTGCCCTTGCTTTTCCACTTTATCAGATGCGATTTAAATTATTTGCACTTTTTTTAGGGTCACATTCAACAGTGGTATTCAAGCCTTGTTTTCACCACCTGATTAAGGTATTTTCTCTGTCACAGCTGCACTGTAGACCAAAGATACTGAAGCTTTAGATACTGCTACAGATATATGTCCATATAGAGCCATGGTAATAGACACAGTATAAGTCTCTGTATACTTTGGGGTGAAAAGAAAAGCAAATGTTATTGTGCAATAAGCCTGAAATTATGGATTTAATAATACAAAAATATAAAATAGATATAAAAGTAAAAGATGTAATCCAATCTGTTTATTTCAATGCATTTTATATGCAAATATGGTGATAAAGCTTTACTTTACATTCAAACTAATGTGGCAGATGCAACTATTAGATTTAGTCAGTGAAACCGGCATTTATCTTCCGAAAGGAATTGTATCATATATCAAAATGCTGCAGTCACATTGGAGCCAGCGGTAAATCACCAAAGAGCAGCACAGATAAGTTCATGGATCCTGCTCCCTGGGGTGGACCAGAATCCGGATGATTGGCCAAACATCTCAGGGCTGCTGGAGTCTGAGATGACCAGCTGCTTTTTCATTTTGCACCTGTGTTCATACTCGTTACATCAACTGCATCCTTCATGATCAACAATTGGGTCCGTAACCAGGCTCATATAATTATTCTCTCCTAAGGGAATGAAAGACAGCATGTTTGAGAAGTGCTGCTGCTGCAGCTGGCGTGGCTCCTGTGAATAATCAAGCTAACGCTAACTACACTGGCGGAACCAAATGGGATCGGGATTATCCGCCACACAACAGAAGATCTGCCGTCGCTGCAGGGAGAGTACATGTTACACACATGATATGGATGTTCTGATTTAATAATAGGACCGCACAAGCAAATAAAGGGCTAGAAGCTGGCCAGCGGGCAGGAGAGGGGGAGAGACAGAGGCACAAAACAGGAAGAGTTAGTTAAGCAGATACGCCACCCTGCCACTGCAAAACTTCTCCAAAACAGACGTGATGAACCCCAGTCAAACTGACTGCAACATCATGCTGAAGGGGGTAAACGGCACGGGGTCATGTCTACATAAAGAAAGCGTGGTTTGGAACTGTCAGGCTGAACGTTGCCATTGTTCATGGGTGAAAGTCTCAATGACAATTCTGTCCCATCAGTCTTGACTTCCTACACACATCCACTATGTCCTGGCCAGCCGAGCAGAAACGAAAAGCTGCAGTTTTCCTATTGTTCCTTGTAAGTTGGCTTTGTCTGAGGTGTCTGAGGCCTGGTAGCCTATAGCCCACAGAGATATATAGTGAGTGTCTCCAACTTCTTGTTTTATGTGTTTGATTTTCCTTGCACTCTTTTTTTTTAATTCCTGCAAACATGAAGTGCATCCTTCTTCCTTTTTCTATTCTATTAGGCAAAGTTCAATGCTTCGCTACCTCCACCTGTTCATGTTTAGTCAAAATCACATGTTTAGTTTTTGCAAGCCAAAGTGATTTTTTTTTCTTTTTTTTATACAAATCTAGAGTGGGAGAGTGAGATCTGAACACACTCGGTCACTAGTGACAGGTCTGTAGACAGATACTGGGTGTGCACAGAGCCATTGTTTAATTTCCACCCTCTGGCAACATCACTCACACAGCAGCGGCTGTCTCAGGGCCACACACTCCCCTGCTCTAATTCTGGGTGATTTTAATAGCTGCTGGCTTAACTCCGAATATGTCAACAATATATAAAATGTGCCACCAGAGGAGACAAAACAATCGATGTGTGAAGGCTGGCTGGCCTCTCAAATAACCACCTAACAGCGGCGAGCCTAAACAGCTTCTGCTGCTGGTTTGACAAGCATAACTTCACACAGAGAGAGGGAGGAACTGAACGTCGACCTCCTATCAAACACACTCACCAACATCAACAGCGTTTTACCCAAGGGATGATGAAAGAGTGATCAGGAGCATAAATCTTATCAAAGCCCCAGGTCCTGACCATATCAGTGACTGCCTATTGAAGGTTTTGTGACAAGCTGGCCGAGGCCTTCTATAATCTCTGCATTATCACGTGGCAGCCTTAACATGTCTGGTGCTGAAAGGCTTTGATGTTCTCTTTCTGCATCCTTACAGAGGGAGGTTACAGCTTGTGTAGAAGCAGCAGCAGCGAGGCATTGACGATGCAGTTCTGACCCTGCTGCACCACACACATCTGGAGAAGGCTGCATTGTTCGTCGGGATGGATTTAACACAGTGCAACCTCATCTAATGGGAAATGAACTCCTTCAGATCTACATCAACCCTCAACTCCTCAGAGAGTTCAAATCAACAGCTGCTGCAGCAGATCCATATCCACCAGGGAACCACAAGGTTCTCTCATCTCAGCAGACCTGTTCAGCCAGTACAGACGACTACAGGAGCTCAGATGCTGAGATGCCGTACATCACTTACTCTGACAACAGTTATTATTGACATCACTAACTCCAGCCACCATTTCAGGAGGGAAATGGTGTGAGAACAATTACCTGGACCTAAACCCCCAACAGAACCAACAGAACACCGTTGTGTTTCAGGCGTGACCAGCCCACTTGCACCGACTCTGGAGGTGAACGGCTTGATGATAAACTGTGTTGAGTATAAATACAGCTCAGTCAAAAGTTCACCTTTTAACACCAAAGGTGAGCCAAGCTCTCCCTAAGTGCATGTTCTCCCTCAGGTCCAGCCATCAGTCCTGCAGGCATTGTACTGAGCCATGGTGGAATCCATACTGACCTTCACTATCACATTCAGAGTGATGAGGACTATCAACCTGAAGCCCCTCAGCCGGACTGTAAGGATCAGCAGGATATGGAAATCTTTTCATAGATTCCCAAAGATTATGACTAATGATCCACCCAAAGTATCTCGAATTGACAAACATTGACAAATTAAAACATTGAAATACTTGCAAACATTTAGTTATTTAAAACAAGTAGTATAATATAATACAGTCTGAATAAGTACTTTTACTTTTGATACTGTAGGTACATTTTATTAGAAATACTTACTACTACTTTTACTTAAGTAACATTTTGTTGTGTTTAACATTCATCTGTCCATGCAGTATAATCATCTAGTTGCAGCATTAGTGTGTTTTGCTCAACTTCCAGTTTGTGCTTTTTTAAATTGTTTTACTCTCAAATGAGAAAAGCCATTTTTTTTCAACTGTTTCTTAATTTCTCTCTAATATTTTTTCTTCAAAGCTGAGACACTGCAGGCAAAACAGATTTTCAGCAACCGGTCAATTTTGAGGTTTTGGTTTATTTTCTATTCATAACATGACTTCTTTCAGACTAGTGGAAAAAACATGTCTACATTATTTTGTGTTACTTCACTGTGTTCCTGTTGTGTCTGTAGTTTTCTCTGTCTAAACTCAGCAGCAGCTGCTGTCTAACGCAGCAACACCACCAGCATTGTCTCTGCATCGTGTCGTTTGAGGTTTCAATGTAAAGCTGCTCTTCACCTGCACAAATCTATCACATTCAAATATGGTCATATATCTTGTATTGGCTCATGAAAGCACAATGGAGGGATCAAAAATAAAGTTGTTGGCTAGTGTTGATTTCTGACATTGATTTCTCATAATTATTCCAGAGTCAGAAATCTCTACCTCAGCAGCTCTTGCAGAAACTAAACTTTCTAGATTTATTCCTAACTATATGCTGAAGGTTTTTACAGAGGACTTTGTACATATATTTTTCATAGCCTGATTTATAGAACATTTTATACATAAAAACATGAAAAAAATATGCTGTTGACTGATATATTTTTCTCTTTTTAGAGAGATAAAACGATATTGAAAAATTTCCTGTGTAAAAACATTCTACAGTCTAAAATAAGTCTACTCTGATATATTAACATAAAACAATATTATCTATTTTGGATATACATGCAAATTAGCACATATTTTACATGTTTGTGTGTGTTTACATGTTTAAACATAACATCTGTGTATGTGTAATCCAAAAGATATATTGAAATGTAAGAAATCACCTGGAGAAGTATCTACATATTTATTCATCTGTTGTGTCACAAGCTATGATCGGTTTCTTTTTGTGATTAAATTGATATATATTAATAATAATAAGATATAATGTTGCTTGTTATAGTGCTACTTACTGGAGGCTTTGGGTGACTCCAGTAAGTAAGTTTTAAAACCTTTCCACAGATTTAATGCTCTGTGACTTGTGTTATCCGAGGTCCAGGTTGTTTTTAGGTCAGAGAAAGAAGCATTAGAAAAGTTCAAGAACCTGCAGCGCTTGGATCTCAAACTGCAGCTTAAACACCTCTTTAAGCATTTTTCCCATGGGTCTATTTGCCTGGATTACACTTGATGGCCCAACATAGGAAGGGGGATAAAAAGGAATTTAAGGAGTCACAAAAAGGGCTGGAGGAGACTTCAAAGGCTGCAGATGAATCTTTGTCATTGGAGCAGTGATAGTTGCTGGTAGAGAGGCAGCCTCAGGCCGGTCTGCAGGATCATGCTGCTTGTTAATGTAAACTCTAATCACAAAATCATTTTACCGCAATTGCTGCGATTATCATGTCCCTTGTCCCAATCAAATATTCTCAAGTACATGAAGTCAATAAAGCAAATTAATGTTTGATTTGTTACTTACTATAAAATGCCACTCTCAGCTGGGGACTATATTCATATTTTGGCATGCTGGTTGCCAAGAAATTTGCCTTCTCAGCACTAACCTTTGTGTCTTTTTTTTTTCATTCCTGACTTATTTTAACAGAGTTTTAGCTTTTAAAAAAGTAGATTCCACTAAAGTCCCGTATGCCATTTTACAGTGCAGTTCTGAGCATAAATACAGGAATTGTAAAATAAAAAAAAAACCTTTCAGGACACAATGACGAGCGCAGGAGTCGAGCCAAAACATTTAATGACACAATCGCCAGAGACATGCACTCTCACTTTCCCAACTTTTAGCTCTCTTTTTTTAAACACATAAAAACCATAAAATAATTTAAAACAAAACACATTAAAAAAGGGGGTTACATTTTCTCTTCTTTTTATACATGTTCATAACACTGCTTCATAAAATGTATCACAGAAAACAGCATTTGACACACAGCAAACCATAGAAAGAACTCAGGTGTTAAATACACTGACACTGTGCTTTTTTTGATAGTTAGCAGAAAGAAAGTGTGAACTGTTGACATCCAGTCAGGAATGTCACAGAGGACAGGCAGGAAAGAAGAGTCTGTGGCTGGGAGGAGGACGAGGAGGAGGAGGAAGAAGAGGAGGAGAAGGAGGATGATGAGGAGGAGGGTGGTTATATATCTGTCCCTCTCTGATGAGAAACAATCCAAGTGTGCTGAAGGGCAGAAGGGTTGATTGCTAGGCGTAGAAGGTTTCTACTTTCACTGCCTGACAGAACATCGTCATAGAGAAGACCAGGCCCAGGATCTGCAAACACACAACAAATCAGCCATTAATGTTCACAGTAATAATAATTATAAGGAAGACTTCTTTCTGCTGGGCTCATTCTCTGTATAATTATGTACACATGAGCAGCTCATACTTTCTCTACTGTTATATCCAATTGTCATTTCACTGTGCAGTTCTCATTTATATTTTTGTATTACACAGATTGGATTTCATAGACACCGATTTATTTTACTTCATAATGTTGTAACCGGAGCTTCTCCATCAATCATTTGAATGATAATAATAATTGTATTTGTATAGCACCGCTACAAAGTTAGCAAATAAAATACACACATAAACCATTCAAAATGAAAATAGAATAATGAATATTGGTAACACATATAAGGAATTGATCAAATAAAACCAAGCATTAAAAATCAAGCAAAAGCAAAAAAAAATGGGAGGAGACGTTAAAAGAATAATTTTCCAGTGGAAGTTCCTCAGCTAAGATTCCAAAATATTGGAACTCAAATCTGGTGGAGTGTTTTTTTTATGTTTTTATTTATAAAAAGCTTTCCAACAGAACCTTTCTGCATTTTGTTCTTTTGACCAATTTCAATGCAAACCCAAATGCCCCTGTCCTGAGTTTAAATGACACTGACATGATTTATCACTAAGTTTAAACACAAAAGACGAAATAAAAAGGGCATCGCAGGAACTAATCTAAGTATCTAAGCTCTATAAATGAATCCATGGCTCCTCCTCTCACATGTCCATGTGTCCTTGAATAGGACACTGAATACTTAATGCTGCTGATGTTAGCTGTGTGAGTGCGTTGGTAATTCAATGAAAAACTCTTAATCTAACAGCATCTATACAATTCTATAAATAAACTCAAATCCAAAAAAAAATGTTTCTAAATGTATGCTGGCATTTTAAATTTTTTTTTATTTTATTTTATTTTTAATATTTGTCTTATTTAAATGACTCAATATTCAAATGCTGCAAAACTCAACTTGAATGTGAAGTTAAATCATGTCCTCCTGCTTGTTTAGCTGTAATACAAGATAATGATGAATGGTAAAATGCATAGTAGTGCACGAAATGCTTCCTCTCCAGAGTCACAGGTCCAGAAGTCAATAGGCACCAGACGATTAATGGTGCACTTTCTGCCTGGAAGCTTCTGCACCTTGATTTAAGTACTGCTGCAGAATCTGTCTTCTCACCTGGCTGTCAGCCTGTTATTTATTTATTTTAGAGTGTGTGAGCCTCAGTGTTGTCGGTTCAGATTGTTTCATTTTACTTATTGTGTAAAATGTTATCATCTGCACATCTATAATCTTAAATTATCCGCCGGATGGTATTGTAATGTGTTTTTGAGAGACATACTGTATATATATTGCATATATATTGTTTTATGTTTGTCTCACCCTGGTTTTCCTGATTAAGCAAAGTTAGAACAAGACTAATGCTGTGTCCCAAATCACATACTGCTGCACTTACACTTAATATTTTAAGTACTGTACATAAGCGCATTCACACCATGCAGTGTGTGAGAATGTTGTGCACTGTGTGCACTTACTTGATGCCCTTAAACAGCTGTGGAACATGAATGTGGAACATTGACACTTAACAGCCAACAGCGGAATCTAGCTGAACATAGCGGAAGCTACCTAGCTATGTATATAATTAAATATAATAATAGCTACATATATAATTAATTATATAATTATTATAATTATTTCTGTAAGGAGGATCAGGGCAACATATAAACAGAGCTGACAATGGCATAAATGTCTTGAAAAAACACTGATTGTAACACAAAAAACACATAATGCTCGTTTCAAAGGGCTGTCAGGTGTTGGCGATCAGGGCTGCAATGGTCAGTTGTTTTTATAAAATAGTAGAAGAAGATATCGAGTCATTTCCAGTAACAGCACAGTGGCAGAGTTTGATTTGGGACAGTATTTTCATTATAAATTTTGCACACTGCAAAGAAGTGGACAGAGAGAAGTGTGCGATTTGGGACACAGCTTAGGACAAAGCCAGGAGTGTGTATGGTCAGTTTGGGGAATTCAGGCCGGACTTCAGTGTGTGTTGATCGGTGCTCTGCTCTACGCAACAATATCAAAAGTTCATAATCTACTTCGTTCTCATCTTTCAAATGTAATTATTTGGTCATTAAACCCAAACATGCTAGCAACAGCTGGTTTGTTTGGGGATGAACAGCAGTTTTAGTGTGTGTGCCTTCTCGTCTTTTCCATCGACATCACAGTAACTTCCTCTTATTACTTCCTCCAGTGCTGGAGAAAGGTGTGGATAAACATCTGGGCCAATGGGGCCAATAGGGAAACTCAGTCTATCAGTCATGGAAAGATGAGTATGTAGAGCTTTAATCTACCAGAGATGGTCTAAAATTAACCATATTAACCTTCTGGTCACATCTGATCATCTTCTATAAAACTCCAGCAGCAAAGCCCTCAGTTCATGGAGCTAGAATTCAGTTGAGGCAGAATTTCTGATTTCAAGTCATGTGCATTTATTCTGAGCTACTGTTTGCATTTCAAGACAAATTATTAAACTATACAATGAAGATTTAATTTGAAAAGGTTAAAGCAACCTGGGAAACAGTTGTTTAAACCACTCAGCATAAATCCTACTTGTATAATTCAATTCTTGCGTTTTAGAACAGTGCAAATCAGCAGCCAATCATCCGAGGATTATAGATCTGAGATAAATATGCCAGTGATTAATTACATCTTCTGGTTTTCATTTTGCTGCATGTACGATTTTCTAAACTGAGATACTAGCGCACAACTAAAACGGAGCCTGCAGGATCACAGGAGCCTCATGTGATCAAAGCTCATAGAAACAGCACATTTCTGTTCTTGGAGGCACATCACGTACCGCCCGGCTGGAAAGGAAATAAAATTTTATGGACAGTCAAACCTGCCTCTGTGGTCTGTAGTAGTAACACAAGAGGCTCCTGCTGTCCTGGGGAAATCTGCCTTCAGCACTCAGAGTAATGCAAAGAACACTGAGAATATTACTTTATTTATCACTGAGTGAGAGCCTCTGTTCAAGACGGCGCTTTATAATTGCTGAAACATCACGGAACTTAAACGCTGTAATTACCTGAGTAAGTGCTGTGCATAGAGCAAAGATCCAAAGTGCCACCAGGTTCTCATTAAGCCAGTCCTTCACCCGCTCGTAGCATGGCTGCGGAGACACGGGACACACACACACACATAGTATGAGCAAAAAGCAGACAAATGTAAACTTGCCATTTGTAACTGCATGCAATATGCAATGGGAAGTGATCTTTACAGCAGTCATCTCTTCTCTCGTGTTAAGAAACTCTGATAGAAAATGTTCCTTCACCACTGTGTGTGCATTTAGACATGAAAATGGACAGAATTGTTCATGCCTGATATTGCTTGAATGCATCTGGAAGGCATCTGGACCCTCTCCAGTTTTATCACCATTTTATCACTATACATCTCTGGACAAAATTAAAGACCACTGCAAAATGATAATTTTCTTTCCCCTGATTTTACTACTTGGTATGTGATTGGCAAAAGGAACATTTTTGTTTGAGTCCAAATTCCAAATAAATATACTATCATTTAGAGCATCCGTCATTTCAAAACACAGTCAAAATAACAAAAAATATGCAATGTTTTCAGACCTCAAACAATGCAAAGAAAGAAGATCAAATAGATTTTAAACCAATATAACATTAAAGAGTTCAGAAATCCATATTTGGTGCAATAACCCTTATTTTTAATCATAGCTTTCATGGGTGTTGACATGCTCTCCACAGGTTTTTACCATTATTCTTGGTTCAGGTGTTAATCACTGAATGAATGAGAATGAGGTCTACATGTGTTGAAATTCTCAAGACGCTGGAATGGAATGGCTGGAATATATGTAGAGAAAAAAAGAAATGTTCAGAAAAAAAATGCAATCTGTTATTTTTTCCCAGAGCAGTATGTTTTCACCATTTTGAGAGTATTCGAAAAATCCTCTCAAAACACAGAGAAAAGAAAGATTATTCACATTATTTGTAGGAGGACTTGGGCAGAATCCTCCTGGGTCAGATATGTCCTCAAATCAAGTAAAGAGTAGGAATCGGAGAAAACTGATAGTACAAGTGATGAGTTTGACATTTGCCATGAGTGCGTAGAAGCAAATGTTCACTGCCTGAGGAAATTTCACTATTTAGACATCTTAGAGATGTTTGGGCAAAACTGCCTGTTTGATTATGTTAGAAACATCGGAGGAAAGACCCTCTGACATTCAATAGTAAGGGAAAGGTGTTCTCATAAAAGGCTACGCTGCTGTTCAGATTAAATTATTCATTTCTGCAGACATTGCTTGCCAATTGTGCTATTTTTCAGAGCATCTTGATTCAAGAAGCTGAGTCAGAGTACACTTTCCTACATTTTACCACTGCCTAAAATGTTGGGGAACCGAAAAATATTTTTCCAGACTACAAGGTGAAATAATTCTGGGTTGGATCAATATGGAAAGTAATGCAGTAAGGCAGAATTTAAGATACTGTCAGTGTTATTTATCAAACTGCTGCCCAGCTGCAATCCATCTGGACCACAGAGCTGCATTGGAAAATATATAAATTCATATTTTTATTTGTTTGGCTTCCACCACAGATTCCTATAAAACCAGATCAGGTAAGTAAAGCTGAGGCTGTTGCAGTGAGCGAGCACAGATAGGACTGTCACAGAGTCCTCCAGCCTCAGTAACTAAATAAGTCCGTATATCTTCAGCATCAGGGTCCACTTAGCTTTAATCCATATGAACTGGGAACTGAATCCAAGATCTGCAGGGCCAACATTCATCAAAAAACAACACATTTAATCTCCTTGAATTCAAAGCTCTAGCTGTAAATATGCATGATTCAGAAGACAACCTTTGATTTTTTGAGCAGAACCCCTGTTTTTAGAAAAAGTGGGGAAAACATGTTCTACATGGTTATGTCTTCATTTTCAACCCATTTAGACCCAGACGTTTTTCAAAGACTTCATTCATATAATTATATCAGTTGAGTCACGATCATGTTACGCATCTATTTTTTTCCATTTCTTACTCTTTTCTTCGCATAAAATAGCATTTTAATATCTATTATAGTTGCTGCTTGCATAAATCTGCCTAGAAAGAAAAGCTTATTTATCCTATGTACAAAATTCTTTTTAGGGGGTTATTATAGACTTGAATGATTAAATAGATATATACACGTCAGGGTTCAAAATCAAGACGAACTAAATAAAATGACCTCTTCTGGGAGTGTTTGTCTTCGCCATGTTCTCAGGAGGAAGTTGATGACGTCATCAACTTCTCAGGAGTTCTCAGGAGGAAGTTGATGACGTCATATGAGAGGAAATTTATTTTTAAACCATAAAACGTCAGTTTATGTCAGGAAAAAAAGGTATATGTGTAACATTTCAATTTTTAACATTTCAAAGAGACTTAAAGGCTAATAGACTTCAGTGGGGCCCTTCTTTCTAGTTCAATATTTAGATTTTTGTGGTCTATTTATAAAACTAGCACCTAGTTCAACTTGGTTTAGTGCCTTGTGGTTACTATTAACTTCCACTCCTGTTGTGACATCACAACTGGAATCATTTCTAAACAGCTTGTTTCAGTCACACTACAGAGGAGGCCTGACCGCAATTGAATCAGTGGTTGGTCTTATTTTACAGTTTCTGTGTTTGCAGGAACACCAGACAGAACTAAATAAATGTATTTACACACAAGCACTAGAAAAGGTGTTTTTTTTCCCCTTTTTTTCATGATACGGCTCTTTTTAAAAATGAAAACAGCTGCAGTTTGCCCACAGCCAGCCTCTCCACTGCTGACTGGACAAATTAAATTGAGTTGTGAACAATAGTGGTAAGAGATTAGTATTTAAAGGTGAAAGGCTGTCTGCTGCTGAGTCTACACCTGTGACTATGATGGAATTGTATTTTAAGATCTGGCCTTTGTATGTGGAAAACAGTATTTTTCTCTGGTAGAAAAGTGCTGGCAGCTCCTGAGCAGATCTGGACTGAAGAGAGACAAAAAAAATGTTGGTTTTGTTTCTATGAAAACAGGATCTTGACAATTTATTCTGATCTGCTGCCACAAATGTACTTTTCTGTCTTCTTCTATCTATGATGTTTTCTGTTTGACACATAAAGTTCCTGTTAGACACAGTCAGAACAAGCTTCTTCCCTATTTCCTCTGTTACCAATCCAAGAAGCAGTAGTGAAACTATGAAAAAAAACAGAGCTGCTCTGGATCGTTGCATAGTTAGTTTTTACTCAGTTTTATCATGATTATGTTAAATTATTTGATTGGTAGGGCTGCAAGTATGAGTATTCCCTCTGGATTAATCTTTCTGTCTATAAAATGTGAGAAAATGGTGAAAAATGCAAATAAATGTCTTACAGATCATTAATGTCTAAATCAACCTTCCAAAAATCCAAATATTCATATATATTATATAATATATATTATATTCATTCATATTCATATATTATATATGATACAGAAAAGCTTCACACATCTCTCAACTATTGATTGATTGATTTATCATTGCAGTTCTAATGATGCAAAAACAATCTGACCAGGAGTTTGTTCGCATTTGCATTTAAAGTTCGCACATAACAACAATGTTCTTAACCTCTTTGTGTTCATAAAGAACAGCTGCTGCTTCTGTGTAGGTGTTGCGTTTTCCATTTTCTTTAATTTGGCAAAAGCAAAAACTGAGTTTAAGTGTTAACCAAGCACAGCCAGTGTTTGTCTTTTTATAACTACAAGTGGAACAATAACCAGTGACCCACACTCTCACACTCTGGAGGTTTTCCTGGTTGGAGTCGAGGATCTGAGCACAGGTGGTGTTGTTCCTCAGCCAAATGTGTAATTTGTGGTCTTAGGATGTACAAATAAAATTTTATTGAATTGACACCGTGGACTGAATTTAATATACAGCACCTAAATAAAGCTACATTCAGTATTCCACTAATGCCTGGGGAAATCAGTGGAGAGAAAAACTGGGCCTAAATTCCCATTTTTCCTCTGCTGCAATCACATTCTTTTAAATTGCTTCAAACAGATTGAAAATGTTAAAATCCTCATTTCTGTATTTCCTTCCTGGTCCGCTCATCAGTTTACCAAAGCTCTTCATTGTTGCTATGGTTACAAGTTGGGTAGTGAATGAATTAAGGTCCGGTTAACTATGTGTGTTTTAAACTGTTCAGCCAGCCAGTCAGAAAGGAGTATTCACCCAGACTAATAATCATGATTGATTAATCACAGCAGATTTCCGGGTTTAAGGTTTAAGGTTCCGTTTAGTGTATCGGAGCCCAGTGAGCCAACATGCACAATAGTGGCAGCCTGACTTTGTTTGACCTGAACGTAATGGAACCTTAATAGCTAACACCTGTGTTTACCTATTTCACGTCAATATGGCTGCTGTGGAAAAAAAGGTCTATATGGGGGCACAGCAAAGTGATTACACTCAGGGCCAGCAGCAGCCCAGCAGAGGGATCCACAGGAAACCGTTGATAATGCAGTCTGAGAAAGTTGTTTTGGCTCAATCTGATGAAAACCAGTAAAAGACTGATCCACAGAGAGAGAGAGAAATATCTACCCAGTATTTTCTGCATGTCATTAGTGTCTACTGTGTGTAAAAGGCTAATATAAAAGCGAGAGGATGGCACAATCTGATGCATCAGCTGTCAAGAGGAGATCAATAGCCAAGACTCAGGCCTTATTCTCTCAGACAGAGCCGGAGGATTCTCAAACCACACTGGTCTGAGGTTTGAGATTTTTCAAAGATGTTGATCCGTAGCAGGAGAGACAGAAAACCTGCTTTCTTTGGAAAGAAAGAGAATTTTGAAGCTGTTGTCTGTGGTTGTTCAGGACTCTGAAACATCTTGAACTTTTCATGGAGTGGGCAGATTACTACAAGTAGCATGTTGGAAAGATAGAGTGGCCAGTCTCCAGTTAGGTGGGTGGATAAATGGATTTGCCATCATTAAAAAAAAAAAAATCCATGACAGGCTGATCACAATGACGGATTCCTATATGACTTTTTCAAATTGTTGTGGATTAAAATACTAAGAAAGCGCTGTAGGGCTTATTTCTCCTCAGGACAAGTTTATAGAGCGTGTGGAGGGAGCAGGTGGGGGCTTTCATGCGGAAAACAATTTGCTTGAGTACAGGAATGAGAGTAAAATAATTCAGAACAGCAGAAGAGCGGGGCGATGCACAGGTCACAAGTAGGTGGAGTCCTTTTACTCGTGAATTAATGTGTAATTAGTCCCAGCTGTCTCAACATATTATCTCAAACACACTCAATTACCTCTCCAGTAGCAACTTCCAGACAAATCATGTTACATGTGCAGATCTCTTTACATTCTGTTCTAACATCACTACAACCAACAGTATTACATTTTACATTATATTCACTGAGCCAAACATGCACACCATGTTCAGCTTTTTTTGGCAGCAGCTTCTGTCACATGCACAGCCAGAAACAGGCAGCCTGTTTCAGCAGATTGAGCCTTTTTTGAGCATGAAGCATTGAGCATAACGATTTTTGCTAAGTGTCTATTACTAGTATCAGATGAAAGAGTGTTGTCACAGAGGAAATCATTCAGCTGTTTAAAAAGATTTTTTTTCTAAAAATCTTACTCAGAAAAGGCAGGTTGGAGGTTGGTCTGCCGTTTGAGACAGAACAATCAGTGTTCTCCTTTTTAAGAAGTGTTATTAGACAGTAACACAGTAAACAATTAAAAATTGATTTAAACAAAAAGTGAGAGAGAAGAGCACAGGGAGAGGATTTTAAATCTTAACTAATCTATTCCATTCCATTATCATTTTCTGCCAAGCTGGTTCCACTAGTTGCAGATAAATTTCACTAAATGTGACCCACCGTACCTTTAAGATATCTAAAATGTTTTTTAAAGTTATAAAATATTTTATAACTTCGGCCTTGTCTATCCAAAAGGCAAATATCAAGTTCAAAGAAGATGACACTGCTTATACATCAGAAGAACATTTTTAGCATAAGTAGTCAAGTCTGTCCAGACAGAAGTGATTAATTCAGTAATTATGAATATTAATCTCCCCTGTTATTGTCCTTCTGGGGTTTGGAGAAATGCAGTGTAAATAAAAACAAAAGTATCTAACAAAATAGCGTTTTTGGTTGTAAGACTTGTTTTAACTGTATTTTTTCTTAACGTTACATGTGTCTTTAAATCTTCTCGTGTGTGTGATTATTGATTACAGGATCAAGCGTAGCCTTCTGACATTACAAATTTGCATTTAAATTAAAGTGGAAGTAGACAACTTGTTTTTCTTAAACTTATTATGATGAAGTGAATGTTGATTGCACAGTGTAATGGCTACAGAATAATGAACCATCAGTGTTCAGGTTGACTGTAATTCTGTCTGACACACGCCACGATCTCCTGGGAAAATGAAGGCTATAGATTTACGGCACCAAATTATATTAGACAACAGAGTAAATGAATGAACAAGTTAACGATATTCCCCCTCCACCCCGACACCAACCTGCTGTAGTTACTGTTTGGGAATTAATAATGTTACTCTTATTACTATGCAGTGCACATCATTACTACATCTTTTGTCTAGTCCCAAACTCAATATAAAATTGTAACAAATACAATTTCAATAGACCCCTCAGTGAACAGTCTTCTTTCATCTCTATTATTTCCAAAGTGGTGTGATTTCGTCACAGAGATTTAGGCTGTTTATTTACAAAATGACACTTTTAGATTTTTGTGAAACTTGGATGAAACTGAGTTTCAATTAGCATAAAGTCCCCTCCAACACACATGAAACCTGTTTTGATTTACCAGTGTGTTGTTTGTGTTGTATAATGTGTAATTCATGGCACAATTCGATCAGGATCAAACGATAATGTCACTCTGTTTACTACTGTACATATTTTTGTCCAATATAAGGTTCATCAGAAGTTGTTGATTATTTATCAACAACTATTTAGATAATCAATGAATTTATTCTAGCCATTTTTAAGAAGAAAATGTCTAAATTATCTGGTTCTATCTTCTCTGATATTTTCTGGTTTCTTCAGTCTTCTATAATAGTAAACTGAAGATCTTTGGGTTGTGGACTGTTTTAGGTTGCATCTTGAAATCTTGTTTTAATAATCAATAGATTAATTGATCATCCAAATAGTTATTAGTTGCAGCCCTAGTGTCTAAACAGTAAACCAAAAAAAAGAAGAACAACAACAGTAGTGGCAGCTTTTGAGGGGTACTGACCGCTGTCCACCAGGTTCCTGGGTTGTCTAATCCACAGTTGTCGCTGTACTCCAGGCAGCAGGAGTCCGGCACCCGGCTGGCGTTGTACACCTCGAACCAGTCTGTGTGGTTGGTGACTCCACAGCAGCGAAACTGCACCAGAGACAGACAATGAGTCAAGAGAGTCTTTTATTATCAGCCCACTGGACACCTACGGCATGGTAATACATAAATATCCTCTACTGTTGGTAAACTAAAATGATTTACCTGCCAAGAATAAGATTTACTGGCCCAAGCAATTCCTAAAAACACTTTATTGCCTCGATATTGAGCCGCGGCCACATCTGTACAATCCACATCTCATTTGTTTCCAAAGCCCTAAAATCATTTTCCAGCTCACCCGCTTCTTTCTGTCTACATCTTCCCTCTTTGTGATTGCTATAGATTTTTGATAAGGAATCATGGCTTTCACCGCAATTCATTTCATCAGCGGTGTACTGCATGGAAAGATAAAGAGCCCCTGATGTTTTTCTTCCTTCACTGGACTTTAATTCCACACAGGAGTAGTGCTGCCGCTCCCTCACGCCACTTCGTGCACAGAATCAGGGATTATGTGTTAATTTAAGACTCGCTCAGCGCCCGCCTAAACAATGGATAAAATTTGCAATTTATCACGAAGTACAGCGGAATTTGAATTACCAGAAGGCATATGAAGCTCAGTTTTTAAGTTTGAGAACAAAGCTCAGGCTAAAGCAGACGTGAAGTCATAAATATTCAAATGTGATCAACTCAAAAAGTTAACAGCCAGTGGGACATTGGTGCTTGATGGATTTAATTTACCACATGACATAAGGTGGGTCTTCAGTTCCTTCCCTGTGTGTTTTTACCGAATTTTCCCATGTATGCAGATGCTCAACTATTCCATAAGTCAAGGACTATTGCTAACACTCAGCCTTATGATCTATTCTGTGACTCAGCATGGAATGAAAGAACAGAGAACAGTGACAGAATGAGAGCTCTTTTTAAATGGTCTTCATCTCAGCCAGACTCCACACACACACACACACACACACACACACACACACACACACACACACACACACACACACACACACACACACACACATACACACACACACACACACACACAAACACACACACACACATACACACACAAAAAAAGAATAGTATACATTTAGGATTGCACACAAATTCTCACACTGAGTCTTGCTCCGGCAGATACTCTTCACGCTGTCATCCTGCATGCAGAGAACACGTTGCACATTCCCATACATTTGCATATAGTATTTGCATAGTGATTCATTTCTCTGTCATCATTCATGCCCTTTCACTACACAAGCGCACATTCACACAATATACCTTCCAGACACATGTATGCACACACACACCCACACACACAGAGAGAGGGAGACCAGAGCCAGAGCTGCAACATGTACTGCACATTTACTAATGGAACAAAACTACACTGACTGAGCCGTAGCATGAAGAAGGTCCTGAATGTCTCTCAGAGGCTTCACCTGCAGCAGCAGCATCAATCTTCTTCATTCCAGATATCTCTGATTCCCACATGGTGTTTTCTTTGCGGTTGAATTTTTATAAAAATATAAATAATACAAAGAAGAAGAAGGCACATCAAAGTGAGAGCTGGAAAACCTAAGATTGCCTCTGAGAGGCTGTGATGTTGGTATTAATCTCTCTCAGAGCGCTTTTTTTAAACAAGGGAAGCTTTGAGTCTTTGAGTGTTTTGTTTTTTTTTACACATTTGGAAGACATTTGATGTTTTTTATCATCCGAATTTCAGCTTTTTTATTTTATCAGCCAGATCCCATTACCCACAAAAGGATTTTAGTGTTTTATTCACATTGTTACACAAAATGGAAAAATGTAAAAGCAAATGCTTCTTCAACTTTTGATATTTACTTACTGACACCTTGCTAATACCAAAAGCATGCATTGCTGCCATGAATAATAGAGCCAAAATGACATGAATTACCTTTCTTAATGGTCTTAAAGTTAATATTGAATGCAGTGTGTCTAGTGCTACTAAAAAGTGTGGGTACCAGTCGAATTGTGGTATGGCAGGATATTTTAATTGAATTTACACTTGAAAGCTGTTAACACCATTTGTATAGCCTTCACCTTTCTCTTTCACTATAAAACTTGCTCTATATATTAATTATTTTACTCTCTATGAACAGTGAGAGATGTTAAGAGTGTATATAATAATAATATTTCATTTGCCAAGTCTGTCTGACCTTACCTTATCCAGAGTGCACTGAATGTTTTGCCTCTGCAATGTTTTCAATTTTATTTTTCAGTGTTTCTCAAATTCTCACTGAATCAATGAGGAGATGGATGAACTTCTGAGTTCTCCTCTGACTCCAACTATCTTCTCCACCAGTGATCTCACATCTTACATCAGTTTGTACGATCATCCAGGCGTTGGTCAGGCCTACATTGCCCTCTGTGCCAAACAGCTGAAGGCCCTTCTTCAGATCCCTCTGGGCATAGTGATCGATCTGTGGAAACAGGAAAAACAGATGTTTTAATACTTTGTCGTTCCTGCTCACATGAATTTACCCTGCTGTGCTGATAATGTGCAAGTTAACAGAAGGATGAAAAAGGAATGCAGCGGAACCAAAGGTTTTGTTCGTTTATTCCATTAATTCTTCTTTGTCAAAACCTGTTGCCTACATTATGCCTCTATGCACCCCACTAGATTCACACACCAGCAAAAAATTGGTTTTGCTATGCTCCATTTCTTCAGGTGACATCATTTGCAGCATATTGTGAGATTTCACACAGCTCACGGAAGTTTCTAGAGAACTCTTTCAAATATATGCAGCTGTGATGTGTCAAATCTGGTTGTACAGTATCAAATTTCAGCAGCTTCGACACCTGTGGGATCTCAAGAGTTGTGATTGGGCAGCTTCTTGTGTGTTCTCCTTAACGCAGCATGTTAGCATACAGTGTATAGCATAGCAGTGTTGGTGTTGATTTCAAAGTGTGAAGGCAATGGCGGAATTCCCCATATGAATCCAGTGTTAAGCATCTGATCTTTGAAACAACTGTTACCTTTTCAAGATGTGTCATTAAAACTCAAATAAGCACCAAAAGCCTGTCCTCAAAAAACAAAAAACAAAACTGAGGTGTTTTTTTTTTTTTTTTTACGTGTACACACAACGTTAAAATAGAACTATGAACACAATTCTGAAAATGCTCAGGCTTCAACGCCATGGTTCCAAAGTGCTAATCTCTGAGCACAATTCCATTGTTCTCACTCAAATATCAATCTAAATCACATTTTTACAAATCTCTACCAGCTGCTCTCACTGACTTCTCAATTCAGTCTACTCAATTGGCGAAACACTTCAATCACATTTTAGAGCTTGAGAGGCATCAGGTCATCTCATCTATGTTGGGGAACAGGAGGAAAGTGGAGCAGGATAGAAAACCTAGAGTGTGAGAGCAGGATTTTTATTTTTTTAAATCTGCTATGGAAAAACTCCCTTTTTGCAGTGAGTTTACTCAGCGGAATATTTTATTTTACTATAGTAACAAATTGTTAAAGTGGCTTAAAGGAGCTGTGGCCATAAGGTGTTCTGTGCCCGTCGTGGTGGCAGTCCCCGAACCAGCTGGATGACACCGGTGGATGCCGTCAATCTGAAAAAGGAGACTTAGGACGGCAAACTCTGAAGCAGCTGACAGGTATCGACAAGCCAAGTGGTTGCAGAGGCAAATTTGGTTGTGGGACGAATTTGGTGATGCCATGAAAAACGACTTTTGTTCGCGAGTGATGGAAAGATGGAGCGGAAGATTGACAGGCGGATTGGTGCAGCATCTTCAGTAATGCAGACTCTGCATCAGTCTGAAAGGCAAAGCTCATAATTTACTAGTTAGTCTACGTTCCTCCCCTCACCTATGGTCATGAGCATATGGTAGTGACTTAAAATATGAGAGCACGAATACAAGCAGCCAAAATGAGTTTCCTTCATGGTGTGGCTGGGTTCTCCCTTAGAAATAGGTGAGAAGCTTGGTCATCCACGAGGAGCTCAGAGTAGAACCGCTGCTCCTCCGCATCAAGAGGAGTCAGCTGACGTGGTTCGGGCATCTAGCGAGGATGCCTCCTGGACTGAGGTGTTCTGGGCATGTCACTCCGGGAGGTGGCCCTGGGAAAGACCCAGGACATTCTTTGGGAGACTATGTCTCTCAGCTGGCCTGAGAACACCTTGGGATTCCCCTGGAAGAGCTGGACGGTGTGGCAGAGGAGAGAGAAGTCTGGGTTTCCCTGCTGAAGCCCAGCAGCAGGGACCAGACCCCGTATAAGCAGGAGAAGACGAAGAAGAAGACAGTAACAAATACATATTTGCTTTCTTATTCCTTTGTATTTATGCACTGATTTTATCATTCATTTAATATGGTGAATGTTGAGAATATTTTGGAAAACACCACCTTCTTTTCTACATGAAGTTGAAATGAGCCATACAGCTGCGGAATCTACTTAATTAAAAACCAGTAGCTTTAATTAGTTGTAAATGTTCATTTTAAAAGTTGATTCATAATACATTTGAAATCTTTACTAAATAGAAGGCTTGTTTACATCCCTTTTTAATGCAATCAAAATCACAGATGTAGACAGATCACATGAAGAAAACATCTATTTTAAGAAGTATGATATCTGCACACCATGATGCCAATGCTAAGTGGAAACGTACAACTTTATTAAAGGTCATTAACAGGCCTGAATTTCTGTCAAGCTGTTGGATATTAAATGTAGACACACACTGTGTGTTCATCTTATCTTCTATTCACTGAAATTACATTCAGATTTGCACAAGTGCTACTTTGTGTGCTATATGCTAGATTGTTAAATAAAACAAGTGGTCAGCAAATACATCAGATGAAATTGAGCAGACAAAGATATATCGAATGAATGAAGAGAAATTATGAACTAACATGAGCAGACGTGCACTTGACAAGACGCTATCTTTGGGTAAGTATTTGTAACTTAATAACATTGGGAGACTGCTTCTCATACACTGTTAAAACTGCAGTTTCAGATGGATTTAACTGGCCCCACAATTACATTTGGTTAAAACCGTTAAATGTGTTGAAAGTAAACAGTATTTATTCCACAGCTCGTAGCTAATGTGTAGTTAAAAGCACCTCATATTTAATGCAACAAACCATGGAAGCGGTGTCATACTTTCATTCAAAACAACAACACAAAAAAATTTGCTCAATAAAACTGCCAGCACAGTTTTATGGGGGTGTGGTGACTATAAAAGAAAGTAAAATGAGAGAAGTATTCCGGCAGGTTGAAAGGAAAGAATACTTGACTAAACAGCTGCTCATTTTCTTGCTGTTTGGATTTTAGATGGTGCTGCTCACTAAACAGAGCAATAAGGAGAGACCACGTTTAGATTCCAGCTGAAGGGAAGCATAAGCGTATGAACTAACTGTATAATACCAGTGTCCCTCCAGACACTTTATGAGCATCTCTCATCAGATACTTTTGAGTTCGGCTTTAACCTTCTGAAGTAAATTCTGGCTGAACTGTTATAAACATCCATCCCTTTAATCATTAGGTTCAACATTAATATGCAATGTGGATGTTGGTCATCAGGGTCGTGCAAAATGTTGCCTTTGTCAGCAACTTTCTGTGTGTGTGTGTGTGGTGTGTGTGTGTGTGTGTGTGTGTGTGTGTGTGTGTGTGTGTGTGTGTTGGAGTATCCAGAAGAAATTTCCCTAAAGGGATAATGAAGTTTATCTCCTCCTATACTCTATACTATAAAGTCCCATATTGTTCACTTTTCCTCATGGGTTTTATTTGAAGTTGTGATATCACTAACAAGATATATTTATGAGTTTAAGAACCAAAAATCAGCTCAATATAACTTTACATCAGGTCAGAGTTTGTGAAAACAGGCTGTGTGTATTTCTCTGTGGACTAAGGGTTTTTAAAAATGGGACGATATTTATATGGAACATAGACCTTTTAATAGTCAAGAAAATATGAATATACCTCACTACCATATAAGACTTAAAAAAATCTTTTACTCAATTATTTTTAACCTAGTTTACAACACAACACCTCCACTACTTTATCAAACTAATTATAGACAGTCTTATAACTTTTTTTTCATTTCCTCAGTTATTATATCCATCACTTCACCTCTGTTGGGGTCTGAATAAAGACTGTGCTCACCATACCCCTAAGGGCGGTTAAGGACACTACAGCCTTCCAGTTGTTTTCTTCTTGTTGGCCTTCAACTCCTCCCCATGTATGATGTCACTGCTCTCTGCTCCTCTGTTGTCAGCTGTTACCCATTACCGCCTAATCACTCCCAACTCACCTGTGTATTTAAACCCCACTCCCACTACACTCTTTGTCTGTTCGTCTCCGTGTATGTGCTTCCGAACCTCTGCTACCACTCTGAGTTTTTTGCCTGCCTTTGGATAGAGTTTTGCTTGCTTGTTTTTACCTTAGTACTTCGACCCACGGACACTTTAAGTTTGGAACTTTGTTTAGTACTGTGTTTTTGACCCACGGACACTTTAAGTTTGGAACCTTGTTTAGTACTGTGTTTTTGACCTGTGGACACTTTTTGTTTGTAACCTGCCGGGAATAAAAACATCTCAACCGTCTTTGTGGTCCTGCGCTTGAGTCCTGTTCTGACCCTAACAGTACGAACAGAACAAGAGATGGACTCAGCAGACCACAACCCCCTGAAGGAGATTCTCGCCCGACAAGGCGCGATGCTGGGCAGACATGAGACCCAGTTCTCTGCCATCGACCAGAGCCGTAACCAGTCAGCTGCAGCAGATGCAGATTGGCCTGGGCTCGATCGTCGGCCGCCGGACGTCAGCATCACCGGACGCCACTCGGGACCCCCTACCAACTCATCCGGCCCCGCCAGTTCGAGAACCACGCCTGCCACCGCCAGAATCCTACGGAGGTGAGCCGGGTACCTGCCGGGCCTTCCTGTCGCAGTGCTCCCTGGTTTTTGAGCTCCAGCCGGCAACCTTCCCCACGGACAGGGCCCGCATCGCCTACATCATCACCCTGCTGTCGGGGCAGGCCAGAGAGTGGGGCACAGCGGTGTGGGATGTGCAGGCCCCCTTCTGCAGCACCTACCCGGGGTTCTGCGACGAGATGAGGAGGGTCTTCGACCGGTCTCAACATGGGCGAGAGGCAGCTAGAGAACTACTGAGAGTCCGACAGGGAGGGTGTTCGGTTTCGGACTATGCGATTCAGTTCCGAACCCTCGCTGTCAGCACTGACTGGAACACCCAAGCCCAGTACGACGCCTTCCTCAATGGCCTGTCGGAGGTCATTAAGGATGAGCTGGCCACTCGCGAATTACCCTCAGACCTTCAGGCCCTGGTGGATCTGGCCATCCGCATAGACAGTCGAATAAGGCAGCGTCGTCGGGAGCATGGCACCCACAGCCCTCGAGAGCCGGCCAGACGGGCACTCCACCATCTGCCAGTCCCGGAGACATCCCTGCGTGAGCCCCCGGCTCCCGCTTCCTCGGCCCCTGAACCGATGCAAGTGGACCGCACCCGCCTGACCCAATCAGAGAGGAGGAGGAGGAGAGACTCCAACTCATGCCTGTACTGTGGCCAACCAGGACATTACGTCACCACATGCCCAGTAAAAGACAGCGCTCACCCGTGAAGAGGGGACCACAGGTGAGCAACACTATCGCCCGATCCCCCACCACACGCACTCAGCTAGCAGCTTTTATTAGTGTGGACAATTGCAGACATACTGTTTCTGTGCTACTAGACTCAGGCGCTGAAGGTAACTTCATGGACGCAGGGTTTGCCACCCGTTTGGGCATCCACTCCACTCAATTACAACAGCCATTAGAGGCAAACGCCCTGACAGGGGTTAGGCTCGCCCAGATCACCCATGCCACAGAACCTGTCAGCCTTATCATTTCCGGCAATCATAGGGAGAGAACTGTTTTCAATCTTATTGACTCCCCTCAGTCCCCCGTTGTCCTAGGCCATCCCTGGCTCGCCCAACACAATCCACATATTGACTGGTCTCGTAACAGAGTGCTAGGTTGGAGCCAGTTTTGCCTACAGCACTGCCTACAAGCTGCCCCGGCTCCGCCCCGCCAGTCGGTCATCACCCCAGAGGAATTCCCTGATCTGTCCACGGTTCCCCCCGAGTATCAGGACCTCAGGCCAATGTTCAGCAAAACAAAGGCCACATCATTACCACCCCACCGTCCCTATGACTGTGTTATTGATCTCCTTCCAGGAACATCGCCACCCAGGGGACGTCTGTACTCGTTGTCGGCACAGGAGAGGGAAGCCATGAACACTTATATACAGGACTCCCTGGCAGCCGGAATCATCAGACCATCCTCGACCCCAGCAGGGGCCGGGTTCTTCTTTGTGGGTAAGAAGGATGGCACCCTGCGCCCCTGCATAGACTACAGAGGTTTGAACAATATAACGGTCAAGAACCGTTACCCACTCCCATTGATGGCCTCTGCTTTTGAGATGCTCAATGGGGCTACAGTTTTTTCTAAACTGGACCTCCGAAATGCGTACCACCTGGTGCGTATTAGAGAGGGCGACGAGTGGAAGACTGCTTTTAATACCCCTTCAGGACACTACGAGTACCTAGTGATGCCATTCGGCCTTTCCAATAGCCCCTCTGTGTTTCAAGCACTGGTTAATGATGTGCTCAGGGATATGCTAAATCAGTTTGTCTTTGTTTTTCTGGATGACATTTTGATATTTTCCAGGTCTCTGCCAGAGCATGTCCAACATGTCAGGCGGGTTCTCCAGCGCCTTCTGGAAAATCAGCTGTATGTAAAAGCGGAGAAATGTGAGTTTCACAGAGACACCATCGGGTTCCTGGGCTACGTTATTACACCCAATGGCGTTCAGATGGACCCCCAGAAGGTAAAGGCAGTGGTGGAGTGGCCCAAACCCAGCTCACGCCGTGAGGTACAGGGGTTTCTTGGGTTTGCTAACTTCTACTGCCGCTTCATCCGGAACTTCAGCTCAGTGGCGGCACCCCTCACTGCCCTTACCTCAACTAAGCTAAGATTCTGTTGGAGTCCTGCAGCTGACAAAGCATTTTCGGTTTTAAAGAGACTTTTTACTAATGCCCCCATTCTGATCCGACCAGACCCCGCTCGTCAGTTCATTGTGGAGACAGATGCCTCGGACGTCGGAGTAGGAGCGGTGCTGTCGCAGCGTTCATCAGACGACGGAAAGGTACACCCGTGCGCCTTCTACTCACACAGGTTGACACCGACGGAGCACAACTACGACATCGGGGACCGGGAACTGCTCGCGGTGAAGTTGGCATTAGAGGAGTGGCGCCACTGGCTTGAAGGTACTCAGTCTCCTTTTTTGGTATGGTGTGACCACAAGAATTTGGAGTATATAAAGACTGCCAAGAGGCTCAACCCCCGCCAGGCCTGCTGGTCACTCTTCCTGTCACGTTTTAACTTCTCCCTGTCCTATCGCCCTGGCTCCAAGAATGGGAAACCGGATGCACTCTCCCGCCAATTTGGGGCTTCTGAGGAGCCTCCTAGCCCAGCCACCATCCTCCCCAAGAGATGTCTGGTGGCCACGGCCCAGTGGGGGATCGAGTCAGTGGTCCTTTCAGCACAGCGGGGTGAGTGCATTCCCAGCTCCTGCCCGGCTAACCGTATGTTTGTTCCCCAGTCTGTCCGCACTCAGGTTCTCCAGTGGGGGCACTCGTCCACCTTAGCCTGTCACCCAGGCATCCGGTGCACCACAGACTTCGTCGGTCGGAGGTTCTGGTGGGCCTCGATGAAGGAGGATGTCCGTAGCTTCGTCTCCGCCTGCCCAACCTGTGCGTGGAACAAGACCTCAAGTCGACCCCCCGCCGGACTATTACACCCCTTACCCGTCCCCAGGAGGCCCTGGTCCCATATCGCCCTGGACTTTATCACCGGACTACCCCCATCAGACGGTAACAGCACCATCTTAACTGTTGTCGATCGATTTTCCAAGTCTGTCCACCTGCTCCCCCTCCTTAAGCTCTCCACAGCTGAGGAGATGGCCCATCTGCTGTTCGACCACGTCTTCAAGCTCCATGGCCTCCCGGTGGAGGTGGTGTCGGACAGGGGCCCCCAGTTTTCCTCACACTTTTGGAGGGCATTTTGCAGGCTAATTGGGGCCAGCGTCAACCTTTCCTCGGGCTTCCACCCACAGAGCAACGGTCAGGCCGAGCGGACCAACCAGCAACTGGAGACGATGCTCCGCTGCGTGACATCCCAGGAACCAGCCTCTTGGAGCAAGCAACTATCATGGGTTGAGTATGCCATTAACTCCCTACCATCTGCTGCCTCTGGTTTGTCTCCCTTCCAGTGCTGTCTGGGCTACCAGCCCCCCCTGTTTCCATCCCAGGAGGAGGAGGTTGGTGTTCCATCCGCCCAGAGACTCATTCAAAGGTGTCAGCGCACGTGGAGGAGAGTCCGGAGGTGCCTTCTCCGAGCAGCATCCAGGATGTCACAACAGGCCAACCGTCACCGCACCCAAGCCCCTACTTACCGCAAGGGGCAACAAGTATGGCTGTCCACCCGAGACATCCCACTGAGGGTGGAGTCCCGAAAACTGGCGCCCCGGTTCATAGGACCCTTTCCCATCACCAAGGTGATCAACCCGGTGGCGGTGCGCCTGAAGCTACCCCCTACAGTCCGCATCCACCCCACCTTCCACGTCTCAAGGATCAAGCCCGTCATCAACAGCCCCCTTTGCCCAACCCCGGTACCCCCCCCCTCCCCCCCCCGCCTCATCGAGGGCTCTGAGGCGTTCACTGTACGCCGCCTACTGGACATGCGGCGCAGGGGCCGCGGTGTCCAATACCTCGTGGACTGGGAGGGGTATGGACCAGAGGAGAGGTGTTGGGTTCCAGCAAGGGACATTCTTGACCCAGCACTAATCCGAGACTTTCATAGAGACTATTCAGCTGAGACGCCTGGAGGCGTCCGTAGGAGGGGGGGTACTGTTGGGGTCTGAATAAAGACTGTGCTCACCATGCCCCTAAGGGCGGTTAAGGACACTACAGCCTTCCAGTTGTTTTCTTCTTGTTGGCCTTCAACTCCTCCCCATGTATGATGTCACTGCTCTCTGCTCCTCTGTTGTCAGCTGTTACCCATCACTGCCTAATCACTCCCAACTCACCTGTGTATTTAAACCCCACTCCCACTACACTCTTTGTCTGTTCGTCTCCGTGTATGTGCTTCCGAACCTCTGCTACCAGTCTGAGTTTTTTGCCTGCCTTTGGATAGAGTTTTGCTTGCTTGTTTTTACCTTAGTACTTCGACCCACGGACACTTTAAGTTTGGAACTTTGTTTAGTACTGTGTTTTTGACCCACGGACACTTTAAGTTTGGAACCTTGTTTAGTACTGTGTTTTTGACCTGTGGACACTTTTTGTTTGTAACCTGCCGGGAATAAAAACATCTCAACCGTCTTTGTGGTCCTGCGCTTGAGTCCTGTTCCGACCCTAACAACCTCACTTCTTTTTGTTCATATTTTATTTTTTTTATAACAATGTATAAAATGTTTGACTGTAGTAATTTTATGTATTATGGATAATCTGCAACGTGTCTTTGTCAGCGCTTTTGTACTACCCAAATAAAAATGTATGATTATGAGTTAGTAAGTTATAATTATGAGTTAAGACCTCTGATATGTTTTCATTGGTGACTGCAGTGCGCTGCTGTAATTATACTAATCATATCCACTTTAATTATTCACACAATTATTGCCTGAAATATATTCTTGCATAAAATGTAGAATTGAAACATGTGCAACACATAAAAGAGGAGATGACACATACAGATCTGTAAACATGAAACTCATTTGGAAACAAAGAGATGAAAGATAATTCTGAATGAAAAGACAGATGACCGATAATGTCACTTCTTAAAACTCTCTGGGAAGCTCTGGGCATTTATCATTTATAATCATTGCATATGCACTATAGAAGGCGTTTGCTTATTTCTAAGCAAATGGATTTATTTATTTTTTTTAATTGATGGGAAAATGTTCAGTCCTTTACAAATACTTTCACACAGACATGCCCCTTTTTGAGAGACCGAAGGAGAATTAGAGCGGGTGAGGCGGTGAATTGAAGCCAAAATCAACACAAATATCTACGATGGATTTTTATTTATAGATAACGCAACATGTGAGCTGTGTCAAAACTGATGTAAGATTGTAGCACATGGAGGAAGCCCTCGGTTTTCTGCAGATTTTCCAATAAAAACAAAAGTAAATAAGGGAAATAGAAATACTTTTCATTCAAAAGTAAGGAGGTGGCTAGAAAAGGGTGATTAAAAGTGCAGCAAGCAGACATCACATCTATACTTCAGCTTGGTTTTCTCCTCTGAACTTCAGTTGCTAACCAGGCGAGTCATAGATGGGCCATCAATTATTTATGTGGCAGGATACAAGCAAAGATATGGGATGGTATGTGTATGGAGAGCAGAGCACAGATGAGACAGAGAGGTGGAGAAGAGAGTGGGTGCAGGAGAAATGTAAACAGGGAGCATATGATCTGGAGGGCGATGAAGGGCAACATGTATAATAGCACAGATAGCCACATAGACTCTATGCAAAGAGAACACTAAGAGGAAGACAATCAGAGAAAGGGGCTTTCTATTTGTGAGAGCCCAGGAGGAAGGACAACCAAACACAAGAAAGGCTTTTCAGAGGAGAGGAAATAATGAGGAAAAATGCTTCAATTTACCCGCATCCTCCAAACAGAGGATATCCATTACCTTTGTCATGAATGGGGGAGGATGACATAATGAGACTTACAGTAAAGTAGATAAAGGCATTAAAATCTGCGATAATGAACTGCATAAATCATCCCCTACTTTATCTCCGATGATGACGTTACTGCTTCTAAAAAAAAAAAAAAAAAGGAAGCGTAAATTGCTGCCTTGAAGTTTAGAATCCATCATCACCAGGACGCCAGCGGCTTCGTGCAGCCAGATAATCCAAAATCAAACTTGTATTAAATGTTCGATTATTTTTCAAATATATGTGGTTTGGTCACGCAGTCGTCTGTGTTTTTCACTGGGCTTCTGCCTTCCTCACCTATTGGGTGTCCCTGCTTATTGCTTTCATTTTATCCTTCCTCCAAGGGAGCCAGAGCCCAGATTACTTTCCCCAGACTGACCAATTTGGACCAAAGTCAAGGTTTTTCAAGGGCATTAATTTTTACTGCAGACAGACTTTACTTCCCCTGGCACGGGATATGCGCTTAAATCTTTGGAGATGTTGCAGTGCATTTTCGAGCAGGAGTTATAGGGGAACGCAGCTCTTCGGCAGAATTTACATGTTGCTCCTGTGCCTCAAGACAGATCAGTCAATACTTGTGAACTTCAACAACTCTTTTGTAAAGCTATGATCTCAGGAAACCTTTTAACTTTATAAACATGCGAGCTAGTCTTGCTCCTCATATAACAGATGGACAACCGGAATCACAAATTTAGGCTTCAGTCCCTGGCTCGTAATGCTGTCCCAGAGCTCAGCAATATCACACGTCCATTATTAATATGTGTGGCATTTCCCTTTAAGTGACTAATCTCAGTCCTCAGCTGGGGCAAATCAATTACACCCCCAGCCCCCCCTGCTCCTAATGAGTTCCTGATTAACACTTGGCAAACCATGTGAGCAGACAATCAATTCCACTAACGGGGAGAACACAGTGAAGTATAGCAGCATCCAGGCTGTAATGGAAACCACTGGGCCAGCCTTAATCAAGGTAATACTAAAGAGTCTGCAGAAGGCGTTGGGATATAATACAAGGGCATGACCCATGAAGACTTTAAGGATGGTTTTCATTGTGACTTAATACTCATTTATTTATTTAGCAATGATCACCCATTAGTAGATGATTGTGGCACCAGTTAATCTTCCTTAGCTACAAAATGAGATACATTACATGCAGCTTTATTTCAGGTGATACCATCATCATCACAGTATAAATGAAATTCTATAAAAGTAGGGTGACATCAGGTAAATTGGGCCATTTTTTTTGTAAATCGCTTGGGACAATAACACAATAGCAAATCTGCCTTTTCCATGTATCTTTATGATTAATAATGATTGTTCATGATCATTTTGTGATGGAATTATGTTTTTTTATCATTATCATATTGCTGCTATTAAAACAAGAACAGATATGATCAGCTATGTTTTGTAGACACACGCAAGCAAGTTAGCTACAGTTATGTCAACAGTTTGAGATCCTTTGTAGTCATTGGCTCTATTTCCAGAAGAGCTGGAACCCCCAAACCTTAAATGGCCCATTTAACCTGATATCACACTAATTTTACAGATAAAGAATCATTAAATATGTTTTGAAAACACTAGAGAGAAATGAGCCATCCAGTGACAGAATCTTGGCTCATGTCCCATCACTGTTGCATAGTTTGAGTTCAGTTCAGCTTAGTTTCACCGTGGGGTGCCATATTTATTTTTTTCCCTGCGATGACAGAAGTCATGACCCGATCAAAATTGACCGTCAGGGCTTCAGACAGCCAAGGTCAGAGATGTATAGCGAGTCAGAGAAAAGTATTTGTACATGGTAAATCCTGACATAGTCAGCTCCTCTATACAACAACAGATCAATATCCAGCTCGATTCAACCCATCTCATGGCTACAAAGGCTGCCTGAAGCCTGCGAATCAGGATTGATGACCAACTAACCTTTGAGGCTCATGTGGCCTCCATTGTTTGTTCATGGGAATTTTCCTTTTGCAACATCAGGAATCAGATTTCAGACTCTAAACGTGTAGCTAATATTATCACATAACCTGTGTGTTCGGTGAAGTATTGGAGGTAATTTTCTGTTGAATTCCTACCATAAAAATGATGGACATGACAGAATCGTGCAGGATTGAGATCACAGGTAATACTAATCCTTTGAAAATAGGGTTTAAGACAGCAGGCGCCTACCCACCGTCTACACTCCCTCCTGCTCACTACTGTCTGGATGAGAGGCGCCTGGTGCTGCTGTCACAACAGGGTCCTGAGTCTCCAACGAGACTCTTCTCCTCTGTAGTTCCCTGGTGGTGGAACGAGTTACCAAACCCCATTTGATCCGCCTCTCTCAATCTTCAAAGAAATTCTACAGACCCAGCTTTATCACTAACACCTCTGCACTTGAACAGATTACCTGCATTAATTAATAAAAATGAAAATAATAAAAAGGGGACTTTTGTTTGACCTTTGCAATAGAATGAGAAAACTAATTTACATTGAATTATTGGGAAAAAAAGGATGTAGAAACATCTTTAATTGCGGCATGTGGTTAAAAACCTCCAGATTTAATAATATGCTGGTTTTACAGGGACTTATTTTTATTAAAACCAGCACAATTGAACTGACAAGGCTCTGCCCATTGTCCTCTTCTTATTTTCCCCCTTTTCTGTGTAAGTGGATTTTTAATATTCGCAAGGGGAACTTTTTGTGTTCCAAGTGTAATCATTTAGTCCCTCAAATTGTGCTGCTTCATTAAATTCATGCATGGACCAGAAAGAGGCAACAAAAGCGATATGTGAATCGCTTAAGCTGAGTAACCAATATACAATATTATTCATTCAACATCTTTTCCAAACCTACTTGTATAGATAGTGCACAAAGCAAGAACATGAAGCCAAGCTCATTTTTTATGTCTTGAAGAAGACAGAATAATCTGCCCCAGGCGGAACAAGGTACCTGGCAGTCCACCATCAACTCCTCACATGGAAGGTTTTTGTCACTCACTGAACATTCGATTTGGGCCTTGTTTCTCCCCGTATTCAGATGTGAGTGTAGGAGTCATGTCAAGGAAAAATAGCAAATACGATGTGGCTACATACCACACGCTTGTGACAAGGAGGATTTAGGATCTCATTTATTTCAAGCTGTGTGTTTCGTAAATGGCTTCATCAGGCTCATCTTAGGTACAGGAAGTATGTGTCTTAAAGTGAAAATAGCATTCATTTACATATATAAAAGAAAGGATTAATATAACAAAGATTAAAAGGATTAAATAAAAAAGGCCTTGTGTTTGTTCTTCTCATGCTTTCAATTCTTTGATAATGATGAGATACACATTAATGAGAGTTTGTGATGGTTGTTGTCTGGTTTTTGGTGTTATTTTTGATGTTGATTTTTGACATTTATTATAATGTGTTTTTATGTTTTTGATGATGATAATAATTATCTTTTTATTTTTATTTTGACGTGTTTTGAAGTTTTTAAATGTTTTCTATTATAGTGACTGTATGAGTGTTTATATTTGCAGTTTTCTTCGCTCTCGTGTCCCTTCACATGACGCCCGTCTCAGCCTGATTTCAATTTAAATCACTGTTGTTGCCATGCCTCAACATTCAAACTGCAATTTCCCTTGTCACATATATTTCAAGACCCTCACAAACAAATTTCCCGTCTGTTTGCCTGATGATCTCAATTTGTGTCTATATGAACACTGGCCGGTCACCCTGTGGGTATATTTTAGTAATGTGATTACCCAGGGGTTTTTATTTAATTTGTTTCTCCCATCTACATGAAATGAAATTTTCTCTCCACTGAAATGTATTCAGACAGAGATGCTGCATTCTGATATCTTGATGAGCTCAAGTGTTCTTAAGGCTGACGCTGGGACAGTAATGATGTGGAAAAAGTGGAGCTATCACGCTTGAAATGGGATTTCAGCGGCTCTCATGTATCTCAGTCAGCACGTTTAGATATATGATGCTTGTAGTTTGTTTTACCACATGAGTGCTTTCACTTTACCTGCATTTAAGTAGTCTGTTCACAAGTGGATAGTTTTTAAAAATGCTTTAAATTATATCCCAATTTCACTGAACAGCATTGGAGTGGTGAGATTCTCTGCAGCGTTATGCTTGGTCGCTTTAGTTTCTGCTGTTGTTCATACAGTGTACAGTCATAGAGCGATAGACAGCTGGAGTGATTTTACCATTTTACCCATGGAGCCACAGAATGGGATTCTGTCCAGAATAAAGCTGTGACTGATTGGACGTTGATACTCAGAAGGAGGATTTTAATTATTACTCATTATCATAATTTTGAGGGGGGGGGGGGGTGTAAAAGAGAATGATAATAAAATGAAAAGGCTGTGAGTCAGGATGGGCGTTGCCTATATCGCCATAATGAAGAGCCAGAGGAGCCAGTGTTGTGACAGAAGAATCAGATGCTTCTTCTCAAGAGGAATAATGCATGTCAACATGATTGACACCTTCTTGATAAAAAGTCTGTTTTAGTTTCAATGACATCCAGTTTCAAGGGGAAGTCCTTGTCCCTGTTAAGATAAGCATGAACGATCACTTCATCCAGTAACATTTTACTTTCACTCCCTTTGTTTAGCAGTTGACTAGAATACTGATTCATAACACACTCTATGTGGATTGTTAGCAGACATATGGAGGGTTTTGATTTTATTTGTCACCAGTGTAACTTCTCTAACCGGCATAAAAGTTAATTAATCATTTCCATCACAAAATAAAAACAGCAGCTTGTTTTCGTGATACATACACCATAAGGCTCATGCACAAACCAGATCAATATCACAAAGTAATAATGTTATACCATGGTCTGGATGAATACTCTTTTCTGATTGGAAGACAGACATAAAAAACATTTAATGCACGTAGTTCTACAATGATAAAAGCACAGCTGGGTTACCGATGTGATAAGGTAACAAGTGGATCATGAAGTTAGATGGCTGATTTCAACATTTCTTTCAATTTGTGTGGAAAATAAAAAAAATGTAGAAGAATTATATGTCAGGGGGAAAAGAAATGAAGAAGAAAAAGAAACAAATAAATGGGCAGCTGTTTGGTAGACATGTCACAAATGTAAAGATGTGGCTAAAATATTTACTGCTACCAATCCATACCTCAGGTCTGTCCTATTTTCTGGAGTAGTGAGGAATGTTAACATCATAGGAGAATCTTATGGCATGGAATGATTGTTCCAGGTATAAATAACTTCTGCATATCCAGGGAAACTGAGTTAGGGCTTGTGAAACAGATTTGATGCAAAATGCATTATGATCAAACAATTTAATGGTCTTATTGTTGTTTGTTTGACAGATGACCATGATGATATAAGCAGGTTAAGTGATGAGGAAGTGCGCATTACAGTTTTCCTCATTAGAATCTGGGTTATACTGTATATTCTGTAGCTATAAATACTGATTTTGGGCTGTAAAAATAATATTGCCATGACTTGACTTACCCATTTCAGTTAAATGAAATGAAAGTAGCAGGTGAATTGAAACATACTTTCTATTTCTCGCTTTAACCTATTTGACCAGCTGGCTTCCCGACAAATTAGTTTTTCTGATGACTTTTATTTCTAAGGCAACAACAAGAACAGCATTTTCACCAGGCCATAAATAAAGCAGTGCAGCCTTTTTCATGTGTGAAAATAAATTACATTTCCCATCTCACATAAATACATTCAGTCATTTACGAATATTTGCATTTACTTATGGGGGAAAATCTATCCTCAAATACAATCCTCACAACATTAACTGAAATTAATAACAAACAAAGCATTGAAATATAAAGGTAAAAAATACTTTTGCTCTTCCTTGAACAAAACTGAATAAATGGTCCAAAACACAGTTGTTAAATGACAATAATGAAATTTCTATTCTATTTAGGCAAAGACTCAATGTGACTAGTAAAACCTTTACGTAGACCCTGAGTATGTTTTTCCTGGAAAGAGGAATGGAACTGAACTGCTGGTCTGTATAACATGTCACATGTTCTTTTTACATTGTGTAAGACATAGACGTACATTGAGATAAGGAAAAACATGCAAATACAATTATCGTAAGAAAAAGTCTACAATTTATGTTGAAAGCTCAGGCGTCAATGTACATATCAGTTTGTAATCTTACTGTTATATGTATTTCTGAATAATCAGTTTAGATTCTGTTCTGTGAGGTGATAGTTTGGGGATTTCTTGTGGGACTGTGAAGGCGTCTTGGAGTAAGACCTGTGTTAGTGTGAGGAATGAAGTAGCAGCTAAACCAGCTAACGTCTAGCGTGTGGTTTTTGAGAGATGTTACAATAGTTTCTTTACATTGGCTGCACAATCGGTGCAGGAAAAAATTAGATATCACAGCTTTGAATTGTCACTGTGAAGCAACATGAGGAGGAGCTGTGAAACAGAGCTTTACCCTGTAGCAGGATTCACACTGCTGTGGGATAGCCCTGTGATACGCAAGTCTATCAATCAATCATTCAATCAATCTTTATTTACAAAGCACATTTCACAGACATAAAATGTAGCACAAAGTGCTTTACAACCACCCCCCCAAACCCTATCGCTTTCTCTCAAACATTCACTATTGTGAGTTGGCTGTGTGACATGTATGTATATATTGGATTTTAACCCTTCTCAAAGGAATGCTTCCGCCAGGACTTGAACCCAGTTCTGCTGCAAGAGCTCTACCCCTACACCACCACAGCACACCTGCAGGATTTTAGCCTTTAATCAAGATGATAATAATTATGCCTGAATATCCATCCAAAAAATTTCACAAAAAAAGGATATACAGCATCGTGCCATGTGCAAGCTATATCCAAAAGTTGAGGTTGATGTGACAAACAGTCAGAGATACGTGAGCCACAGACACACAGACAGTACTTGCTTTATAGATAGATTACATGTATAAGTGACTTGTCAGCTCTGTGTATAAATGTGATTAGTGATTGTAATATGGACTTCATCAGCTAATGAGTTCATGCAGTTGTTGTAGAGACACAATGTTCTTTGCTGACAAAATATATTATAGTGTGTTCAGACTATCACTTATTTTACTGCTTATACTAAGCAAATGGGGTTAGTATAAGCAGACATTTTCAAACTCCTATAAACGACACCTTCAGAACGATAAACACGGCCACTATGATTCATTTTAACAGCGCTGCATCCCTTCACGTTAGTGGATGAGGTCTTCTGAGGTTCCAACCTGACCATAGCTCTTCATGACTTCCCTTTTACAGCAGCATTACCTCACCTCAACTCGTCCCAAATCACCCCGACAACTGCCGCATGACGCCCCGTTCAGTCGCCAACCAGCAGGCAGCAGAGGAGACATCTCACACTCCGCTGACATCATGTAGAGGTGAGAACACACACTTACACTGCAGGGACTCTAAAACCAGGTCCGAGTTCTGATGAGACCACAGCAGGCCTAAATAAGACTTTGATGTATCCCTCCTGTTGTTTTGTATATAACTGCTAATGGGTCAGTGACAAAACTGCCATGTGGTGTAACCCTAAAAACTTGGTACCAGATAGTTTAACTCTCTTAAAAAGTTTTTTAAAAACATAAAAACACATGCTATTAACAAGTTTTATATTCGAGGTGGATTATATATTTAAAATGTATCATTCTTTTAGGTTACACCCCCAAAAATCACAGAGTATCATGATTTTTGTAATGAAAATACAAGCGATCTTTTAAATAACAAGAAACCAACATAAACACTCAATGTACATTTTGAGAGACCTGATAAATGCTTCTTTAAGCTGTGACTTAAATTTTGTTTATTGTCAGTATCAGTATCAGTATGAAATCAGTATTCCATTTCTTTTACTTTTTTGGGAGGTTCAATAACCTCCCAAAAACATCAATAAACACAAAGTTAAACAGAAAGTTTGAGATTTTCAAAGTTATTACTTGACCTTTTAAACACTATTTGGCAGAACAATGTTACCTCTGGTCCATTTGGTAGCTGCCCTGGAACAGAATCAATACAAAATAATGTTCTCTTTATTAATTTCTCAATAGATGCCTTGTACAGATGTACATTTTGAGCTTTCATTTTTTCCTGAGCACTTTAAGGACTTTTATGTTAAGACCTCAGAAAGAAAAGAGTCCCCTTTTTCCACATTTTCTAGTAATGTTCGCTGAAAAAAAAAAAGAAAAGTAGAAATATAGCAGACATTTCTCCTTTCCGAAATAGATAATAACATAATAGAACCATAAGACATGTTGCTTTTTGCATGATGGGCACAGCTCTCACTCTTTAAACTGCAGACTCTCTCTACTATAATGTCCATTTGTCGCTCTAAATTTAAAATCATCATGTTTCCAGAGGGATCAGAAGCCATTCTTGGGAGTAAAAGCTTGTCGGGGTGAAGGCAGGGTACCCTGAAGCTGAACAGCAGCGCTTCCTCAGGAAATAACAGTGCTGAAAATCACAGCTTGATGACACAGAGCAGTTTAAAGTATCTGATGGAAGACATTTCCTTCAACTTTAACCCATCAATGTCAAGATGAAACATTGTGGCTACACTCTGTTGCACTCAGCATCGAAGATCACACTCAATACAGACGCATTCGTCACTGTTGGATTGGATCTTAAATCAAAGAGTGCTAATAGTTGATAAATATCTCTTTGAACGTCTCCTCAGCTGCTCAGACAGAACAGTGTGTGTGTGTGTGTGTGTGTGTGTGTCTGAGCAAATATTGATATTTGGTTTAATTACGCAGTGGACTATAAAACTAATATATTACAGAGTGGGAGCGAATTACTGTAAACGTCTGAGTTTAATGTAATAAGTCCTCTTAATCACACAAGTGCACCCAGACACCCTTAATAGTTATTGATCTGGTTTTGGATCATTTATATAACTGACCCTAGGACTCTGATCAATATAGATGCGTAACAGCTTCATCTGCACCAGGATCTTTAGAGCATGTTTATTGTCAGCATTTCTTCAATCAGTCAACTTTTATTTGTCATGCGTCACATTTCTGAATGGTTCCCGGCATCCACTCCAGTACTTTTTGTTGAGGCAGGAAGGAGTTAATCAGTCAATCATTTGCACTAACTTTGATCCGAGAGTTTGCTTCCATTGCTGTCCAACTGTTTCTTCTCAACTTTTCACTCATAGGCCTTCCACTACAGTATATATATATATATATATATATATATATATATATCCTGCTATCTACCAGTCCCAGAGCTCAGATTTAATATCAAGAAGCAGTAAAAGCACAGATCCAAAAACATGCATATATAACGCATTAAGGGCCTCATTTGTCTTTTATAATTAACTTTAAAGCAAATGCAGCGCCCATATAGGACTGTTGTCCTCCTAAAACATGACTGTCATTACCTGTACTACACTCCCACACTCGGTTCTGTACTGCTGGTTGTCTGGTGTTGTTATTACTTTGTTTGTGTTAGTCTGGTAGGTAATATTCCCTTGAGGTGATAATAAAGCCAAAGCACACAAGGCCGTAAACCCAAGCAGATGTAGTATACAACACCCACACATCACTTTTCAATATCACACCGCTGACTCAGACCAATTTTTATTCTCTTTGACACTACAAGTCCCACTGGCTCCACTGACATTAACCTATAAGGACTTTTTCATCATCTTTAGGAACCAACAAAGTGTAACAAACGATGAGCATTTCAGCTGCATGGAAGATCTGTGAGTTGTTTGAAGTAGCTCGCAGCTGCGTCACGGAGCTTTTTATCAGGTCTAAAGCAGGTGTAATAAACCGGACCAGTGAGCGTGACCGTCCCCAAGTCTCGGATGGAGTTCATCAACATGCACCTACACTGCCGCACTCTGTTAAGTTACGGTATCTGGAAGGTGTTGCATAGTAAAGGAACAACATTGACTCATGTTCCAACTGCGAAACTGCTTCCAGGGAGTTACCATGGTGATGATAGTGATGATGGATGAGGTGAAAGGCAGTAAGGCCTGATAATCAGAGATAAACAAGAGCTCTTAAAACCATGAGACATTCCAAAAGATTATAAATAATCTAGGCTCTGCATGTGTGTATGTTTTTACTCTATCTGGGTTTAAAAACTTTTTCACTTTGTCACCAGGTAAGTTCCCAGCCAATAATCCCTTTGGGCATTTATATGGAATTATGTTCAGCCTCAACATCCATGTGTAACTGATTAAATAACCTAATACTTGAGACAATGCTAACAATCATTTTAAAGTGTTTTTGACTGTATTTATCATAATCAATCAGCATTTTAATTGATTAAGTGACATTAATAGAACAAATCATAGTGATACTATTAGGTAGGTGATACTATTAAAAGTGTCTATAATGTACTATCATGTATGATCAATGCATTATCAGTCATGATATTGAAAGTTAGTTTCAAAGGAAGAAACAGTGAGGCTATTCCAATGTAGGGAGGTGTGTTCAGATGCTGTGGGTCACTGGTCAGTGGTTGAAAGTGAGCAGCAATGCTGTAAATGCCCAAAATGTAATGTCTTAAAATGCTCAAAGTGCAATGTTCATCTAAGCCTCAACAAGAACCACAACTGCTTTCATGAATTCCACAAGTAAGAGTCGAAAAGTCCAATTCGGCTGGATGACTTTTCAAAATGCCAAAAAAGTGGACACAGACTGTTTGTTTAACAGCCCTGTTCTAGTTGGTCCCTAGTTATAGCATAGTAATAATATTAATATATATAAAATGAATATATAATTATAGTTATGAGTTATAGTATTGTAGTTAGTATGTAATTATAGTTACTTAGTTATAATATAGTAGTCAGTATATAGTTATAGTTATTTAGTTATAGTATAGTAGTTATTATATAGTTGTAGTTACTTAGTCATAGTACAGTTGTTAATATATAGTTATAGATATTTAGTTATAATATAGTCGTTAGTATATAATTATAGTTATTTAGTTATAATATAGTCGTTAGTATATAATTATAGTTATTTAGTTATAATATAGTCGTTAGTATATAATTATAGTTATTTAGTTATAGTTTAAATAATAGCATAAATGATTGGAAACAATTTTATGGCTTCAATAAAAAATGTACCATTGGTTACCATTGAGGCCTATTGCCACTAATTTGCATCAAACCTATTTCATGTGCTATAGACAAATTAACTGTCTGTACTTAATTTAGTATCAGATTGAAAGCAAAAACACACAAACATATGTTTTTTTTATACAATTGTAAATATATTCTGGCATCAAGAGGTTAAAGCCTGTGATATACCTGACCTACTGTTGGCAGCAGGGCAGGGATTTCATGAGGGCCATGGCTCTCATGCCCTCTAAATTCAGCCTTGTGGAGGCCACAGTGGATTTGATGCCCTGTCTTAATTATGTGGTTTTGTAATCTGCCTCTTTTTTGTCAATATCATCGACAAGCATCAACACAAGCATCTTTTCAGAAAAAAATACATAATCAGTAGATTTGAGTCAAGCCTGGACAAGCTCTGATGACAATTAGACACCAATCTATCACCACCCAACCAGGAGACTTAATCAAAAGCTATAGTGTGAAATCATAGTCACATTGTATTAATAGAGAAACTTGGCTTCAATATTGAGATACCATAATTCACAGAAACCTTTTTGACTTAAAAATGTACCACCAGATCCCCTCAGAAGGTGTGGGAAACCCTGGTGTAATAATGTTTGTGTTCCGAAAATGCAATATTTTAATTTAATAATAATGCAGACCTCTGACACAAGTGTTACTTTTAAAATAAAAAAGTTAAATGTTTTTTGCCATCTACATAGTTAATTTTATTTCCCCAATAATTTTGATCAAGGAAGAACTTTAAATAATTGTTTCATTTTCTGCCCTTGCTGCCCTGGCTTTTCGCCAAAAGGCCATAAAATGATAAAATTAATTTTATGTAGGAAAATCATAAAGTACCTATTTTGATAGTAGTAATATTGTTTGTTGAAGCACATACAAAATAGATTTGTTTGTGTGTACAGTAAACTTTTAAGTAATATTCTAATAGGTGACTACAATTTTTTTAGTAATTTTCTGGATAAATATCAGTAATTTTACTCAATTGAGGCTTTCAGGGACGTCATACACCACTGGTTATTTCTTTTTTATTTTTTTCTATTCATCAGTTTACATCACACATCATTAGGGTCCCAATAAACATCAAACATGGCTGAAAGGGAAAGCAGGAGAAGCCCTCATTTTCCACAGTATTTTTCATTCTCTTGTCACGTTATGTTCATGTTACAAGTCACATTTTTTTTTTTCTAATGCAAATTTCCAATTTGCATTAGTTATATTTGGCAGTATGCTTCTGTTCAGCAGTACACAGCAGAGCAGGCAGCAATGACAACAGAAATCACAAGCTGGATGTAAGGAGGAGCTGGAGTAGAGGGTGGGTTGCAAATCAGCTTGTAGAGAAGCAGCAATGTTAGGCAAACTGAAGCAGCTTAAATATGGCGCCCTGTATGTGATTTGCCAATTGAATGCAGAGTCTCCTGAGCTGTCAGCTAATCTAGCTTGTAGGGTTTGTAGCTGGCTGACTCCGTGGCCAGCCTGAACTATGAGTATGCTCAATTGTTGTAAATCATGCAGAGATATTCCAGTGGAGCCTCAAAATATAAATATAGACCTGGAAATGTGCATATTTCATTTTGTCCTCTCTAACGGAGACGTGTTAGTTTCCTAAACATAACATAACGTTAATCAAAGGGGCAATATTCTAGAAAATGCTGACACAAGTTCTTTTTCAAGTTCTCGTCAGTGCAGCTGCACATTTTAACTGAGACTGGATGACTTTATTCAATACTTTGCACAGATTTCTATAAATAATTCACATAACCTCAGATTTATTTCAGATGTTGTAAACTATGAGATTTGTTAAAATAGTTAAAAAAAAATTCAATAGCAGTTGAGGTCATGGCCACCCATTCTTTACTGCGAGTGATTCAGTAAACCACTTCTGCAGAACATCGAGGCCTGGCTAGACACAACTGAATTATTCAGAGCCTGAATAATGTCACAAACGACAGCTCCATCTTTGTCTGTAGGGGCAAGAAAATTCCACTTCTGTCTGAGCAACTCATCAAAAGCCTGGGGTGACAGTATAGAGCAGAGCTCTCCAACAAAGAGATGTGAAGAAGTTGACCGGCTCTCATAAGTCCTGGCAAGGATTCACTAAAGCCACCTCCCTGGGAAGTACAAGGTGTGGTGCTACCAATTCAACCCCTACAAGTGGGGGAGAAGAGCTGCTGAAAATGAGTGAAATTCGCTCATTCACAACAAGTGACATGGATGGGAAAGCCAATTCATTCAATTGTCTGTGGCTGTCAGGCTGCCTCTCTGAAACAGGCTTCTATTGGTAAAAAGACCTTGCAGCTGCCACTGCAATCCATTAGTTTGTGCTACAAGCAGGAAAAGACCAGCGTGGTTATCGAACAAAGGAGTCCACCAATCACTGAGTGAGGAAGCGGGAGCGGAAACCCCAGGCACGATTGTGCAGGTGAGACTTGGCTTCCCCATCAGGTCAAACAATGACAGGCTGTCCTGTCCTTGGAGGTTCCACCAGTGGTTTGGGTACGAGAATCTCACCAGACTGCAGGATCCCGCTTTCACAGGGACAATATAAATGCATTATTAAGTATTCACATAGCTTGAGAACCATTCATCAAATCATCTTCACTTCATGTGTGCATTGCTGAGGACCCAAGGGAGCGCAGTGTCCTGCGTGAAGTCGATTAGACTCGAGGTTCTTGACAACACTGCAAGCAGCACTTCTGGGGTTCTAGTTCACCGAAAGGTAAAGAGAACAGCGCTAATTGGCCTAAAGCCCAGAGAATGTGCCCGTTCAGAAAGACTCATACTCATCACATCACACCACTGTGATGGAAACACATTAGGCAATTATATAATCATGCCAGAATTACAATAACAAAGAGATAAAAGCCAGAACAAAGTACATACAAGACCAAGGTCGACAGTCTCAACTATAATTTAGACGGAAAGAGGGAGAAATATCAAAGTAGGTTGTTATTTACCGAAATGTACAAAGACATTCCACGCAGGGTTGGCCTTGACTTAACTCTTTGGGGATAGCATTCTTTGTCTCAGCACATGAATATTGCAACGCAAGTGGTCGAAAATTACTATTGATTTATGAAGGGCCACCATGCTTTGAATTCCCTCCATCTGGCAATGGTAATTTATTTGCCTCTAGAGGGTGCCTAATATACTGTACAATTCATGAGATCATAACACTTGCAGAATTGTTTAATGTACCTTATAATTTCATCTGATGACAGGCCACTAACGCTAATGGATTCAATTCCAATAGGAACACGCTGTTAGTGCTAAAACAATTATTCAATATGTCGAGCAAAAGAAGAATAATTTTAAAAACAATTTTGACATTATTTATATCACACTCAATTAAAATTGATTTTTGGTTCCAGCTTCTGAGAGAATTTGCTTTGGGCCACTGGACGGACAAAACAAGAGAGACAAGACATCACCTTTTGCTCCTTATGAATAAGTTTCCACTATTTTGTGACAATATATCATCTAAATAATAAATCAATTAGTCAAAACAGAATCAACTCATGAATGTACAATGAAAATATATATTCAGTTGTCAGGAAATATACAAAAACCAGTCATGTGTTCACCGCTGTTATTACTATCCACCACATTTCCTATAATTCAGTGTAGCTGGTATTTGATTGACAGGATACTCCTTGGACTTTTGATTCTATTATTGCAAAAGGGCTTTTTTCTTCTTTAAAAGTGATGATGTGAACAGTCAAACAGTCCACTGGCTGCAGTTCAACATTATACACACATAAACATAAATGTCAGGGGCCTGAAGGCAGTTCGGTCTATATTTTAAAACTTCTGAGCCATTAACACAGATTGATTTCAGGAATGTCATTGCCCCAGTACCCGACTAATCTCACTAATCTCACAAAGTCCGACTAATACCCATTGTCAAGACGATGTTTGTCGTTCTGTGTTGGGTAAATGTTTACAGACAGGACAGAAGACACATTGTCAGTGCTTTTGCATTAATCTTCAGTGATTTGTATATTCAGTGTACCCTGCTGCTATTGATAAAATTTCACAACAAATCCAAAATCAAGCCCTCAAATGCTTAATTAGGATTAAGACGGATGGAATTTAACACGCCCTTCCAATGCATTATTAAAACCTCAGATGAAAAATATGGAGGGATTACAAATTCATAGGAGAGGAGTAGCTCATCCTCTTCTTTTCTCTTGCTTGCCTTGTTTATTTAGAGGGAAATCATCCAAAATGGATGAGCTGAGGTAAATTGAGATTTATTAACAAGGAAAACAGTTGTGACAGTGTGTTTTTTTTCCAGCTGTAGCCAAATACTTCTCCCTAAAGATGTCTTGAACAACCAAAGTAAAAACACTTTTTTTTTTGCTCATTAAAGTCTGATTAAATTGTTGGACCTTAGGCAGGAAGCAATACAAAAACAAACGGAAATAAAACATTCTACATATATAGACATACATGCTTGTAATCGTGTAATCAAATTTTGATTTTACTTTTTATAATAATTGGATTATTCGATTTGGGGGCTAAATAAATCCTTGGCCAATTGATCCCAATTAAGACGATAAAACCCTGGATGCCTTTCATTTTAAGACTTAAGTTCTTAAGCATGAAAATACAAAATGTTTCTTCAACAACTGATTTGTTCTATCTATCTGCTGACACGTTTACAGCATCACTAATGTTTTGCTGTGGTTGGTTGTTTGATTTTTCTGCAATTTATTCTGATACCCTGGGAAATCATGCTTTCTTTGTTCAGGTTTATTTTTAAAAAAAAAAAAAACATATTATTTAAGTTTTTAAATAGAGACAGAGCAGGAAAGCAGTGTTCAGTTTTGCTACTGCTAAAGTTTTTTTACAGACTATTTGGTGGCATCTGTCAATCAATTCTTGGGCATGTACCAAAGTATTTGCACCCAGCTCAACACCTGCTCTTATATAGTGTTAAGCTCAAATAAAGATCAAGTGGAATTCATCATTCTGGGTAAGAACATGTCTGGATGGTACAAAAATTTAATGCGTCTAGAGTTGCCTTTATTCTCTCAATAGAAAATTAAAAGAAGTTTAATATTATAGTGTATGAGGCCCGTTGTTAAAGGGAAATGTTGTCTGAGGTATTATTTCCTCCTTCAGAAACCTTTCTACTGAGACACGTCATTTTACATCCAGCCTCTCTCTGAAACATCATCATTCGCCGCTGCCTCAACAGCCTGCTATTATCTTGTTCAGGTGGAGAGAAAACCACAGGATATAATGTGATGAGAATAATCAAAGTGTCTTACCTCGTCTTGGTAGATGAAGAAAAGCATGATGGACAGAATTTCCAGGAAGAAGATGAGCAGGAGGAGGATGAAGAACTGCGGGGAGACACAAAGGGAGGAGACCGATTTTTACAAACCATTTATCAAAGCAGAGGAAAAAGCCCACAAAGTAAACAAGCATGTATTCGTCTGTGAAGAAGGAACAAAGAATAGAAGAAGAAGAAGGAGCGGAAGAAGAAGAAGCAGAAAGAGGGAGAATAAAGGCAATAGACAATAAAGTGGGTGAAGTAGTGAAATGGAAAAGCAATAAGAGAAAGGAGGAAATGGCCTCAAGGAGAAGGAGCTGGCGAAGTCAGATCGATGAAGGAGCCGTAGATCGTTCAGCCTCGATATATCTAACTGACAGGTCAAGAGTGCAGAGGGAGAGAGAGGAGGAGGTGGGACAGTCACAGCTAGTGGCACAGACAAGGTGATCTACAGTTTTCCTCCTTCCACTTTGTTAAAGGAGCCACATTTGACTTTTGGCCAGTCCCCAGCCGCCCCTCCTCTGTACGTTGGCCGAGATGAGCCGCATGATGGGTGATACATCTTCTTCCTGTGGGCCCATTTGAGTGCTTAGAACAGTTACGAGCTCATCCATCATCCGCTCTGCCAAGACGTGGCTCAGTGTCTCTCACCTGTCTGAGCTGAGGAGGGATGACATATTTTAGGAATAACGATACGTTCCAAAGCAGGTCACACAAAGATCTCTATGAAATCATCTAATAAACAAGCAGCATTTCGGAGATTTCTCTTTTTTTTAGAGATACAGGCAGTGCCAGACCTTCTCAGCGGGTCAAAAACAAAATTCAAAAGCAGAGGTGTTGTTTCTCAAAGACATCATAGCAACATGTTCTCTATGGATTCCAGGTGTTTGCTTGACGGCGGATGTGTGAGCGCTGCTAGTTCACAGCAGCGGCGGTGAGCAGCGCTGTCAGTTTCCCCCCGAGGTTTTTTTTTGGCAGCACCTGCATGAATGAATCACTAAGTATGGAAAGGATGAAAGTTTCAGTGGCACCACTGGAAGCTGAGAAACCGGCTAACAAACTGACAGCACCACACAGCCCACGGTGTGTTCGACTGACTCCTGCACTATTCAAGAGGCTCCCAGCTGAAATCAATTTATATTGTTCTGTCAGGCTTCATTGTCTCAGTGTTATTCACTTTAAAATGCCAGGTAACTCCTATTTGGGGGTGGTTATTTAAAAGAAGAACTATGTTCCACCCGGGAATGAGAAAGTAGTTTTGGGCTGATTCAATCCTCTAAGAAGTCACTGGATAATGTGAAAATGCAATGCATTGGAATGAGGAGACACTGCTGTTTTTCTTATTGTCTGTACATTTGACAGGATGGAGGTTTTACCCCAGAAGCAACGGTAGCACTTATTATTTTATTATGTGCCGCATTTCTGCAACTGACTGTATAGTTAATATAAAAAATGTAAAAAATAAAAATAAATGATGAGACCAACAGACACAGAGGTTGAGGCGGAAGTCAATTTTGCATTTGTCTTTCGACCTGACCTGCCAGTGATCCCTGCAGGAGAATCTTTTCTCTCTGCAGCGTCAAGAGAGTGAAGGGTCAACTGTTCAACTACACAAGTAGAAAGTTAGATTCGCTGCCTTGTTCAAGAATTATTTAGCACATTATTGCTGCCACAAGCACTTTGAGCACTTTTTCCTACTTAGAGTTGCATTTATCAGTTTTTGGTCTCTTAAAGGTAAAGAAACTCCAAGGCACTGGAAATAAAAAATGAGCATATAAATTTAATAGAAGCCAAATCCACTTTTGATTTTTTTTTTTCTTGCTCACTGGTCTGAACCCCTTCCAGTAGATCCATTATTACCTTATTCGTAATAATTGGTCCAAAAATGTGGTAAGACTGTTGTTAAAGTACATGCCTTCTTACGAAACTTTTGATTACTTTTTTTTGTGACAAATGATTTTGTTTATTTGGAAAAAACAGTGAATTTAGTTTTCTCAAGTGAATGCAACACACCACTATAGATTTGGTTTTCACTCCTACACAAAAACCCCTGGCTCTTTAGCTGTCAGACGGTTGCATTCACCAGCAAGTTGCTATCCTCATATTGTTTGCTACTGCACCTTCATCTTAAGAAAAGTCAATGCTCACAAAAGTAAGGAAAAAAAATAAGTCACTATAAAGCTACAGAAGAACTTGTACAATTGCACTCTTTGTCTCTCAATAGCTGTTTGCTCTCCTGTGTTTTTTCTTTGAGACCACATCACGTGACATCAGAGAGCAAAGGGACATTGTGAGAATGAGAAAGTGAAACTCCCAAGCACAAACAAACACAACCAGGCTATAGCCAGACTCAGTGGATCATTTGATGACAGGAGGATGCATTTTCCTTTTATTATACACTTCAAGAAAGCTATTAAATTAGCTTAAGGAATTACAAACTGCTACACTGTTACTGTAGTGAAATGGCTTTCTGAAATTAACTGTAAATGATGAAAATCCATTAGTATACTATGTAGAAAAGCTCATAATAATAAAAGCAAGTGAAGTGCAGAGAAATCATTCTGAAGCAATTGTTTCCTTGATGAAATACATTATCGTGGACAGATGAAACTATCCAGTCATATCCTCAAATAATAATAACAATTACAACCTTTGAATAGGTGGTCTAAAACACAGCTCCTCCTGTGAAAAAACAAGATTTAATTAATGGAATAATTTCTTCCAAATCACTTAGCAAGGCTATAACAAGACTTTACAGACACGCCGGTTTATGTGACAGATGGATTTGATTCAAATCTTATGTTTCCAATTTGTGCTTGAAGTAAATTCACATGAATGCCGTATATCTCAGCTAAAATCAAAAGTTGAAGTTGCTCTGTGCTGTTCCGCCTCAATGTGATAGATTAATATAAACAAATACAACACAACCAAAGCAAACTCAATATGTTTTCCTGAATTGTCATTATTCAAGCTGAAATGCATTATTCACGCTGCAGCAGCAAAACTACAAAAAGATTTATGGTATATCAAATAAAAGGAAACAAAATGAGGCCACAAAGAAAATTGTCTCACATCTGAGATTTTGGTGATTTTCAAACTCATTCATATGTATTGTATAGTCAGTCAGTCAGTCATTTTCTATACCTGCTTATTCCTCATTAGGGTCGCAGGGGTCTGCTGGAGCCAATCCCAGCGTGTTACGGCGAGAGGCAGGGATACACCCCAGATGGTTGCCAGCCAATCGTGGGGCACACACACCATTCACTCACACACTCACACCTACGGGGAATTTAGAGTTGCCAATTAACCTCAGCATGTTTTTGGACTGTGGGAGGAAGCCGGAGTACCCGGCGAAAACCCACGCAGACACGGGGAGAACATGCAAACTCCACACAGAAAGGTCCCAGACCCCGGACCAAGGAGGTCTTGAACCTGCGACCTTCTTGCTGTGAGGCAACAGCGCTAACCCCTGCGCCACCATGTCGCCCCGTATTGTATAGTATGACACCTATATATATATATAAACTATAGTCTGTTTCTTATAGGATGGTGGCTTTCATCCCCTCAAATACCTACAATGACCATGTAGTCACAAGCTGAGCTATAGCTTGAAGATTCAAGCCTTCTTTTTATTCTCATCTCCAGAGAACAATGAGAATTTGGAAACAGGAAAGCTGTATTATCATGATCCTCTTCTCCCTGTGCAAGTCTCCAGTCTGGGATTTAGTCAGAACTGACATGTGTAATAGTGTAGCTATATAATCATGTCAGTCTGGAGAGATAAAACTCAAGTGGGCCTTTAGGACCTCTCAATCCCAGTTAAGGAGGACTGGATTCCTGTAGTTTTCTGTTCCGTTTTAATTCAGTTAATGAGCCACAGCTGGTCTGTATTTAACAGATGCCTTCAAGGAGGGACAAAAACCTGCAGGACACAACTCTCCAAGACCAGAATAGACCTCCTCTAGATTGAGCATTTTGTGTAGGAAGTGTTTCCATGTTTATAGAGTAGCTCATAGCGCTGAAAATTGTGCTGCAATCACGCAACAACGACCACAGCTTTAAATTGAAGCCAACGCGAAAGCCCCTTAAGGACCTGCCGTCATCCTGGGCCAATTTAAAAATAGGATCAGGGAGGATGTAAATATATTCTGGGACCCTGCTAACATTACAATGAATGGTGATTGAAAAGCAACTGCCTGCGTGGTTTGTGTAGCACCCACAATTCTTCTTAGACCTGCACTCTCTTTGATCCCCAGCAATACACCCTCTAAGTGTGAAGTGGATCGAATGAATGGTTGTTGAGATATGCGACACAAATACAGAATGACAGGGATTCCTCACATTATAGAATGATAACACACTCCACAAAGACTGCATGCATGAACTCATCTTATTTATGTCAGGAGTTGTTAGGAGTTGATCAGATGCCTGTTTGGCAGAGATCGGTGCTTTAGCTTCATGGTGAGAACTATAATCAAAGTCCAGGAAAAAATGGATTCAAGCTCAGACCAGGGCTGATTCACCATAGATGGCTTTAAAAGCAAAAATGTGAGACACTCTCACACTGTTACTATGGCACCTCTGTAAATGTTAAATTACTGCTGCTATTTCAGGAAGTGGACAGTTCTTTAGGTGTAGCACACAAGGTGCATTTGACTACAATGTTCTTCAGATCCTTATGTTTCACAAATGTAAAGTAATTAACGTGTGCCCATCTGGAGAATGTGTTTTCTGCAGGTTCAGTCATCTCCATCTTCTGTCTGATGAGCCAAAAGAAAAAGGAAGTGGAACATTTTTATGCAGACGTTTCACTGCTGCTGATCTTGTGGTGAATTTATCAAATTTGTATGAAGAAAACAAAAAACAACCACTTCAATCCAGGTTAAAAGCACACTGTAAAGTATGTTACTGACATTTGTATCAATTAAAATATTACCATTTTTTTCTGTAATGCCTTACATTACTGTGTTACAGCAAAAATCAATGCATTACAGTAATTCATTACTTTTTACACTTGTAATGTTGGGTAACTAAAGTGCATCTGGGTAGTGGAGACAAATTTGTTAAATTAACGATATTCTGCTGCACTCATGGGTCTGTGTGTACTTCATCCAACCTCTGCCACCCCAGTCCAAAAGGCCCAGATCCACCACTGTCAAGAATTGATTCCTCCCTGTTCGTCCCGATGTAATTTCCACGCAGTGTGAAAGCTACAGCGCCTCATTGTCTGTTGACACTGGGGTAGGACTAGTGAGGCAGTAATGTCACGCACACGCTCCATCAGCCTCTTGGAAATCAATACCTTTTGGGATCTGCTGCCTTGAGCGTACATGGAGGGAGGCCTCAGAAGGTAATAGCTGCTCTATATCTCAGACTCATGCGTGGCTGCAGTGTCAACAATCTGCTTCCATTTCCAGCACAGTGATCTCACCTTCTGACTCAATTGCTGCCAAATTAGGTCACAGACCTGCCACAACTCCTCTGTGCCCTCTGACTTGCTCTGTATTGACTATCCAGACTCAGTGGTGTGAAACACGACTTTAATTACCCATTAGCCTGATGATAATTGAATTTCTGGAGGACTTCAGTGGCCCCAAATGGCTCGTATTTTAACTTAAAAGGAAAGGGTACTAAAATCTGGTTTAATGTCATGACTGGTGCATTACACTATATGACGTATGAAGAAAAGACATATTTCTTTATAGCAGCTAGAAGGAAGGTCTCTCATGGCGCCCAGCCTTCATCTCTCTTCTCATCCCCTGTTGTCTCTCTCTTATCTATCGAACAAATTAAAAATAAAATGTTTAAATGTAAAAATGATTTTTGTGTTTCAGCTTCTCATATGTGATTATTGACTGCTTTTATTTGTGGAACATTATGATGAATTGAATATCGGTGGGTTTTGGACTGTTAGATACAGACATTTGAAGATGTAACTTTGAACTGTGGGGAACCTCTGACATTTTATGGACAAAACAATTAACTGCTAAATCAAGACAATAATTAAATTAATTTAATTGGTAGACAACAAATGAGGAGGGGTCCCAGGTAGATTTGCTTTATTGGAAGGGGCCACAGGAACCATTGTTTTTTTGATTTACACAAATCTCAACTGAAACTCTTTCACTCACTGTTAGCAGCAGAGAATCTTAAGCTGCTCATGTTTATGCTAATAACAAGGAATTTCATGTCTGTCCAATGAATCCACCTGTCAGTTTTCAAACTAACGAAACTCTCTTTGCGTCAAATGAAAGTGACTATGGACACTTCAGTTACCTGCTGACACTTAACAATTGTGCTGTTCTATAAAGAATAAATAGTCAATCACTCATTGTAAGAAGAAGAAAGACTTCAGGGTTTTTGAAAGTGGTTTATTTACACCCTAATTTTGCAACCCACATCCTTTTACAGTAACTCTGCTGCTGCAATGCCAAACATCCTGAGTGAAGCTTCCACAAGGAAGTGAAGTAAAAACTGTTTGTGGCACAAGTTTTAGAGTTGACACAGTACTCATAAAAGTTAAAATGGGCTCTGAAGCCATTGAGTCACAGAACTGAAAGACCTCTTTATAAAACTGTAAACAAGTGTGTGATGTTTAGGGCTTCAAATTACAAGCCATACAAAAGGCATGATCATTTTTTTGTCAGCACCGAGGGCAACAGCAATTACTCAAATATCTCAAAGCCATATTGCTCTGTTACAGTGTGTCCCTCATCAGCAATCAACATGCTAATTGGCTTTGAAATTTCGAAGGGAGAAGAGTCTCTTCTAATTTTTATGAAGAACAGCTGCTTGTCACTCATTAAATTTATAATTCACCCGCTCTCATTATATTTGACAGCGCGCAGGAATAGTTCTGGTCACTGTGGGGAAAAGGATGGATCATGCTAATGATCGACGCTAATTCCCACAGAGCTCATAATTGTTTACTCCTGCTGTGCCATTTTTGTAATGATTAATTCAAATTTTCCCCCACACATAATTATTCTTTCTGATAAATGATGTGCAGTTTCAGTGCTTGGATTTATCAATCTCGTAAGGCATTAATTCTCAACCGGGGGTCCGCAGACCACAAGCGACCATGGAATAATTCACTCATTCCGTTTTCTATACATGGAGGTCTACTGGAGAAAATCCCACTGTACTTCAGGCCAGAGTCTATCTTGGGGCACACACCATTAACTCACACACTCATATCTACAGATAATTTATACCTAACCAATTAATTAGGATGTTTTTGAGAAACTGGAGAAAACCCACAGGGAGAACATGCAAACTCCACACAGAAAGGTCCTTAAACCTGTGACCTTCTTTCTGTGAGGCAACAGAGCTATCCACTACATAACCATGCTTCTCCTCCATGAAATAATAAAATATATATTTAAAAAAGATCCTATGATCTTTACAGAGATGCCATCATTTTTTTGTGTCGACAGGGGCCTTTATAGACATCTCACATAAAGTTAGGGCCTTTGTTCTGAAAAACACTGTGTTAGTGGCCATATTTTACTATGAGGATTTGTTTTAATCTGCATTATACTATTAATACAAACTCGAAACTTCTTGTATCCTTTATTGTTTTTTCTCTAATCTATGCTATCTAAACTATTTTTTTAGATAAGTATAATTGCAGTTATATCTGCAGATCCAGTGATTAACCTGTGGTCACTTACCAATGAAACAATAGGACCATTCATTTCTGTTTCCTTGGTAACGCCCGAGGGCCTGACTAATACCTTGAATAATCATTACCAACCCATAAGGTTCTCATGTAATGTTAATGTTGCTCACTACTCCAGTAAATAGGATGGAGCTACAATTTGGCAACAGGAAATATTCTAGTCCACAACTTGGGCTGAGGTAGGCGAAGGTTATGGCTCCGTCGCAGTGACTCGTTAGAAAGTATTAAAGTCCTTGGAAACAACATCGGAGACAGTTTATGTTAGTGAAATGAATATTCAAGTCAGCAACAGCTTTGGTGAACATTCCTGCAGTCAGCATGACAATTGCACGCTCCCTCAAATCCTGCAGCATCTGTGGCCTTGTGTTGTGTGATAAAACTGAACAATTTAGAGAGTGGCCATTTATTGTGACCAGCCTAAGGCACCTGTGCCATAATCATGCTGTTTAATCAGCATCTTGTTATGCCACACCTGTCAGGTGGATGGATTATCTTGGCAAGGGAAAAGTGCACACAGTTAAACTCATAGGTAAACACAATTTGAGAGAAATAAGCCTTTTGTTTGCTTATAACAAGACTTAGATCTTTTTTTTAACTCATTGAAAATGAGCTAAAAACAAAAGTGTTAGTGTAATTTATGTGCACACTGAACCATCTTTTTCCTTCACTGTTGAGCCGTGGTTATTTCTGAGAACTGTGTGGCTCTGTTCACCACAAACAAATAAGAAATGTCAACAGAAAGACTTCTTGTGTACCAGATATTTATCTCAGATCACCCAGACGTCAGCTGTTCAAGAGACTAAATAGGAAAGCTTTCGCGACACTGATAAAAATGAAATGACCAGTTTGTCATATCAATAGATCATAGATCATAGATGTTGCTGTGTGTGATCTTTTATGACGAGCTCTTGATGTTATCTGTCACAGCAGCAACAAGGAAATAATAATTTGCCAACACAACATCAACACAGTCCATCTTACCGTCAGCAGCAGAGGACGGCTCTCTTTGACCGCTCCCACGCAGCCCAGGCAGCCGATCACCATGATGATGGTTCCCACGGCGATGAGCAGATTGGCCGCGGACAGGGAGGGAAGGGACGACGACAGGGTGGCGAAATTTCCCTGGGTCACCGAGAGCCAGACCCCCACCCCCAGTATGCCGCATCCTCCCAACTGCAGGGGAAAAGCAGAGAGGAATGAGGCCGTTAGTGCAGCAACAAAACAAACAACAAAGTCAAACTCGTCCTAAGAGAACCTCACCCAGACACGCTGCTGCATACAAATATGTGCAGACTTGTTGAGGCTTTTCTCTATGTCTTTCAAACTACATGCCAGTAAGGGTGAGCAGAGACAGAAGAGGGGGAAATAAAAATGAAAAAAATGTCAGAAAAACTCAGAAGAGCAGTGAGTACTGAGATAAACACGTCCACACAGAAAGTGTTTGAGCTGTCCGCCTGCTGCTGCTTCTGACGGAATCAATCACTTCAGCTGTCTACACGTCTCACTCCTTCCATGCATCTCATCTGATCCAAAGCCTGTTTCTAAGCTTTAAGTCTATTTTCATCTGTTTTACATGCGTCACTACTGTGATTGCGTGTTGGATTCTGAAACATGCCTGAACACATCCTGTTCTGATGGAGCTGCTGCTGCTGCTGCTGCTACAAAAAGAAGAAGGAAACTGCATCATTTCCTGTTTTGGGAACTTGGGAATTTAGATGCAAAATTTGTCTTTCAGGACAAGGACAAACCTGGACTGATGAAGAAGTGCGATGCCTTCTCACTATATGGGCAATCCTCTGATTGCAGAACATCTTCTGTGAGACGCATGTATTAATAAATTATCCAGAACCCACAGTCTTGTCAGACATATGAACTGTCTGCTGATATTCACTTCAAATCAAGACCAACATAAAAATAACCATGAAGTAGGTAGGCTGACATAACAGAAGAAATTGCATGGGATTTTTTTTTACACCCACCTCTGTGAGCACAAACCAAACTACCTGACAAACAAAATAATGCATCATTCCCACATCTGTTGCAAAGCAATGGGGAGAAGTATCAGGTGTGAATGCTGGCGGGTCTGAAGGTACTTTTACACAGCGATGCCAAACACTAATATCACTGTATTAATTAAGCACTTTAGCATGGTAATTTGTGCTAAGTGGCAAAGTATTTAGTATGAGTACAGCTGGTGAGTATTCTGCAAGTCTAAAATATTGGACCATGTAAAATTTTCACTTAATGAACTAATTATATATTGTTGCTGTTTAATTTTGTTCCATTTCATAATTAAACTGACTCAATATAACAACCCAATAGTCATTTTTTTTTTTAGGTCTTAGTTTAGTCTCACATAAGACAAGGAGATTGAGTTAATGGAGGGTTGGCATCAGCTGGAAACTGAAAACAATCAGCTGATGTATATGTATAAATATAAATTGTAATTTATATATATACATATATATTGAATATATATGTATATATACTCATGTTTAATGCTCTGCTTCATGTTGGATGAGTGTCCTGGATCATCAGGGTGGACCTGCAGTGGGAAACCACAACACACTTGTCTTCTACCTCCAGGTAATATCCCAGCATTTACATGCAGATGTGTAACTATGGTTACCAAAACATGCTTAATGATTTAGATTGCTTACAAAGTTCCCATAGGACATATCTTAACAGGCTCCATTTACATATTGCAGACTGAAAACCTTGCCAGAGCTTGTTTTGCAGCACACTGGTGGCAAGGAGTTACTTGTTTTAATTAACACTGGATTAAACATAACTGGTAGATACCACATACTGTAGCATATACAGGTTTTGGGTGAAAGTGCCTCATGAGATTCAATCAATAGACGTCTCGTGTTTAAATTATGTAAAGGTTATGTTCAAAAAGCAAACAGACCAAAAAAGAGACTTCCTGTGTGTTATCTTAATTGTTATTTATTTTATGTGTTTATTTGTTTTACCAGGTTGTAGTAGTAGTGATAACATCTAAAATCTGAGCATCAGAGAACAGTAGGAAGGAGAGTGTAAAGATTAAATGGTTTTAAAAATGGTGAAACAGGTGCCAATGACTGAGTCTCTGCAATGTCAGTGAAGGTCAAACATGCCTAGACTACATATTATAGACTATAGATTACAGACTACAAATTACAGATTACAGACTACATAGTATAGACTACAGATTGCAGACTAGGGGGTATAGACTACAGAATACAGACTACAAAGTATAGACTACAGAGTACAGACTATATATTATGGACTACAGAGTACAGAATATAGATTACAGACTACAAATTATGGGCTATAGAGTACAGACCACATAATACAGACTACAAAGTATAGACTACAGATTGCAGACTACAGATTACAGACTAGATAGTAGAAACTACAGACTAGAGAGTATAGACTACATATTACAGACTGGAGAGTATAGACTACAGTGTTGAGACTACAGAGTACAGACTATAGATTATGGGCTACAGAGTACATAATATAGAATACAGATTACAGATTTCAGAATAGAGGACTACAGAGTATTGAGTACAGACTACAAACTACATATTACACACTACAGACCACAGTACAGACTACAGAACACAGAGTTCAGCTAAAGACTGCATAGTACAGACTACAGACTATAGTACAGACAACATACTACAGAGTACAGAATACAGTGTACAGAGATGAGTTAGTGGCTACCAGTTTGTGAGCACTGAGATAAGCAGTATCCAACAGTGACAGGCTAAAAACAGTAAGAAGGTCTCAGAGATCAATCTTTTTTATGTTTTCAATTTGTTTCTGAAGTAAAACCCTAACTTCAACACCACCTATTTAAGAAGTTTATCATCGTAATCACAAATACATGTTTGGAAATATATCTACATATATACACTACAAATAGAGGCCCTGCTTTTCCCTCACCTATTTATAATTGTGTTCAGTTGTGTGTGAAGAAATGAGTTTGAATATATTTGGTTAAGGTTAAAAATGTCTTGGTTCCGATATGAATTTGATCAGAGTTTCTTTTGAACTTTCAGCTTGTTTTGGATTGAGTCTACATAGCATCTGATTATTTGTAATTTTCAAAGGAAGGAAGTATAAATTTCCAATTAAAAAGACTGAACTCTGGTGGTGGTAGACTCCTTATCACCTCCACCAAGGAGGAGTTTTTAATATACCAGACCAGTTGCAGTCAGAAGGGGCCACCGTTTGAAGAATTCGGCTGCTGTGAGAGGAAATCTCCTTCAGAGCCGATGTGGAGTCTTGTTTTAACTTCTTTGAAAATGTGTCCTTATGAACCACAGCATGTTTGCCTTTAGAGGCACGAAAACTGATAGTGGAAGGAGACAAACAGAAAAATCATGATGTGCATAATTAAGTATTTTTTCTTGAGTATTTTTTACCTATAGGAAACATCCATCACACAAACAAACACTCTACAGCCACTTGCCAGAGAACCCAAAGGCAAAAAGATTTACAGACTAAATATTATATTATTGTTTTCCTCCCCACTCTTCCTTCTATCCTTCTATTTCAGCTTTAACACAAGATCTGCTTTAATGAGCTCTTGAGCTAGAAGTAGGACGGGTACAGCGTGTGAAGAAGGGGTCATAGCCAGAGAACACATATGAATCAGATTTTGGCCACACAGATCTGATGATAAAAACAGATTTGTTTTGTTCATATGCTTTAAAGAAAGACACATTTCTATGCATTTCATCTAAATCTGTTAATTCCTCAATCGTGTTTACTGGAGCCGGATAACTGACACTTACAAATCTGAATGTGAACCGTCAACAAAAAAGATCAGATCTGACTTGAGCCTTAAAGCCTGTAATATGAACCGTTCAGGTCATGGTAGATGAGTCAAAAAATGTTTTCTGTCGTCCCTCAGGCATCAAAATAGGGCAACAAAAATGTGAACACTGGATGAAGCCAGGTTCACTCCATAATAAAAAATATGATCAACAGTAAAAAAAAATAAATAAATAATAATAAAAAAAAAATAAATAATAATAATAATAATAATAATGGCCTCAGGAATAACATAAATCAGGCTGTATAAATTATATATGAAAATATATGTCAAACCTTCATTGTATGGTTAAGGATAAAGTTTGATAAATGTAAGAGCTGCTGAAGATTCCTGGCTCAGAGTGCGAAAAAACACATTTTGAGAAAACAGCCTTTAAAGATTCACTTTGTCTCACTACTCACATGAAAGAAGATGTGAAGATAAAAGAATAAATGTTAAAGAAAGAAAATAGCCCAAGAACTCAAAATTGATCAGCGCATGAAAATTTATTTTTGTAGCTGTGTATCGCCTTGAACGAAACTTCACTGAAAAGAGCAGCTGCAGTTATGGATGCTGCAATGACAAAACATTAATGTTCAAGCAAACAGGGAACTGACATCTATTGAACATTCATTCATCTTCTATACCCACTTATTCCTCATTAGGGTCACAGGGGTCTGCTGGAGCCAATCCCAGCACATTACAGACGAGAGGCAGGGATATCACCCCAGATGGTCATCAGCCTATCGTGGGATCTATTGAACATTATTGTGGCAAAGAGATGAGTTTAACAGATGAAATGACAATGATGTTCTGACTGTGATGGAACACACAACAAAGATGAACAGCAATTTTCCTCAAATGCCAGAAAACGGGTATAGAAAATGGATGGATGGACACTGCTGGTGACTTTATAGATGCTCGGGAAACGTAAAGGTTTTCCACAAAATGCATTCACACACACTAGCTAAAGTGATAATTATATTCCTATTTCGTTCTTCCAAACAACCAGTTGTTATATTTTCATAGAAGCAAGATAAATGTGAATCCTATGGTGTAGAAAGAGAGCGGTAGTCTAAAATATACTATAAGAAGTTAACATCAGCACACCAAACTTTTATATTGAAAATGTTACACTTAACTTCCGCTTTCGATCTGTCGTTGCCATGATTATATCGATGGGAATCGAAACAAGAAAAAGGGAATTTGCAGAAACCAAAATATTTCTATTAGGTTTGTCTGTTATTTTTTTTTGAAACAAAAAACAGATGTATTTCCGATATTCTGTTTTATTTTGAAAAGGAAATATCAAACTGACAGGTCATATTTCCAATATTCTGTCTTATTTTGAAAACAAAATATCAAACTGACAGTAGGTACACAGACCCTCAAGGACACAAGTGAAAAAACTGACATGCGGTAGATACAGCAAACCCAAGCAAAAGCCAGCAGTGGGTTTGACTAATGGCCTCAACCTAAATTACAATGAAACTGCAGTGTTTCCCCTAGGATAAAGCTACAACGGCAGAGGTGATGCCCGATGATGAAAAAAACGTTTTCGCTCAAAAAGCGTGCTCTGCTAGGCGCTTTCCATCGCTCTGCAGGGACCAGAAAGGCTCTTGAGGCCTAATGTGCTGTACCTACCTACAGTACATTTGTGCAGAGTAATGAGCAGGGGAAATATCTGTCGATCTGTTTAGTTGCACATGCACATAATTTTGTGTATGTGTTTATACCACCTCTATGATATCTACCTGCTTTGCACCTGCATTGCAACTCATTACATGGTCCGTCACAAGTTTAAAACTAAAGTAAAGCACAGGGGTTGGCAATAAAATCTGGTATGTTTTTGTAGTCACTGGGTCAGAGGACATGGAAACTTTTGAAAAATAATCATGTTTTTGTATTTAAATATTTATGCAACTAAATTACCAATCAAAATAATAATTTTCATCATGAATGTGAATGTCTATCCAACCAAAAATGAACTTTACTGCAGTTAAAAAGACGTACAATCATGCTGACTTTCACAAATCACCGGATAAAGTACTGAAGTCAAAAAATCAGAAGATGACCGCCATTTGTAACAGCTTCAAACGTGCTTCAATAGCTCCAAATATCACTTCCTATTGAAGAATAGCTCCCCATGGCTAGTGGACCTCCACTATTTCATTTCCAGTTAGTTTTTCATCATAAAAGACTTTTGATAATTTGTCAGCGGAAATATTTTAATATGAAGCAGCACCAACATGAGGATATGTTTTCATCAGCAGTAATTTAGCACCACTCCAATATGGCTGAAGAGATCAGGAAATCCAGGCAGAACAGTTTAGTCACACCTGACAGCACTGGCGGTCACATATTTGCATTGGCAGCACGCTGCTGGTAATTACATATAAAGGAAACACTGAACTGTGGCCATGGATCTGCAAGAGCTAGAGATCCAGGAGTGTGGTTTTGCATTGACTACTTTCCACGCTTCAGTGCAGGAACATTGTCCCCACTAACAGGGAGATAGTGAAGCACTTAATTCAAGTGTTCATGGTCCTCTGTGCATTTTATAGACAATTGAGGAAAATTCAACAAACAACATGAAATGAGGGACATGGTTGTAAACCTTCTTCATAAAAAACTTGTCCCTGAACACCAGTACAGCCTGTAGGTAATCATGCTCAATCACCTCTCGAGGAGCCTGAAAACTAGACAAATAGTTCCATAAACAGTGAGTGGAAGTGGCCAAGCACACACTGGAAAAATCCTCAGCCGGGTAGAATAAAGACCACTGGAAAACAAAAACTGATACAACCCGATGAGCTGACATTGAAGATTGGCAAAGTATTGTGGGTGGCAAGGCAGACTACACCTGGCATCATGTGACATGCCCATCCTGGCATCCATACAAAGCGTGTTCAGACCATGCAGTCTGCAAACAAACTCTTCAGAAAAGTAAAATCAGAAGAGGTGATGCTGAGGTTTGGGTAAAGTTGGTGTGATTCCTCTGTAGAAAACCTTGCAGGCGAAAGCACTCATTGTTCAATCAGTCAAAGAGCATCAGGAGACACACAGGATAGACTTTGGCAGTTGAGGATGACAGTGCCAGTGTAGTTTTGTAGCCACACTCCACTCTACAGATTATCAGAGGTGACTGCACACATAACAATTTGCCCATTGTGTGTGCACCAGTCTATCAGTTTCTTCTTGATGCTATCAAGTCCACTAAATCAGTGGCAGCAGCAGTGTTAAGGAGCTCATCTGCTCTGGGACTATCCAGCAGATCAGGCGACCAGATACAAATGAATAGTTTGCTGACTGCTTGATGAACAACAGACATGTGAGACAAATTAACACAACAAAGACTTTTCTACTGTCAAACTCTAGCCATAACACTGCAGCTGTTTTAAATCTGTTTATTGGTTCAAGTTAAAAAAAAATAGTATTAGTGTTTAATATTAGTGTTTTTTTAACTGTGTGTTCCTTCTTGTTGTTACCCTTCTCAACATTGCTAATGATTTCAGGTAACAGGAATATTTAGCCATTCATGGCTGGTTTATGCTGCCGATGACACCATAAGTCAGCCAATCAAGGACTGTGTTGTGGTGTATTGCACAAAAGTAATGGCATCGACTAGAACAACGAGCAGTAATGTTAACGTTAGAGTAAACACAGCCATAAGCGCAGTTATTGCTAATTTAACAAAAGTAAGTACTAGCAGAGTTTCTCAGAGTCAAATTTTGTTTTCAGCTTCTACCAAATGTATTTGGCACCAGGTTGATTTATCAACTTGTTGCTTGATTTTTTATGGAAAGAAAATATCAGGCACATATTATTATTATTATTAAACATAGAATATTTTATATGCATCTTAAAACATGTATGAACATCTGGAATTTCTGTTACTCACTGCCTTTCAGTGATCCTTTACAGAAATGGATGAATAAATGAGAGAAGCCAGACCAGCACCAGCAGGATCTGTCATGTCTGTGAAACGCTTATGACGTACAGAGTCAGGATGCTGGGCAGGTTTTTACTGAAGAAAACAGTCAACACTAAATGCAAGAAAATTAATAAAATTGCAAATCAGTTTTCCTGTTCCATTCCTATTAAGATGCAGCCCATCATATTTAAAAAGGCGACATCTGGTCCAGGAAGAGTTCAAATGACTGATAATACAAAGTCCAGTGGCTGTAGTAAAACTTTTCATCCAATTTTCTAGACTAAAAAAGAGCTAAAGCACTCAGAGCTCTTGGTTATGGCAGGAGAGGATTTATTCATTTACCCTTCTGCATATTTTATAATGTTCAACAGAGCGAGACAACATGTTAGGCTGTGACTCCCATTTAATTTTTATTTGCTCACTTGCTGTATCTAAAGTGTTTTTCTGGATATAGTTTCATCCGCGGCAAATTAATACATGAAAAGTGTACATATGGGGAGGGGAGTTGAACTGGTTTTATCTCATTCACCATTTACAGCGAGAGGAAGAAACACCAAAAATCCCAGTTCTTTTTAAGTGATTAATTTCCTCTGTCTATGAGAGAAGATAATAAATGTATTCATTTATCACAGCACTCTTAATGAAAGGTGAGCACAACGTGCATTTAATTTCTCACCCACAGATTTCACCTGGTGCTGCTGCAGCTTTTAATTTTATATGACAACATTCAATTCACACTTGTTCCATGTTGAAAGTGGTAGAAAAATTAATTGGGATAAATTTTAATGTCCCGAAGGAAATTTGTCATGGGCAAAAGTTCTATAAAGAGCTACAGTCAAGCAATACATTGCAGTATAATACATAGACTAAAAAAAAGGTACATCATTGACAAGACAACACAGTCATGTGAAAACCACTGCAGCCTTTACAGTTACATAATGAAGCAAGATGTGTGTGTATGTAAGACACAGCAATACACAATGCACAAGGCTGCTGCACTGCTACAGTCACACAATGCATTAATGATCATGTTTAATTAGTTCTCTCAGTGTAAAAAAGAGGTGTTGCACACAGCTGATATCACACAATAGCAACATTTAATCAACGTGAGCTGTGTGCTACAAAAACAACCAAACAGTGCAGCATTGCTCTCTGAAAGTTGACTTCATCCCACACAACCCGAGTTTCAGTGAAACTCACTCATTCTGAAACTCAGCTGCAGCAGTTGCAAGGCTCAATTTTGTGAAACTAGTTTTAAAAAAATGCTTTGACACAGGCAATGCTTTGATGCTTTGATGACAGGTGATGATGAGCTGATCCATGTATAGGCTTGTTAATGGTAACATGACGGTTGATTGAACATGTGTTGTCTGTTCACATGTCCCACTTTGCATAATCTAGTGAGAAAAACAATATATATGACAGATGAAAAATGAAAAGTCTTTAGTTAGAGGAACCAGTGTTGCATTAGACTTCATTGTTTTTTAATTACTTCATGTAACTGTCAATTTACACTGCGGTTTTGTTTCATGCAACTTGCAACCTGAAAAAAGTTGCATGAGAGCTTCTCAGTAAAAGGCCAGCTTTAGAATGGAGGCATGCATTCTTGAAATATTTAGTCATCATCCAAAAGGGTGTTTTTTTTTTTTTGCAGCTCATTAAGAAGTTTTAAAACAATCCTTCCATCTACCAGTTTTGACAAGCAGTTTTACTTTTACTATTATTCACCTACAATGATTTGCTATGTTTAAATTGGTGCAACCATCTGGACCAACTCACCCACTCACGGGCAGGTTTGTGTAATTGTTTACTGATTAAGGCCCAGGACTGTGACTGTTCCGTGTGTACTGTACATACAGCTTTCTTCACTTAGCACCTGTTCCCTAAATTGCCTTTATTGCATCGGAAAACATGGGGAAACCTGGCACAGTGGGGCAGAAATATCCATACTGATATAATTTTGATGACAAGGTGATAAAAGAACGTCTCTGAATTATTTCCCCCAATAAAAATACATGTGCAGTAGATGTACTTGACTCCCGGCTTCGCACCATTTAATGCAGGTGGATGTTTTAACGACTATATTCACAGTACATGAATATCAGCGCTCTGATCTCATTGCAAATGCGAGCGCTCTGTCCAGAGGAATGTGTCGGGAATACATATTAATACCAGGTCATAAACTGGATTCTCATACATACATGAATGAAATGTGAACATCCTGAGGGCAATTATTAGTAAAAAAGAGAAGAAAGAAAGACAGAGTTTTCATGGGTATCACACCAAAGCTGGTTTGAATTCACATGCTTCATTTATTATTTCTCTAGTGTCAGTTTGATGTGTGAATCATATATTCAGTTTGTCCCAGAAGAATGAATCCTGGTCCCGATATCTGCTCTGGTAATGAGGTTGAACGTTTGTTTTTAATACATAAGTCACAGCCAAAATAAAATGCTGAAAATGCACTGTGGTTCATTACATATATGAGATGTGTTCACTTCTGAATCTCCTAAAATGTGTCAGATTTTTATTTTTTGAAAATAATGTAGAAATTAGTAACTTTTTATAAACTGTTGGCCTGGCCAGACTCACCTTTTCTCTCAAGCAAACTCTATAGGCAACAGAACGGTGTTGGCTGATGAATCCTTTTTTCCTCATTTACAATAATATTTTTTGACCAGAAGCACAACACCAATTTCAGCAGAAGCAGAACGAAAATAATCAGTTGTTTCTGTTTGGCTGATGAATATAAATGCAGTATTCAATTTTCATTTTGCTCTTTCTTTCCCCACCAATTCCTCAGAAAAAATATGTATCTTGAGCTGCTAGATGTTAGACTACCTCCACCAGATCCTTGTTTGCTTAGGCCAGGCCTGTCATTTGATGCTGTGCACGTTAGGAATGTCCCAATCAGGGTTTTTTTGGTGCCAAATTAGGGTTTAGTGATGCCTCCTTAATTGTGAGTTGATGGCGATATCAGGAGGGGGTGCATGCTAAGAATTAGGATTGGTGTGGTGACTGTCTCTTTCACCCTCTGGAACCATCAATGTCATGGACAATGAAATTCCACACAGTTCATTTAACTTGGAACTTTTGATTAATGAATCGTAGCTCATTAAATGTTTTTTATCCTGAAAGCTAACAGTCGTGCCGTTCCAATGCTGCCTTCGGTGTAATTATAGCCAGTGTAAAAGGTTTTCTATCCATCCTGGAACTCATGGATCTTTCAGGGGGCTTGGTAAAATAAATACCATTTTATTGCCCATATTTTGTTATTGATTGATCATATATTCCAGCTAGCATTGAAGCAAACGTCCATATTTGTTTCCCATATTTGTATCCCAATCAGAGACTGATCCAGCCGAAAATAACTCTTCTTCTCTTGGTTGTTTGACCGACCCCCGATTACTCAGTAATTATTTTAGAGAGCACCCTTCAACAGAAGATCAGTGTGTTTCTGGCAGGAGGGGGTGTAGCATCACTATGACCAATCCTAATCTTGAAACCTGTCATTTATTTAACCTTTGTTTTTACTGCAGGGAAGTCCTGGTCACATTTATACTGTGACTTACCCAAAACCTTCACAGCCATTCATGCTTAACCTAACTCCCCATCCTAACAGCAGTGACCACACATATGCAGAATGGATCAGGCAGCAGCAGAGATAGGGTACCAACCCAAGATTCATTGCCAGATTGTCCCAATCTGAATGTCCAGACTTCATGCTGGCAGACTCGTGGGCACGTTCCCAGCAGCCTGCAAATGTTGGCTGCCCAAAACACACAATTCATTAAGTCCTCAAGGGGCCTCGAGCAGATTTTCTGCAGAAAGTCTCCAGAGAGTCTACTTGGGGCACAGACTTCACCAAACTTTACTCATTATTAATTATTACTGTCAATAATAAACTTAATTAAATTTTATCTCAGTAAAAAAAAATTGGAGGCCTGAGGTCCATCTCTTTTGATCTCTGATATGTTGATGCTGATCATCTTGCAGTCCGTGTAACTGAAGTCACCATAGGCTCAATCTGCACATCTGGAGGGTGGACATTTGGACTGGGCCACATATTCACACCTGGCTGCTGTCCAGTATAGCCACAGTCTGACCCGCTGCCACTGAGCAGCTCCACTGGTGCAGACGGGGTTATGGCTCTTGCTCAAGGGCACCTGAGTGGTGGTAATGAGGGAGGGTCAAGCATTTGTTTATTTGAGTAGAAAAGATGGAACCAAATGCAAAAGACTTTTTTTTGTGGTCACACGGGACTAGCAGAAAAACACTCAGACCCTATGAGAAACACTGAACTGCCAAAATGGAGTTAAACACAGACTGAACTAATCAGGGGATGAACAGGTGAGGGAAACACAGGCAGAACGCTAACGAGGGGCCTTAGGGCAGCTGTGAAGAGAAAAAATTACACAGGAGAAAAAACAAAGAGCAAAAACAACCAAAACCCCAAAAACACAAGCTGTTGCAGATTTATCCCGTGTACTCTTGACCTACAATATCTAAACATCTTTGCTGCAAAGCCTGTAGTTGTATATATAGAGGTTTTATGGGAGGTTTTGTTCCAAGGGCTTAGCTGTACAAGTCTATCTGTGTCTGAGAACAAAACAATATTGCATTATTATATACTATCACATATAATACTACAGCACTTGCACTTAATGTTACAGTATCTGCCTGATAAGACACAAAACACTTCAATAGTTAAACTTTGAGCGGCTGTAAAATTTAATTTTAACTTGGCGAGTTAACTTCTGCCACCGACTGGCCTGAGGCATAAATTTTGAGGGTTGACGTGTTTCATTTGGTTAATATTTACATTATTTATATCTGCAGCCAGCCTACACACATCCAGAGTGTTAGTACTGATGACCTTTTTCAGAGTGAGGCATAGAGATGCCAACATAACACTTGCTGCCATTTGGCTGCAGAGCCTGGCTGGACTGAACAGCTTGTTGTAAATAGAGAGCTGCACTGAAAGTACAGATCAATGTGCAAAGCAAAGACTAAGTAAAGCAAAGCAAAGTAAAATCCCTGTTGAATATATCAAGGACGGTCCGACAATGACTGGTCCAAATTGATTATATAGGCTTTATGTGATCTGATACATTAAAGAGAGCCTATAGGCATTCACATGTTTATTCATGAAACAAGACTAGATCAAAACCTAGTGTATGACTGGACCATGTAGGGGTCAATGTGGGAAATGTTTTACATTTGCAATTGAGGTCCATCCAGCGCAACACAGCGGATTCTGTTGATCAGCTTAAACTTAAAAAATAAGCAGTGCAGATCAAATTTGAAAGAAGATTATGTTGCATTTCCTATTGTTCAGTAAAAATGTTTTCAGAAACATATTTTAGTGACTGCTGGACTGTAAAATGACATCATAGTAGTGCTGCTAGCAAGATGGAGCAGGGTGAACAAAAATAAAAGCAGCGCGTGACCCATCACACGGCTCAGACTCTCCTCAGAGCTCTGCGCTCTCTTTTCATATTTCATATACAAACAATAAGCTTTTTTCTGATTATTCAGTACTTGAACTTCCGTGGGAGGCAGTGGAAGCTCAGAGGCTTATTGTGAATAGTTAATAAACTTGCATTTGTCTATCACCTTTTGAGTCTCCCGACCACTCGAAGCACTTCACTCTACACTGAGATATTCACCCCTTCAGACACACATTCATACACCAATGGTGGTGGCTGTTCTGTAAGCTGCTGCAGCTCATCAGGTTCAGTTTGTTCAACATGTGACCTGAGTCACAGCCGCCCTTTGTGTCCCCTGTCCTACAGTGTCCTGATGACACAATGATTCTCTGCAACTAAATGCCTCAAAAACCAAGGACGGGATTATTGATTTTAGACCCCCGTCCCCTACACACACACATACACACACACGCACACACACACACACACACACACACACACACACACACACACACACACACACACACACACACACACACACACACACACACACACACACACACACACACACATGCACAGACACACACGCACAGACACACATACACAGACACACACACACACGATCAATAAAGCTGGAGGGAAGTAGATACTGATAATAGCTACAAAAAGGCCCTATCAATGTTTCCCTGCCTCAACCTTCTGCATGGTTCCCTGGTTTTACAAACTGGATATGTTCAATAGAAGAGACTAAAGCTTCAGTGGCACACATAGCCTTTCCCAGAAATCTTCCTGCTTGCATTAAAACAATACCATTTCCTGTACATTATAGAGTATATTTCCCCCCAAAATCAATTGTGGCTCACATTAACACTTTACCCTTTCCAGGAAAATTGCTGGAAAATGTCTGAGAAGGGTTGATGGTGCGAATGAGGCTTAGGAAAAATAGGACGTTTGCTGGAGTTGGATTCCAGCTGCCTGGAAGCTTTGTTAAATACCATCCTTGATAGTCATGGTCGGGCCTGGTAGAGGAGTTAAAATGTTGCTGACAGCCACTTCAGTGCCCTTAAAGATCCCATATCAGCGAAATTGCATTTTCATTCCTTTTTTGACTATAAAGAAGGTCTCGATGTTATTTAAATACTACCCCATTCATCAAACTCTCAAACCACAGAGAAATGCAATCAGCCAATCAGAGGAGAGGCTTATTAATATTAATTTGTTCTTTCTAGAGAAAAGCTTGAGAGAGGAGATGTAAAGCTATATCGAGATGATTTTTGGTACTTAAAGCCATAAATATATCTTGTTAGGCTTGTCACAACTTCAGATAAAACCCAGGAAAATGCACCAGGAAAGAAAGAAACTGCTTTATAATACATGTCCAGCACATTAACATTTACACCTTCAGCACTTTCAGTACTGCAAAAAGATTTAAGAATGTTTAACACAACTACAGTGATCCTGCTGTGATTCCTGTGTGTGTGTGTGCAGTGTCTTCTAACCAACGTATAGTCTCCTGAGAGCTCCACAACCTTCATTCCTCCTCTAAACAGAAATAAAAAGTTAATATGCCTTTAAGACATGCATGTTTTCCCTCCAGCATCTTCCTTTCTTGTTTTTGTCAGAGCTCCAGTGCTGAGAGCTAGCAGCCCGTTGGATACATGTCACCAGGATACTACTAATTAGGGCAACACAAATTAAATTATGACAAACCAACATCTTTAAACCAATGTGACTGAACATATGCCACGCAAATCAAACTGGTAATTGAGCATTTTGACAAGAGATCATAATGTCTCTCCTAAATCAGCGGAAGCTGTCTAACACCAACGAGGTTTCACACCATTGGCCCATTTGGAAAGATAAATTAATTCATTTGAACTAATTCAAAACTGTCCCCCATCCATTTTTTAAATTAATTTACGCCTACACCCCAATTTCCCTCACTTCTATGTTTTTTTTCTTTCTTTTTTACTGTTTAACAGTGAGAAAATGAGGAAAATAAAATCCACTTTACTGTTTCCTGCCGGAATGCAATATTCATCATGACTGAGAGCATGGTCTCACATGACCGAACCCTAAATCAAAGAGCCAATAATAGAGCAGTGAAAAGCATTCATGTCCCATTGATCTTGATTTTAGCAGGAAATAGACTATTATGCTCCCAACATAGATACTAGTGAAGTGCTAGTTCAGATTGGGCCCATTGTTTGGCTCCCAGAAGTGATGCTTGCAGCATTGACGAAAACCGCGGTGTGGCTGCACAGTCCATAAATCTCACTAAAAAGCATTAAGGCTCTGTCTGTCTGTTTCTGTCTGTCTGTCTCTGTCTGTCTGTCTGTCTGTGCCTGTCTGTCCTTTGAACAGTTTTTGAGCTTTGCAAAGGACAGTTCCCCTGATTTATAACTAGTTAAAAAGCATACTAGGCTGTTTTAAAGATACCAAATAAAATATAAATTTATATGGAAAGTAATAACCAGTTTTTACTCCTTATGAACATTTTCATGTGACAGAGATACGAGTTTAGAGTTGCATTGTAAAGCTCAGACACTGAAGACACTCAAACTAACTTCTACATGGTGATGCTCTTTCTGAGTCTGGTGAGATTCATATAAAACTGTTATAATTCATCCATAATATTTGCAATCACTCTGTACAAATATTTTGAAATGCAAAAGCCTCGAAGCACAACCGACAATGAATCATCTGTGAATGATAAAGAATGTGTGATGGAATATATCATCCCAAACTGCTATGAAATAAAGGACAAAGTAATCAAATTTACCAGACTACAAATTTAATTTTCCATCATGTTGTGACTCTCTTCCTGCAACTGATAACTCTTCTGTGGTCCATAAATCCTAGGTAGGTAAATTACAGTCTAGGAATGATTAAAAAAAGGAGTCTGTTTATACAGAAAACAGATTTGTCAAGCACCTGATAGTCCAGACCAAGGAGTGAACTAAAGCTTGTTTTTGTTACATTGTCTATATTTGATCTGTCAGGTTTGCTTTCACACTGCAATTATGGAAGTGCAGCAAAAAACATCACATGACATACCTACATCCTGTTGTTGGCACATACGAGGGCTGCATCTCCCAATAATTGACATTGATTGGGTTGTAGCTGTTTGTGCATCTGTTGTTGTCTTTGTGTGCTGCTGACACATTTTCTTTCTCTTCAGGTAACATTGCTCTACAGTTCTCTCATATCCACTCTCTCGCTCTCATCCTCTCCAAAAATACCTGGAAATATCTGCCCTTTTTCAGTTGACTTTTTATCTGTTTTATGTCAGACCATATTTCAAATAAAACTTTGTGTCCTCCTCTCCCCAGGTGCTATGGCTCTTTTTTTTTCTTTTTCCAGTTCTAACGAGATGGCTGGAACTTCCTCTAATTGATCTGAAAATCTGAACCACAACAACACAATGTCAGTGCTTGAGCATCTCAAGAGCAGACATAACACAAGGTAAAATTAGCATTAAGATTACCATAGCATGATAGCTGATATGTACTCTGTTTAATCGTTGGAATAACTGAGACCACTGGATTACTAAAATAATGCTTTGCTGCAGCCTTATTCAGGAATATGTTCCAATTGGGTAAATTGGGTGTAATAATTCTTTCATTTCAGCTGGCATTGATTGTTTCAAGCTGTCTGGAGATGTAAACAAAGAAATCCATATCATGGGATTGCCAGGAAAATGCCAACATTGGAAACAGCTGATCAGCGATTTCACTTTGCTACATCAGCCTTTATTATTATTTTTTTTTTATTAGTTGCATCAAAATAATTTAATGGAAACACAACTTCTGCTTCTGCTTTGGGCCCTCATCCCTGTTACATTAAACTGTGATATTATGAGTTGGCCACATAAATCTTTAGGTAAACCACCATGTAAAAAGTTTCCAAATGTTCCCATTTTGAATTGTTGTTGTACTCATGCTTGAATATGGAAACTTTAAAGAGGCATACAAGGAATGTCCCTTTTACTGCCAGGCCTCCTCAGTCCTGCTCTGTCACTGTGGGTTTACCTGACGTAGGTGTGTTCTGGATATTGCTGAATGCAGCATGCAGAGTTTGACTAATCCATTTCTGCCCTGACTGCCACAGCCAACAAACAAATCTCTTCCTCTTTGTATTTGGGGAATTGCTGCGCAGTTGGTGAGATTGAATGTAATAGAAGCCAGGAGGATACGCTGTTATATAATAAACATTCTCTAATGTAATATTATGCTTATACAATGAATCTTCTTGTCTTGTGGAGGTAAAACAGAAAATATATAGGTAATAAAATATCAGACATGAGAAAACCTGATAAAATTGGAGTTTGATCGTTCACATCAGCATAAATTAATTACTGGATGATATGAAAACACTATCATTTCACAGAACTCTGTAAAGATCAATTTGTTCCTGATTAGTTTTCAGTGTGACACTGTGAAATTGTGTTTTCCAGTCATTTATGTGCATTTTCAGATGTGTCGGCTATTTCTCCATCTTACAAGTCAGTGTTAAAACGCTTCTCTCAACAAATAAGTTGCAGTAAAATGACTTGGATAAGCTCCCAAACCACCCACTCTAAGGCCATGTGTTTGCATCACCTTACTTATTGCATTGTTAGTAGTTGACTGAGACAAGTCCCGGTGGCCTGATGGTCATTCTGGCCTGACTTGAGCAGTCAGAGTTACCGGTTGCCAGAGCAAGCCAATCAAATCCACTTATGCTATGTAACCACAGCGCGCGGTGACCTACTGGCTAAACACAGCAAGCAATTAGCTCTGGTGTTTGATGCCCTGGCGCTCTAGTCGAGGGACATGGAGGGACAAAGGAAAAGGAAAGGTAGAGCAAAGAGAGGGGGGCACAAAATGGTAAGCTCCTGCCACTGATGCAGCAAAATCTAAAATTAGATATGACATGATAAAACATGTTCAGGGAGGGAAGATCAGTTAAAAATGTTGTAGCTTTCATTTATATCATTCAACCACACCGTCTTCTCTCATAGGGATTATGTTGTGAAAATAGTGAAGTAAGCTGATGTTAACTATCCACCACCAAAGACTGACTGTCTGACTGTTACACTACCTCTGATAGCAGCGATAGTAGAGGTAGTGTGTGTGTGTGCCACCCCAGGCTCCCACACGCACACACACGCACGCATACACACACACACACACACACACACACACACGCATACACACAAAGCTTTAGCCACTACAGGATAGTTTATATATGCTGATAATAAATCATTATTAAAGACACCTAGTTCTTTTGTTTACTCTTAATTTATTAGGTTGCAGCTTTGTGGCTCCTGATTCCTCTAGTCTATATATCTAATTTGTGTTTGATAAACATCATGAGAGAATTACTTTAACTTTATGCCATATTACTATATTAGACATTCTGGGGGGCCCCTCTTGGAGGCACAAAATGGTTTTGTCCACCCACCGACAGCGGCCAAACCAACCAGTCATCAATATAATCTAAACCAGTCATTATTTTTAAATAATTGTCTCTGCTGACCCATCACCGGCTCAATGTGGATTCAAAAAGAAGCATAATCCATATGTGAATTAAATTCCCCACTGTGAGTGTAATGGTATTTAAGGACTCAAGCTACCAGGACTAGAAGGTCACATCCACAAATTGCAGCAGGAGAACAAAAGCCTGTTTAGCTTTCGCTATTAGCGAATTAATAGGCATTTCTGTGCTGTTTAGTTTTAATTTACTATTCAAGTATCTGTTGTGAATATTTCCCCACAGTTCTCCCTCCGCTCTCAGACAAGTGTTTTCTTGTGTTTTCCGTCTTTAACAGAGTAAACTGATCTCCCTGCTTCGCCTCACACCGCAGGTCGCATTACTTTTCCTTGACTTTCCTCTAATTACAGTTATAGTGGTGTTTGCCTCAGCCGTCGAGCTCCTGATTGAAAAGGTTCAACAGTTCATTACATCCAGTTTGTGCCCCTCTGACAATATTAATGTAGGTCTCATGGTCCTCAGACACAGGTTTTCTTGTTTCCATTGATGCCAGGTCACCATTTCTTCTGCCTGAGGTGTTTAAACTCAGAAATGATTAAGAACTCTAGCAGCTCTGGTTTCCTCTCTGGAAGTCGGAAGCTTAAGCTATTTTTTGACAAGGTAACCAGGGTGAAGATAACTTCAGCTGCTGCATGCCTTGTTGTCTGGTCTGCATACAATGAAGGAAAACAGCTAAATTGCAGACAGTTTTCGGAAGACCTTTCTGCTGCAGGTTTTCCATTCAAGACTTTGACATTCGTATTGACTATTTGGTTGTGCAACAAAGAAAAGACAATATGGAAGAAACTGTCTGTAAACAGCCTGTGGGACTTTGTGTTACGGAATTATAACGCAGATGGAGTTCAGTCAAGGGTTTAACCAACATGTCTCTGTTGTTGTATTTTTGTGAGTGTATCCTCTAGCAGTAAGCGACTGTTCTCATCTCAGCAGAGGAAGTTAACAACACTGTTTTCTCTGGATGGCCACTTTCCTTTGCAATCCTTCATCTATTTCATTCCTTGTAAATTTAACCTTTTGCTTCTTTTTTTTCATTCCTAATCTTTTCCTACCTGCATTAGATCTGCCAACAACATCCTATAAATGTAATAAAACACAAACCTAATACCGATCTGCAGTTTTTAATGAAATAATCCCGCTAAGAACTAATTTCCCTCAAACATGGTCAATACTACATTTGCAGGGATTTATTTTGTTTGCTGGAGTATTATGATTATTAGTTTTTGGTGAAGTTATAACATTTGTCGGATTACTATATTAAAAGCTGCAGATTTGTGTTGTGTTTGTGTTTTTATTACTTCTTTTTTATGTTGGTGGGTCACATGATTTCATAATCAATCTTTTTTTTTTCTTTAGGCACCATTGATTTCTTTTTTGTGCATTTGAATGCACAACTTTGCTCTCTCTCTTTGCCATTTAATGTTACACCTTGTGGTGTTGAGGGTTGTTTATTGGCAATTTTCTCTTCATCATTGTTGGCAGGGTTATGGGTTGAAGCTCTGCTGGGAGTTTAATGGGAATTCTAGCAATTGACTCACGGATGAAAGATTTCTGCCATAGCTCATGAAACATTAGATAACCAAGACTTTGTTTGTAGAGAAACATGTTTGTATTTCTAAAAGTAAAGTATCATCATAATCATAACTGTGGAATTAGCATTGAAACTTGGGTTAAAAAGGTCAACTGATAATTTTTAAGCAGTAAGCTGACATTTGAAATGATTCAGATATATCTTGGATTCCCTTTTTGGCTCATAACAGTTATCCTTAAAAAAGAAAATTAGAAATGAGTGATGAAAAAACAAATCAGCACCAGCTCTGCACACCTCCTTGGTTTTTCAATTGGAAGCTTTAGAGGTGATGCTTTGATGCTTTGAGTATAAAAACCAAATGAGATGCAGCACGCAGGATCAACAAGAGCTGAGGGAAAGTCAGGGATTGCTGGTTAAATGAAAACACAGCTACGGTCTGCACACTGACAGCCGATGCCTCCTCTAAAACCTGAACAATAACCAACCTTAACAAAAGCTTGTGATCTGTTTCCTGTGAGACATCAAGGTTAACCACAGAATCACCATGACAACCCTAACGTTTTAAAACCATACATTATACGTTTGTCAGGCACGTCAGCTGCCACCCTTCAGTCTGGTAATCTCACAGTTCAAAGTGTTCCCTCACACTGTAGAGGAGACAAGGGCACACTCACAGGCTGACCTGCTTTCCTTAGTAAAAGCCTGACAACCTCTGCTCAGGCTGGAAATTGGTTGTTCTCCACTCACCAGAAGGACCGTCTTCAAACTCAGGCAGTCCAGTTGAGTCAGCACAATGAGAGAGTTAAAGGATGTAAGGATGTTGGAAGACGACAGCAGAAAAGTACCAGAGAGAGGAACTAGTGGCTTGTACAGCATCTTGAATCACAGCAGTCAGAAATCACTCCAATACCCCCACCTCATCCTTCTTCTCCTTCAGCTCCCTCCTCTTTCCTGCCATTAAGCACATTTCACATTTCCATTTCAGTCACTCTGATGGGGCTCCTTTCTAAACTTAGACTGTACAAAGGTAAAAGGTTCCATTACATCACCAAGTATAAGTGGCTAAGATGTTTGTTTTTTTTCATACTCTTGGAAGTTAGAAAAAAAAGAAAACTTTAGCTGGTCTCCATCCACTCCACTGTCTCCCAGTATGTGAATCAAAATAGATATTTAACCTCAAGGTCAAACTGTGCTGCTGATTCATGCACTGTGTGCCTTTATTATATAAACAGACAATAAACAAACAGAATTCAGGCAAGAGGTGACAATTTAAAATGTATTGTAATGTAATGCAGTATTCTGTATTGATTTCCAATGTTTATTCTCTTTTCTGAACAGATCTTCTAAATATTGAGGTGATGTATCCCCTGCGTGCTCCCTGAAATCTACAATTGTGGGGAGGAATCTCAGTGTAAGTATAATCCAAATGTGTGTTGCCCATCCAAATTTATATCAACAGGTTCCTCAGGAATATATATATATAATATATATATATATATATATATATATATATATATATATATATATATATATATATATATATATATATATATATATATATATATATATATACCTGCTTTTGTATCCTTGAAGTCATCATCAGACTATTATTGATACCAACAGTGGGGACAGAATTAAGTTCAGTATGTCTATTGTTTTGATATATTTGTAATTTATTTCCAGCCAAATGGGTTGAGTCTCCTCAAATGATGAAGATGTCTTGGTGTTACTTGTAGAAATTAATAACTGTTGATATTTGCTTATTTGCAGAGAAGTGAATCTCCCCTGCATTGTGGAGGAGTCAAGGTGGCTTCCTGTCTTAAGCTCCCAGCAGCTGGAGAAGGGAGGTCAGTTGATTGTTTGGCCTCAGTCAGTGAGGATGTCATATGTGCAGCAGAGTGTGCTTTAGTTTCTTTTGCTTAACTTGAGTTTAATTATTTTCAGTTAAGTTGAGTTAACTTAACTGTTTTTCAGATCTGTACTTAACAAAAAAGAGGTGAAATAACTGAAAACATGTTTTATATTCTAGTTTCTTCAAAATAGCCACCCTTTGCTTTGATTACTGCTTTGTACACTCTTGACATTCTCTTGATGAGCTTCAAGAGGTAGTCACCTGAATTGGTTTTCACTTCATAGTTTACAGCCTTATCAGGGTTAATTAGTGGAATTTCTTGCTTTATCAATCAGAGCGAAGGGTGACTATTTTGAAGAAACTAGAACATAAAACATGTTTTTATTTATTTCACCTTTTTTTGTACATAACTTCACGTGTTCATTCATAGTTTTGATTACTTCAGTGAGAATCTACAGTGTATAATAGAATAGTAAATAGAATAGTCATGAAAATAAAGAACACACATTGATTGATTGAGAAGGTGTTTGGCTTGTACTATATATATATATATGACTATGTGAAGTATAGTCATTCTAATTTCTGATTTAATTGAAACCAGATTTTTGACACCCAACTGGTCAGTAAATTATCTATGCTCTTACTCATACTTACTCATACATGCAAAAGGATTCTCAGGTTCTTAATATCTTCCAATCTATCAGAAGGGTGCAGTGGGATAAAATAAATATAGCTCTCCTCGGGTGTTTTGATGTTCAGTGATAAAATCATCCCGTAGCACTCCACACTCAGGCCTCCACTGTGCTGTATGGCCTCCTGTCGTCATCTTCCCACACACACACCCTGTAAGTCTGGCACACGTTCAAATACTCATTTGGGCTGAAGGAATTGTCTAAATCTCACATTTTGGTGCCAAGCTGGAGAATAGACAATCTGAAAACCCACAGGGTGTTTGAACGGATGCCTAGAGTCTCCCTCGACAGGTACAAGCCTCCACAAACTCATGATCTCTTTTCGCCACCCTGCATAAAATGTTCCTCCTTTTTATTGCTTTATTTTCTTCAGCTCAGTGGTAAGTAGGCAACTTTCATAAAGAAGCCAAAGAAGTGGCAGATCATCCTGTTCCTGATATGGACATCGTCTGCTAGCTTTGGTAAAGTCGGCTGAATAGAGATTTTCTGCTTCACACTGCTGCTGAGAATGATATTCAGTAGCCAGAAACCATTTTATAGTGGAGGTCTGCCTCAATGGGAGACCACCACAGCAAGGGATGTGTTGGTGTAAGATTCAAAGAGCCTCCAGGGACTTTAAAGACCTACTGTCAAGTCTCAGCCAATCCCTGCCCCCACACCTTCTCATTCATTCATATCCTAAAAAAAAAAAAAAAACACAACAAAGAAAAAACAGCATAAACATCTTTTCTGTATGGAGAAGCTGCATTTATATGGGATTAAATCTATCTCCAGATTTAGAAATTCAAATGAAAAAAGTCATTGAAAGTCATTTTTTCATTGAAACTGTGAGTTTTTAGCCCCTGATTTCAACTCATCATACTGTCAGTAACTTGTTTTCACTTTTATTTTTCAAAATTGAAGTTTAATCAAATAATACAGTATATATACGTATATATTCACATTCCTTCAATTCAAGAGACCAGATACTTAATCCGCTGTTTCCAAGTGGATTATCTCTATGTATTATACTGTATCCAAAGATATCCCAGATGTTTAATCAGAATTTTTTGAATTCATGTATCTTGAATATCTATTATTTGAATTTATTAATACTTGAAATATTGATTATGAATATTTTATCACAAATTTGGGCATGCAAATTAGACCTCACTTGAATCAAATTTTAGAAATTTGATTTTTAAAAATTTTAATTTTGGATTTGGACTTTGCAAACATTAGACAATTCAAGTTCAGATACATCATTTCAATGCAAACAAATCCAGCGCTAAAGTAAATGGCTTGTAACTGTCAAAATCCGTTGAGAAAGATTTACGTCCGTACGCTGTAATGTTGAACAAAGTGCAGCAGCCTGAGACATGGGAGATATAAATACAAGCGCTTCATGTTCTCTTTCCATGCCAACGTTAGTTCACTGGATACGCCTCTGGAATGATGTTTTAAGAGATGGAAGGTCACTGTAACACACTGCAGAGCCCTCTACAACCCACTATAAATAAACCCACAGAGAACCCGAGGAAGATGGAGCGAGGCAGAGGGAGGGAGGGAGAGGTAGGGGAGATACACTGCAAAGGGTAATCAATAAATCTCTAATCTCTTGGGTATTCTCTCCTCCTCCATCCCTCTGTGCAACCAAGAACACACACACACTCACTCATATAAACACACCTCCAGCTTCCTGCAGGTCTCATTTTATCAGCTGGGATTGGGAGGAGATTGATTTGATGCCGCGGTGCACGTTTTGTCAGACATGCTGACAGCAGTCATCCCGTCTCTGGGCAAAGTCAGAGCAGTGGGACCAGCTAATATGATTCGGCTTATTTCCCTAATGCCAGGTGCTAAACCTTCCCCATAAATCACATGACTGCCCTGGCATCCGTCTGTGCAGAATTACATTATTGTTTCAATCCAAAGTTATTCATGATTATTTTATGGCTAAGTAACTTTTAGTGTCTTCTGAATCGAGAACAGAAGTCATGTCACTTGACCTGCAGGAGCTAAAGAGATTGCTTCCTCATGCACCAAATTGCTTGATTCCAAAGCCATAGAAATCATCAAGGCGTTCATTTTAAAAATTTCCTCTTTGGGAGCAGTTATTTTTGAAACTATTATGAAGGAATCACAGGTAAATTGCCCCCAATCGTGCCCCAATCTTAATGTTCCCTCATTGAGAATGGGGGTCTGTGCGCTCCAGTCATTTTATGCACACAGCTGTACAAGACCCACCGCAGGATGTCAGATATGGGATGATGATAATAAAACACACAAACACAAAGAGGGTTGGGAACATATGAATAATATCTAATAAAAGGGAATCACATCCTTTGCCTTCAAGACAACTTCAACCTATATTTTTGTATTTTTACCACTTTTATATTAATCTTATGTTATTAATCTATGTTATAGTAGTCTTATGACTACTATAACATAGATGCCTATAACTTGACTTCCATCTTTTGGTTACCCCATAGGACCCTGTGCTATATGGTGATCTACAGATGCAACATCATGGTGAATCAACCAGTAGGTGCGCTTCAACTTTTTTTTATGGACGATGTGGAGACGACGAATCACCTGATGTGTGATTGCCTCCTTCCCTGGTAACACCCCGGGTCCTGACTAATACCTGGAACAATCATTACCATCCCATAAGGACCTCATGCAATATTAATACTACTCCAGTAAAAAGGACAGACCTTAGATATGACTTGGCAACAGGAGATATCCTAGACTGAGGTAAGCTAAGGTTATGGCTTGAAGCTTGATTAAAATGAAGCTTGATTGTCCTTTATAGCCATTCGCTGAATTGATTTGGTTAACTCAGAGACATGGCTAGCTAACAGGTGCCCGTTATTGGCTTCCTTCTTTTTTTTTCTCCATTTATTTTCCCTCTGCTGCGTCCGATTCTTTGAAATTCCTGTATAATCAAATTAGTTTGAAAGAAATGTTCAAATTAGCCATTGATGTGTTTTCCTTCACGGTCTGCTCATTAGTATATCAGTTCGATTAGGGCGTCCTGCTTGCGGTAGTTGCTAACAAGTATGTTTGACAACTGCGGATGAATTAAGAACAGGCGATTAAATTTGAACTGTGTGTGTGCGTTAACTGGTTTTGTTGCACACTTGCTAGCCAATCAGAAAAGAGAATTCACCCAGACCATGAAGCTAACACTCTTTTAGACGTGTGCATGCATGTGTATGTGTGTGTTGTATAGTGTGATGTCGGGAACCCCCCTTCCCCTTCCTCTTCATCCCAAATAGTCAATCAGTGATTATTCATCACATGTGATCACTTTATAATCACAGTGAAATGTGTTTTATTTCATGGTTTGGCATCTAACAACAACACTGAGAACAGCCACAGCTGTGAGCAGTAAACAAGTTATTTAATGTTTGTTTAGAAGGGACAGAGCATATTAATGAACATCAGTATAAAATACAAATGTAAATATGCCAGAGTAAGCAGGACTATTAATTTCCATCTGTGGTCCCTTGGCAGATAACAGATTCAACCTTCTCTTTGCTACTGTAGCAGCACTTTATGCAATTTACAATTTGCTTTGTCTCTATTTCATTGCATAAATCTGAACGTTGCTGCTTTCATTTAGTTGAGACACAGCAAGCAAAAAATATATTTTTTCATGCACTGACTTTGTGCTATTTTTCTCCTATAACATGTCTTCTTTCAGACTAGTGTGTCAAAAATGTTGAAAATCCACATACATTGTTTATTTTACTTCACTTTGTTCATGTAGCTTCTGTAGATTTCTCCTAAACCCACCAGCAGTCAGCTGTCTAACGCAACAGGCAGCTCCACAAGTGTCTGCACCATGTCATGGGCTCTTATTGTAAAGCTGTTTTTCACATCCAAATATGGGCACATCCTTTGTATTAGCAACCAATAGTTAAAGTATAAAGGAGGGTTTAAAGCTAAACTCTAAATCTCATTGACTGCTGTCAATTTCTGAATTTCTCAGAGTGAGTTTTTTTTTCTCACTTCTGAGCCAGAAATCTCCACTTCAGCAGCACTTACACATCTATTACAATTCAAGTCTGGTATATAGAACATTTTATTCCTAAAACTCTGTGGAAATGGATTTTTTGACTGCTGACAGTATTTTGTGATTTTTGGAGAGATAAAAAGACAGTTCCAAAATTCCCTCTGTAAAAGGCTTTGAGTCTGATATGTCAACAATCTTAAATGAGACTTTTGAACCTGATTTTATCCAGTGTTCAAATTTCTGTACTGAAAAGATAATGTTTCATTTGCATATTTAAACATAAAATGTCAGAAAATTGGCTCCATGTAAATTAATCATCTAGGGAAATTTCATGGTGATATCTATTAGTTGAAATTATTGCCCTATTCACCTGTAAACATTATAACAGTATTTTACTGATCAAAAAGCATTACATTCTCTCTAGAAATATTAAGTCATTCATTTTAACAACATTATAATTTCAATGTCTAAATTCAAACCCTATAAAAAGCGAGCTGGTGGATATTCTGGAAATATATTGCACATTAATACTCACTTAATAGCAGCTTTTATGTCTGCTATGTGAGCATCTCTGACAGCGGTGATTGTCACTTCACTCACCTGCTTCTCTCCCTGACTTAAGTTTTATATGTAAAAGGATATCCATTGCATTCAAGTTGAGTTCGCACAATGCTGATTAGGTGTATTTCTCTGTGTTTTACAACAACATAGTTTTTAAATCTGGTGTCTGTGGAGACACTCCCTGCTGGGGAGTTCAAACTGTAACAAAAGGACAGAACAAATGAGAAACTTTCTGAAATATAGCTTTAACTTGGAAAGTCCTGGCTCCAAACAGAAAAGAAGATTCCGACCACAACTTTATGTCACACCTCACTACATCCATCTTTATACAGACTATGCGCTGAACATTAATTCCATCATTTAAGGCCAGGATTAGACACACATCAGAGGAACAAAGGTCAATCCATTCATAGCTCTAAACCCAAGAAATACATCACATCACAGACCATAAATCAATACCAAAGCAATCAGGCACTTAAAGTGTAACTGAAGGGTTGTGAATCCAAATTCCTTTTAAGAATATGGAGCCTCAGGCATACATACATTTCTAGATTTTTTTAAATTAGTCCACTAATGGTTTCAAAAATGGCGTAAATGTCATACTGTAGCGTCTTCTTTGCTCAAACCAGAGTGGAGGGAGAAAGCACTGCTGCAGCAACAATCTGATTTACCAGCCTTCACTTACACTTTAAGAATATAGAGCCTTAGTACACACATTCAGGAGTAGATCTTTTTAAATTGGCCCAGTGATGGCTTCAAACACAGTGTAAATGACCCCAGGCAGATAAACAGTGGGCTGATGTCTCAGTTTTTGAGCTTATGTTTCTAGTTCATTGGAGAAAGACCTCAAAACGGTTCATCCAAAAACCTTCACTAACACTCAAAAACTTTGATAAGATAATCGCATTGAAGCAATGGAAGGAAAAGATGCATCTCACAGTGCAATGTGGAGCAATGCCTACAGTCTGTGATCCTTAAACGCATCCTTACACATCATAATCACATCTACATTCACATTTAAAACAATGGGATTGTAAAGAGCCGCATGTCTTTGTCTTTAATAGAAAAAGAAACCAGCCTCATATGTGAGTAGGTGAAGTAAGTAGGTGAAGTGCACACATAAAATCCACTAGACACCACAGGGTTAATCTGTTGAGGAGCGCCATCATTATATATGCACACTGTTCATCCAGCACTTTTAAAACCCACGGAGCTTTATTTCAAATTGCGCTAAGATCCCAGGATAACACATATGTCATGATGCTGTATTCCATAAATACACCGATGCACAAACCATTTCTCTCAATGTAAGCATTATTGAGCTCCACTGCGGCAGAGGGGAGAGCTGATACCGAATGTGACATTGTTGGTTACTATAGAAAAAATAGTTTTATCTGCCTTTGGTTCCTTTTCACTTTAAACACAACTGCCTTAGTGAGATATGACACCCTTTTTATATAGTGTCAGACCACGGAGACATCATAAAGAATTTAGAGCAGATATTTAAGGGGCTATCACTGAAACACAGATGCAGTGTATCTTATATGCATCTACTGAGTCATTTTCAGGTATTTTAGTTCATTCCATTCATTTTAGGACATTTTGCAAAGAGGCTGCACCAATGTGATACAGATTATGAGAAAAAAAGCATTTTAGTGTGACAGTGGTAAAGTTGTTAAGTACTCATTATTCATAAATTCTTAATGTATAAGACATCTTCATATCTTCATAAATTAGTCTCCTAAAGATCCCCTCCTGATATGTTTTAAGATGTTATAAAATACATTACTTGAATAATAATGTCTCATATGTTTTTTTCTGCAAAAATGTTAAATTAGCTGGTTCAAATCCATAGAATTCAGTTCATTAAAAATTCCAGTCTATGAATATGCAAGTAGCTGTATTTCATCTTAAAAGCATAACTGCTGGAAACCAGGAGCCAAATGTAAACCATGCATACACATGAAAAGTAGACCTCCCCCACTTTCCAAGCAGGTTACAGAATGTGTAACAATCCTCTGGTGGTTAGAGCGTGTGAATTCGTACACTCCATTCACATCATGCATTTTGTATATTGTCGATGAATCCGACTACTGAAATGGTGTAAGTTAGTACAAAGGATAATAAAAGTGTTGATTTGAGGGTATTGTATTTAGAGCTTCTTTCTGAGACTACACAATGTAATGTCATAAGTTGTGATGTAGTTCATAGTTAAAAGTTCATGTTTGTCAATTTGCATTATAATATTTATAATGATGAAGATCCTTATATAAATAATGTTATAGTCCCAAATAAATTTGACTTGTGTAGCCTTTGAATTATTGTATATGTGCAACACTGAAACTTTATCTCTACCTTTGAGTTTTTTTGACATTAAACTGTTTTTGTTACATTATTACATATTTTAGTACATATTTTTTTTCCTTTGTACTACAAGTCATTTAAAGTTTAAACATGTCTGGAGTGTGTTTTGAAAAGCAACACAGAAGCTGCCTTTTTTCTTTTATCTAATGTGTACCAAATTGCACATTACTTTCTATAAAACTTCTACAAAAAATGACCATTAAAAACCTGCGAATTTGAATAAAATGTAAATTAGTGCCTGTCATTTTCCTCATCTTCCAGTCTGCTCACTTTTCTTGTACCAAGTTTGTCAGGAATCCTCGGCAGGACCAATAAAGACATCAAAAAGTAAACATCTTGATGATTGAAGAGCCATGAAAGGCAATAAGAGTTCACGGAGACACCCTTGAATTTAATAGTTTTAATTAAATTTTGGTGGGAGTCTTTGGAATATCAGAACAGGGAGGGAACAGTGTTTGCACCTGGAGATGCACCTACAGTAATGCTATAAAATGACTTCATCCCTTTATAGGAGTGTGCAGAGCAATCATCAGACTAATGACTCCCACAAGGTCCACAGACCCTCCCCAACGTTTAATAGTCTACCGACACTGACAAAGTAAAAGCTGCTTCTGTGTGGATGTAAGAAAAACTTATTAGACCACAGCGACTGCTTCCACGTTGCTGCAGGGCAGCTTTGCGAAGTCCAGCACAATGTATTTGTTATAATTCAGATCAAATACGTCCGTCCTTTATGATTTCAAGGCTTCTCTGCTTATTTATCTTATAACAGGTTCTTGTTTCTTATTATCTCCCTTCTTTTTCTAGATTTAATATAATCTTATTTGGTTTGTTTGTTTCCAGTTCATATTTTGTGTGGATTAGTCTTGTGAAGTATATATATCTTTGTTATTTTTTGTTTTATTTTACTTTTTATTGGGGGGGTAGCTGACTCATTTTATTAATTTATTTTTGTATTTTGTTTCATGTTAACTTCCTTGTATTGTATTATACTGTATTACATCAGTCCTCATACCTGGGAAGACGTTGCTTGTGAATGTCCTCTGAATCAATCATGACTCAGTCTGCATTTTTTTTCACTTATTGTAACTAAATCTGGCAGTGAACTGATCCACTTAGTAGTTTTACCTTTTAGACAACCTCTTAGGTCTCATATGGTTTGTTGACAATGACACAGAACATGTCTCTGCCTCACCCTCCACTGATCCTCCTCTGATCTGTCATCTCTGCTTATTCTTGGTAAATTGAGACTAAACATGAAACAACAACACGATTAACTCTTTCCCCACCAGCATCATTTAGAACAGTTGCCAGCCACAAATTGCATTTATGATCAAATTCACTGATCTTTCAAACCCCAGAATATCCAGTTCCATGAATAGGAACAAGGAATATCAACAGAAAGAAGAGAATTTCCACACAAATTATTTTTTGTTCTAGCCGCATATATTCATTTTTTTTTTTAGGAAAGCTTAAATTTTTACAGCACAAAATCCACTTTTCAGACAAAAAGCTTAGAAAACTGCACTTTTTCAAAGATTTCTATTTCCAAGAATAATATTGTATTAAAAGTTTTATTACACTTTTTCTCACTTCCATATAATAAATGTGTTTTTGTTTAAAATTCTTATCAGGTCTAGCAATGTTTTCTGTGGTAAGTACAAATAGGAGAATAAGACTGAATCGACCATGCGTCTGAATAAAAATCCAGGTCACGGTCACTAGTGTGTGTGTGTCTGCTGTTATATCTGCTGTAGCCAGCAAAGACGCAGCCTGTCTGAGCTGCAGTGGCTCATGGTCATAGGCTATGTAGGTCGTCTGTGACCCGGCTGCATCAAAAAGATGCATGTCTTGATCAAAAAGAAAATGATCTTAGAATGGCCTTGGCTTGTTCAGCTGTGAGTCTTTCAGAGGGCATTTTTCTGGGTAAGACTGGTTCATAATGCTCTCCAGAGAAGATGCAATGGAAGCGTGTATCATTAGCTGAGCCAAAACATTGCTTGCTCTACTTCCTCTGGTCACCAAATGTCTGATGATCTATATATCTATATCTGCCACATTGAAAACACCAGAAGACAATATGTCTTGTCTTTGGTGGGAAATGGAACTGGTATAGACTTTTTTTCTTTATCATTTCCAGAAGCAACATTTCTGTGATGTTCTTGCAATCGAGTTGGTAGTCTTACACTCTATGTGCCCAAAAACACAAGTGTGAAAACCTGTCCACTGTGCACGCTTGTACATCTTAGAATACAATATCAAGTTTTCTAATTAGATCAGAGACACAGAAAATGAGTTTCTTTTTTTCGACGTATCATGAACTCAGATCAGTCACAGCAGCAACCTTCTCCTCCATTTTCTCGGTTACCAGTAGGATGTGTCCCAGGAACAGAAATGAACACACCGGCGCCTTTCTTAAAAGTTTATAGGTTTTCAATTAGAATGGCCCCACCATCTTGAAAAAAGATGCTAAAAAATGCTAAAAACAAAACAAAACAAAAAAAAACTACACAAAGCTACACAAATAGATACAAGCTGTATGTAGCCTAGATAGAGTTTAACACTTTCAGGTGTGGACAGACTGGTTTGGAACAATAGAATGATGTTCTGCTGTTTCTTAGAGATAATACTCTCACAGTGATGTGTGAACAGAAGCCATGTTAAGGTTGTGAACATCTCATTATTCCTTCAAGGATCAGACACATCAAGGATTGCCATCTAACGTAACTGTGAAAAAAAATCTCTCTGTAAATTATTGACAGTTCTTTTAAAATTGACACTTCCCTGAGAATCATCATTTAGTTTCTTCAGGATGTGGTATTTCTATCACTTTATTCTCACATACTGTACTCCCTCCCCTGTACAAGCACATGCATGTACTCACATATAATGGGAGGCAGGAGTGCAGTATTTCACAAAGCATATGCCTTTTTTGTTTTCCAATAACGGCCTTGTATTCCCATTCAGCCTTTTGAATGGTTTCTTGTGCATTCAGGTGCTACTAATGACAGATTGAAATGGCAAAGCCTGTGTGCAACAGTGGCTAAATAATTCCCCCCACACACACACACACCCCACCCCCCCAAAAAAGCTGAAGCTGCTGGCCTCACACACTGATTCCTGATGCTGCGCTCTGTCTGTGTTCTCTGCTGATAAAAAGCGTTGCAGATGAAAATACACCCCAGTTGCTGCTGTGGGGAGGAACAAATCTCTGACAGCAAAAGTATGAGATCAAACAACGTGGGGTGGAAGGGGTGAGGGGTGGGGTTGGGGGGTGTAAAGGAGGGAGGAAGGAGACAGAGAGGGTAATAGAAAACTCAACAGACAGTGACCAATGAGACGTGCATGAGGGAATGGCAGTGGCATAACAAATCAGAACTGGAGGAGAGAGGAAAATAGACCAATGAGAACTGCCCTGCAGAGCCGGAGTGGCATAACAAATTATTAATGGAAAGAGAGAAGGGGGAGGAGAGACAGCAGGGAGGGAGCGTGGAGTGTCCCATGAGGACTGCATGACAAAATGCAGAGGCAGCAGTGATGCTGACAAGGAGGCTAAAGATGTAAGAGAGGGAGAGCGACTGAGAGGGGGAGGAGGGGTGGTGTGCAGAGGGAGGAAAATAATCAGACTGGGTCAACAGAGCACAGAGAGGTGACTGGTAGTCTGGTGACTCGCTCAATCAGAGCGTCGTTAAGGAGATGACGGCTGTGTTGTATGCGAGAACAATTTTTAACTGCTATTCTTGCAAATTTTCTGCATGTCATAACCAGATTTACATCAGTTGTTTTGTATTTTCCTCTCATCATAAATTTGTGAATTGTTGCAGATTATTGATAGGATGTGTTCGATTTATTGATGCGTTTTATCTATAATTAGATTCATCATTCATCTATGGAGAGGAGAACGGGCAGGAAGCTGAGGGATGTTGTGCAGACTGAGGAGCTGACAGCCTCGTTCTGCAGGTGCTCTTCAGACACACTCAGGAAGTCCTTAGTGCCCGCTGTGCTTGCGTTTCTTTTAATGAACATTGTCATTGACTGTCACCATCGATGATGTTGATAATACTCATAGATTTGATTTAAAAACCCTTTCCACTGCCATGTGCTGCGGGAAGTCGAGTGTGAAGAGATGCATTTTTGAAGATGCTGATGGAGTCAGAATCGAGGAGGGAAGGTGGGAGCGAGTTGCAGACCCCTTAGAGAAGCAGGTCACCAAGAGGGGAACTTTGGTACGAGAGATGGAGAGAAATGCGTTGTCAGAGGAACAGAGTCCACATGCAGCGGTGTAGGGGTGGAGAAGGTCAGAGCGTGTAGAGATATGTAGGTGAGGACAAGGACGTTGAAGGTTACACAGTGTTTTATGGGAAGTGAGTGGAGCTGCTGCAGGGCGGGGGTGAAGTGCTGCAGGGTTTGGTCCGGGTGAGAATAACAGAAGAGTTCTGTACATTCTAGAGCCAGGAGAAGGTCTCAACAGGGACACTGCACAGAACTGAATGAATAAGTGTTTCAGCAGAAGTGGCAGAAATGAGGATGATCTGTGTGTGTGTGTGTGTGTGTGTGTGTGTGTGTGTGTGTGTGTGTGTGTGTGTGTGTGTGTGTGTGTGTGTGTGTGTGTGTGTGTGTGTGTGTTTGTCTGTTTTGTCTTTTTTAAAATTGGTGGTTCCATGGTCCTTTTTAAATGTGTAAGTCAGAAAAAGAAATGTGTTTACATTCAGGGAGCTGCAATCAAGAGAAGTGACACTTCTTCCACATTCGTTTCTGCCCCCTGGTTCAAAAGCTCTTACGCTTTACTAGAGAACCTCTATCTATAAAAACATTGGATCAGCGTGAAACATTTCTTGGCTTTGACAAGTCTGATAAAACTATGAATAACACAACAAAAGCTCTGCGAGGGAGCGTGCTGCTCCTAACAGGTAATACTGAGGGTTTTTTTTTTTATCTCCTTCAGTGATATGCTGAAAGAATCATATTTAATTGACAGGAAAGTGATTGAGAAATTTGGCTTGCTGATTAATTTAATAAGATTGAATTAAGACTTCATTAAATTAAGGTTTATTACAGCTTCTTATTTTTGTACTCTTGGTCAATAATAACTAGTGTTCAATCTCGGATCAATAAAATAATCATAAACACCTTTCTCCATTTATTAGAGTGATTTATTTTTTCATGATGTGGTTGTCCCCCATTAACTTTTATTATTGATGAAATTAAAATCTGTCAGCAAGAAATGGATTTAAAAAATGTTAATCATTATTTCCTTTGAGGCTGAAAATTCCCAATACATTATTTCCATTTTCCATGAAACGCGCAGCCTAATAAATAATTTCCAGTGTTCAAAAGACTTGATCATATTTTGCGCTATTAAGTAATGCATTCATGATCAGGATATCAATAAATAACGGTGTGAATAATTCATAAATAACATAAATTCATTGTGCTGGTAGGACAGCTCCTGTGCAGGACACAGTATAATACAGGACCCTGCTGTTTATTCTGTGCAGGTGTTTGTTAAACACGTAACAGGCTGCAGAGAGAAAACACTGCTGCTCTGACAGAGATAACTGAAAACCTTTACTGGTATCAGCTCTGTGCACATCTGTGCAGACACAAACTCACCAAAAGTAGCTACAGCTGTTTAAGCTGAATGACGGCTGATCAGCTGTGATCAGAGACTGACGCCACTTCATGTTGCACGTGAGGAAAAGGGCGTATTTTCTTTCCTTGCCTCCTCTCTCGTATGGATTCCTTGCTTCTCACCATCTATCTTCAGTGGGAGGAACTATGCGGTCAATGCGGATGCAATTAAGAGACTGGAGATGTACTCAGTATTTCTGTTTCAAGCCGTGACCTGACTTCTCAGGCTTCTTGTCCTTAGAGCCACTTCTCTGAAACTACTTTAGTGAGCATAACATTTTTAAAACACCCCATAACTACAAGGACACTCAGAGAGTGAATACCTTCACCAAGGTCAATGGTCAGTGGCCATTTCCCAAACTGACAGAAATATATATCATGGATAGGTATTCAAGGCGTCAACTTGCAACTGCAAAGAAATTCACTTTAAAAACTGATTTGCAAAATATATCCACTAGGTTGTTAGGTTGTTATGGATACGGCAGGGAACTTTGATCTGAATGTTTCTCTGAATTAGGTAAAATTAAGTCCCAATATCTTGAAAAATAAAAGTTGCATCCCAAAACCTTTTTGCTATGAGTGTCCCAGGAATTTACAAACAAGAATAATGTATGACATGTAAGATTTAAAATAAAGTTTAAAATAAATAGAAATAAAATCATTTATGAAAGAAATGTGTGTGATGTCATTGCATTTTTCATCTGCACTATTCAGGTATTCAATTATATAATAATCCAATTATAAAACACTAATAAAAACTGACAATCAACAGACCTCATTTATGTACACGAGTGTATTTATGAACTTCCTGCTCTGCCTTTGTCTCTCTCCTTCTCCCTCCTGACTTTTCTGACATTTTAATTCCATGTTTCCTAATTGCACTTCTCCTTCTCTCACATTTGCCCCTCTCCTCCTCCCCCAACCCCTATCATTAACACCTCATTGCTTCAATCCCATGTTGCGTTGCACCTTTCCTCCTCCTCCGTCTCTCTTCACCTCTTCCCATTATTAGCTCTCATTTCTCCACTGAGTCACCCATTTTTCTTTCACCATTATTTTCTGTCTATCACATTTCCCCTTTACTACAGCTTCCCCGTTTCTATCCACTTCTCCTTTCATCTCCTCCTCACCTCCCTCCCTTTCTCCCTCCTCTTCTCCCTTCAGAGTCAAGCTCTGTCGCCACCAGTTCAAATCCCCGGCGTGTCCACCGACCTCCTCAATGTGGAAAATCCACCTGGGGATGAGAAGCTTGAGCCGGCTGAGCCAGCCAAACGCAGCCCTGAAGACCCGCCACAGAGGGGCCATGTTCAGAAGAGGATTAATCAAATAAAAAGAGGGTTCTGAGCTTGTTCTGCTCACACACACACCCACGCTGCAGCTGCATAGCAGGGAGCCTGCTGCCAATGTGTATCCAGCTGGATACGCAGGTTATAAGATGGAAGGGTTAGCACTGAATATTTCAAAAGGTCTATGCATCAAATAGAACTGGGCGGACCAGAAAACATGTGGGCAAAAAAAAAAAAAAAGATGGGGGGGGGTTGTGTTGTACTTTGCAATATCAAACAGCTTTGAAAGTAAAACTGGTGCAAGGGAAGAGAGGATCAAACACAGCGGACAGATTTAACAGTGTTGGATTATGAAACCGTCCAGGTGCAGATGATGTTTGTTTAACGCATGAAAACTGAAACTGGTTTTGGAAACAATGAAATTGGTTGAATTAGCTCTCGGCTGAGCAGAACAACAGCAATAATCAGAGTCTAATTTATTTCACAAGGTTTCCTCAAAATCCTGCGATGGAGTCAGATCAGCACGTAGCTTGTGGATGCGGAGTAAAATAATTCCATTTGATAAAAGAGAAGCCCTGTTGAATTAAAATTCCAGTGGTCACACCCTTCAGCTGAACGTTATATCAGCAGTGCATCGGGGAGATTTTTCACCACATTTCTCTTGCTTCCAACACCTCACTCAGCATCTTTCTGTGTTTTCACATCAGTAAACAGGAAAAAAATAAACAGGCACAACAGGCTGTAGCAACACTCAGAGGCAAAGTCTGAAAAGAACATTGGAGGGAGAGCTGAAGAGAAACCATCATGACGATAAAATATGTGTTGCAGATCCTCTGGCTCTGCTGAACAGCTGCCACGATATGGAAACTGCTGCTGAATAGTTTTGTTTGTTTTGCAGTATCCTACTTTATTTCCCCAATTTAGGTGCCACCAATTCCCACAATATACAGAACCACAACCTCATTGTCGGCACCACAAGCAGCATGTAAATGTTCTTCCTCAGACAGACGCAGTCAGCAGCCGAGTCTTTTCACCTGGCAGCGCAGTTTCACCACACAATGTGTGATTATGCAAAGGCGCTCCCAGTAAGGCTCCTTCTATTCTTTATTCAGGGAAGTGTCAGTGAGAGACAGCCTCTCTTCTTCTGCAAAACTGGATCACAGTCACACAGTTACACAGACTCACAGCTGCTTCACTGGACCAGCTGGGGCCAACCACCTTGCTCAAGGGCACGTCAGTGATGGTAATGAGGGTCGGGCAGCTCCTCTGACCTCTAGGACATCGCTTCTGTGATGAACACTCACATACAGAACAAACTGTAATCATGTATTCTGTGTAATCTGTAGACAAGAGAGGTGAAACGTGAAGACTGAGTGATCTCAAAATTAGTATGCTGATAGAACACTGCAGGGGTGACAGCCTTCTGTAGGCCAAACCAGAGATTAACATCCCTGGTTCCCTCGACAAAGAGCCTACGGGATGTTTCCATTGGATTATGGACTATTGCAGGAAATAAACTCTGTGACAAACAACATTGATACTTTTATTCAGCAACATATTTGTTCACACCAGCACCAGATGTACTTACCATTAAAAACCATCGACACAAAGATCTGCTGAGTTGAAAATTAAATTTATAAGTGTCTAGTGGAATAAACTTGGCAGGAACAGAATATGATATTCATAGGTATGTTTTAATTAGGATATAATTTAATCAAAATAAGAACTGTTGTCTTTTTATTACTTGATTGAGTGAAGCCTGTATGGGGGTTATGCCACCATTTATAAAGAAGCCCAGAATGGACAAACCAAACAATGGCTCTATAGTCAGGCTGCATCTGAAACCTTAGCCTGCACTGCCTACTAACCAGTAGCTACTACACCAATAGCTTCTATGTAAGAAGTAAGCCAGTAGAAGACACAATTTGGACGTACTACAGCAGCCATCTTGGCCGTCCTTTGAACTCAGCTGTTCAAAGGATGAACTACAGCACCACTGGGAAAAGTTCTTCTGATGTAGTCAGATCAAATCCTAATATACAAGAAGGGCATCACAAGAAATATCTGATATGATCGATATTATGATTATGGGAAAACACTTGTCACAATTTGAAATACTTAACTGAAGAAAAAGTCTTAAATAATGTCTTAATGTTATTGAATGTCTTGAATGTCACATGGTATTGTGTCCTCGGGCATCATTTTCATGTGATTGAAATATGAATGATAAAAAAATGCCTATATTAATTAGTTATTATTTTATTATTTATTAGTTATTATTATATATATATATATATATATATATATATATATATATATATATATATATATATATATATATATATATATATATATAGTCTCAATTTGTATTCTTCTTTTTGTCTACTAAGGTATTTAGACATCCTACATTGAGGATTTCTCATTTTTGTGGAAAGTAGGCGGTCTCCTCACCTTTAAGGCCTCTAATGTGAAAAGACTACATTAGTGGTAGGAGACCACACTGAACAGTCTCAAGATACACTATACAGTAATCCAGTATTGTTAACCCATCATCCACCTCGACCTCCTCTCTCTGCCTTTGAAACATGATTCTAATGTCCTAATTTCAAATGCTGCTCACCATTTTTCTTGGGGGGATAATCTCCAGATTACTGTACATGTTTACAGGACAGATTAAATAAAAAAAAGAAAAAAACATATCCTCTGCCTTCATCTCTTCCCTGCATATAACAATATAGTATTCTATATATTATTATTCTAATCTAATATTATTGTTCTGTGGGATATAAAATTCACAAAGACTTTTTCTTACATCAATTAGCTGCAACACTGTATTGATTCATATTAGAAATCTGGTTATGAGGACAGCTTCTCCTAATTACCGGTCAGCGAAGGATTGCTGAGGATTCCCTTGCAGCAGCATGTATCAGAGCATCAGTAATCCGTGTATGCGCCACAGGCTTTAATTGGTTTCCCAGGCATTCTGAAAAATAAAATCTATAATTAACTCTGGTGATCACAGGCTGCTGTACTTATCAGTTAGCCACATGGGAGGCTAATCAACGTGACAGATGGTATTCTAGCTAATGCACATGTTTGTAATGTTTTTGTTTGTTTTGAGCATTTCAATGATTTATACTGCTACCCAGTCACTGAGTAAAGGACTACTTTTTTCAACTTCTGATGCAAGTGTCTCTCAAGAGAAATTAGATACCACATAAATAAAACGAAAAAACTAATTTCATCTACAGCTGAAACAGTAAGTTAATTTTAAAATGTGTTACCACTTGTATATTTGAGTTTTTTTGGCAAAGACTAGTACCATAAATTCTCCAATATAGGCATTAGCAGCCGGGTCTCTCTGTTGTCGGGGGTAAATAAAGGCCTGGGCTATTATTAGAATAAAAAATACAATGCAAAAGGAGAATGAGACTAATGTGAAAAGAGGCTAATGTTGTTTACCATGGCAGCTTGTTGTAGAGTGATGAGGAGATTACAGGGAGAGATGAAGAGGAGAAGGATACTAAGGAGGAAGAGGATTAATCAGAATTGGATGATTGTTTTTTTGATGGTTAAACTTTGGTCTAAACCAGTATTTTGCCTTTTGTTAATGTTGTTAATGTTCTGTATGTAATTTCAAAAAATGAAACTCGTATTTCATAGGTTCAAATAGACACAAAATCTTGTTTTTCTACTGATAATATGTTTTACTCAAAAAGAAATCCACAATTAGAGAGCGCTGTCTCTAATTGTGGCCTCATTCCAATAAAGGCCTGGGCCTTAATGCATTTGAGTAAATAAAGGCCTAGAACTATATTACAGAATTCACAATCATACATCTTTTTGATTATAAGAAGGTTACGTTGTCCTATAAATACTGTCCCATATTACAAAACGCTCAATTTAGAGAAATCCACACAGCCCATATTCAGAAACTGTGCCTTAAATTGAGTTGTTGGGATTTCTGACGTTGTCACAAATATACAGCCATATGCTGCCATTCAGCCAGTCAAATCAGCAAATCAGACACAAAACAACCTGTTCTTTCTACAGTTGAAGCTTGAGAGAGGAGATGTTAAACTATATTTGATATATAATTTTGGGAATTTCAAACCATAAATATATCTTCTTAGGGATATCACAAATTCTAATACAATCTAGGTAACAAAAACAATATGGGACATAAGTCATAAGCACTTATGTTTTCATCTTTTCTCTAGAACCCTAGAACCTAATTTTTTACATATAATGTGGTGCATGGTGGTAAACAAGTTTGTGTTAGCGAACACTCATTGTCCTGACACTGTACTTGTGAGGAAGAGCACCCACTTCTCTCCGACACTTGTGCAGATTAGCCTGTGGGCTGAGTGGAAGTACTTAGTGAGGGATGTGCTCACTGTTCTGTCAGTATTCTGACAGTGAATTATTTCCTTCTCCACTGCATGAGTCCGTGCGACTGCAGCGAGGCTCCTCTCTGTGCACAGATGGCCTCGCCTTCTCATAGCAACCCAGGACATCTCTCAAAATATGTATGAATATGAAGAAAAGGCCTGATATGAGACTTTATTAATGAAAGTCAAAAAAGTCGGCGCACTTGCCAAAATCAACACTTCAGAAGCTCTGTTAAAGTGTGCTAAAATTAAGTCTAGAGTAATCACGCTTGACAGATCTGAGTCATGAAAATGTTTTAAACATTCACAAAGGACACTTGAGGACTGGATGTGTCAAAGTGATGTGCAGCACGGTTGAAGAACAGCTTATAGCTGTACTGATTTGATAGGAACTTCTAACACTATCTATAACTATCTAAATTATATATGCACAATATATACATTGATGTCCTGTTTGTAAGGATAATGCATTTATGGGACGAGTAGCACAGTGGAGATGTGAGTTCCAAGTGAAATGTGACAAATTTCCGTCCACTGTAAAACAGTTATATTGTATTGTTTTGAGTTGTTTGGGGATTGAATGATTGGCACCTGACTGGAAGCACCTGGAGCGTCCTGTGTGTTCAAATGGGGCCTGCTGGGTAATGCCCTCATTTGTCATTTGGTGTCTTCTCCAAATATTGTCATGCCACAATTTTCTGATCTGGATGAGGAGCGTGATATAGGGCAGGCTGCAGGCTCAGTCAGGATTCTGTCTGTGCGAGTTAGATAGCAGGGTCGAAGTATTGAGATGACGTAGAGGACACTGTGCTGACTGTTATATGGGTTGAGGCTTCTGGCATCATGAGATGAGGTGGCATCTCTATCACTGGGAATACAAGGCTTGTCACAATCGAAGACTCAAGGATATCAGGATGAGATTCTGCAGCCAGTGGTTATCCCATATTTCCGTGATCTGGGACCTGACCTCATCCACAAAGATGACAACACTTGCCCTCACATAGCCAAAGTTATGACAGAGCCGGGGAACAGCACAGAGAGAATGAAATGTCCTGCCAGCAGCACACACCTCAACCAAATTGAACTGGATTGGATCCTGGTTGAGGAATGAAACTGTCCCACAGCAGCATGTGACCGAGCTGGTAACCAGCATGAGGTGGAGTTGCCTGGCTGATGTGGTTGCATATGGTTCTTCCACCCACTACAGAGGCTCCTGACTGTTTGTTTAATGAATACAGAGTAAAATTACCAGTAATTTATGTTTGTTCCTTGTTACTGAGAGTGTTCAATCATACGATCCCCCAAGCAAATCAAAGTAATAGAGTTATTACCAGCAGGAGAATAAACCGTTCAACAACGAAAAGGAAATTTGGGGTCAGTAACAAATCTTGGCAAAATGAGAAACTGTATAAAAATACAGTAAACTGTGTTTTAACTGTAAAATTATAACTATAAGTATAAGTATGAAAAGGTATTACAGTTTTAAGATGCAGTTATCAGGTCTCTAAAAATGTACATTGTGTTTTCATGTTGTTTTCTTGTTATTTAAAAGTCCATTGTATGTATGTATATATATATATATATATATATATATATATATATATATGCAATTTTTTTTATTTTATTTTGTGCATTTTTTCTGACAAGCAATGTTAAATGCTGTAACCAAAAAGGAATGATACATTTTAAATATATAGTCCACCTATAATATAAAACTTGTTGCAGGCGAGTTAAACTATCTGGTATCAAGTTCGTCTTTGACCCGAATGCAACTTTTTTTTTCTGCGGAAAACTTTTCATAAAGGTGCACCATTTCTAATTTTTAGGTCGTTAAAAGGATTAAGATGTCACATGGTGAATAATGATGAGCCTCAGCCCACGTCAGGAAGTTGGGGAACACTTTGGTTTAAATAATGATCCATTTAAGTGAGAGTTACCCAGAGCCAAGTGGCTGCTCATCAGTATAATCCCATCAATTCCACTTTGTGTAACTCAGCTGACCATGTGGACCTGCTTCAGGCAGTAATGAAATCTAAGGGGAGTGTCACTGTGAAGTAGGAGAAGGACGTATCTAAGATGTGCATATGGAGAGATTTTCTGTGTTAGTGCAGCAGCGGGCTGTTTAACCCCCCGTATGAGCCGGACCCCTGTCAGCCTGTCTCATTACAGATGGAGACCAGATGGAGGCAGCGAGCTCTAACACCCCGCCGACTCTGCTGACGTAGGAAAGGAAAAAAACAGCTCGATACACCTAATTGACAGCGTTGTGTCATGAAAGGAGCATTAGTTTAGGTTGCAACGGAGTCCCGAGAGGAATGCATAAACAGCCGAGTGACACTAATCAGAGCTGAGCGGATCCTGCTGCAGCCGAGGAGAGATGCTAATGGAACCGAGCGGGAACAAAAGTTCTGTTCTGAGACGCAAACAAAAGTCAATGTTAATATCAATAGTTCTCAGGGCACAACGGGGGAGGAAAGAGAACGCCTTGGGAACGCTTCTTGGATTGAAGAACAATCACAAGAGGCTGTTATTTTTCAGCTTCCCACATGTGCGGTTATTTCTGAGGAAAAATAAATCATAAAAGACGTTGGTAGAGCATGGAGGGGGTGGGTAGGACTCTTCAATAGCAAATCATTTATGCCCAAGAAAAAGCAGTGGTGTAGAAGCAATTAGGTCTAAGTAAGTCAATTTGAGGAGTAACAGAATTGCTTTGTTCCCACACATTTGGTTGCGTTCTTCTTCTCGCTCCCTCTCTCTCTCTTTGCAAGAGTGCCTTTCTATTGAAATTGTCCTTCCCCCTCTGTGGTCTATATTACTTCTGTGGAGAAGCTGTGCCATGCTCTCCACACTCAGAAAGTCAGGAATTTTTTTCTCTTGTATCTGTAAGATAGGGTTACCAAGTCAAACTTTTATATAGTACATTTCATGCATGAGCGGAGCACAATGGGCTTCGTGTAGAAACACTTAAAATGCAGAAGAATTGGCTGAGATAGGCTTGAAAAGAGGAAAAAATGATCTTCCTTTTAGGTTCCCAGCAAGTCGCTTCAAAATTACACGCTCTTCTCACATACAATGTATTCTGTATCTGCCTGATCCACTGCTGTGCTGAGTGAAATGTCACGTTGTAGGATTATATTTTATTTATGGCTGCACCAGTCCATCAAATGCAAATGTTGTAAATGTATTTGACACATGTTTAAACACAATTCGATTCAAACCAGTCTGTTTTTTTTAAATAAAGTTTCCAGAGTTTTACCAGAGAATGACTGTGAGAAAATGTTGCCAAGTAGAAAAACAACATTTATTTGAATCCTTTAACAGTACCCGAGCAACAATTGTGATTATTTAGGCTCTTGGGGGCACTGGAAAGTGAATTTGTTGGTAAATAGCTGCTTATATCCACATCCTGCAGTTATAGAGCAGCATTATCATTCATGTGGAGTCGTGTTTCTGTCCACCTGGTGAATGTCAGTCCAATATCTTCCTGTTAGCTCTGTTCCTGCTCACCATCAACTCCTGAGGGAAATATCGGCTCTGTAGTTGCTAAATGGTAAACTGTGTGTGTATGTGTGCGTGTGTGTGTGTGTGTGTGTGTGTGTGTGTGTGTTGGGGGGGGGGGGATAGTGTACAGTATGGATGGCCAAATCTGCAATATGGTGGCAATACAGTTTCAATCCAATACCAAGTAATGCAAGACCAGAGCTGTCGATATTGATACTTTTATGATTCAGAGCACCGGTTTATGTACTTTTATGTAGAGGAGGGCAGTGTGCAGTTTCTGTTGTTTCTTTACCACATGCATGTTAAAAACTGGTATCAATCCTATTAAGACTGGAATTGATCTTCAAATACATGCATCAATATAGATAGATTTTGGTATTGATCCACCCACCGCTAGTGTACAGTTGGTTTTCAGGACTGTTCTGTGGTCAAACAAGAAGCTCTGAGAGTGAACTGAAACAGTAAAGTGGCGGCCAGACAATAAATGAGCTCAAACATCATCCCCACATGCCAGCCACACCTCTCATGTTACCCACTGTCATTGTTAGTTATTTTAATGACACAAAAAGATCAAACAATATCAAGACCACAAAGATTAAACAATATACAAAAACATCATGAAAAAAACCCATAAGTTTATTTGAAACAGAAATGTTATATTTGAACAAAAAGAGGCAGCTTCAACGAAAGATTATGGTTTTTATTAAATATTGTGCGATGGATTTTGATGAATATTGTGTAACATTTAACCAAACCAAAAGTGTTTCAGTTTCCTAAACTTAACTACACACAGGATTGAAGGTGTGATCCCTGCTGTTAAAGGGTTTGAAGGGAGGTGTCACAGCCACAGCTGTGACACCTCCCCAGTGCCCTTGTCTTGTCAGTCTCCTCCTCTTGTGCCCCTCCCGTCTCTGTGTTCTTCTCCCTAGGTAGAGGCGGAGCACAGCAGTGGATCCCTGCCACATCTGTCTCTACTCAACTCATCAACCGTTATAATATATAATCCCCAGCTCCTTCTACACTCGATGCCAGAAAGTTCCGCATGCTTCCACGGTACCGCCCGGCTCCTGTTGTGTGGCTTTCTGCCTACGAGTTTCCAGTTGCTGTTCCTGTGATTTTTGCTGTGACTCCACTCGCTGCCGTCCTGCCTCTACCAACCTGGTGCCACTCTCCAGCGCCTGCTTCCTCCTTCACAACTTTTTTATTGGTAAACACATCACCGAAAACATGATATATTGAGCAACAATGTCTTTTCTAGGAGATGGGGATAAACAGCAGAGGCTGAGAGTGTGAATTCTGGACTACATGTTCCATAATATAACAACATAATTTGGTGTTAAACCTCTCTTTCTCTTTTTCTGGTAAAACCTATATCGTTCAATCTCTATGGTTACAGCTAGTAACACACATTTCTAAACCTTAAACAACCGATGACTCATCATACTGAAACTCTGATAGACTGCAAAACTTCCCTGTGGATGGAAAGTCTTAGTCAGACCAACAGTTGCCCTGAAAACAAAGATCACTGCTTTAAAAAAAAGTTTTCTTTAACAAAACTGTAACTATGATTATTGTGGTGCTTACTGTTGCCATGACAACAAAGGTTCCATCACTTTATAGTGTAATTGAACCGTTTTGAATCAGAATGTGAGAATGTGAGAGACCCAATGAATGCTTATTAAAACTGGACTTAAGTTTTAGAGTTTCTCTTCTTGCCAACAATGATTTGTCACTGACCTGTAAATGCAAATAGAGCGGAGGTAGGAGTCCTCACTTTGTGACGTGTTTTATGTCAAATGCATCACAAAACAGGAATTTGCAGCCAAGAGCCCAGGAAGATAACCAGTGGGCTGATTTCTGAGATTTTGGTCTTAGGTATTTAGTTCATTGGGAAAAAAAAATACTTATAATAGAAAAAAACCTTCACCTCCACTTTAAGGAAATAATAACTTCAACCCCCAGCATATATCCAGTGATGATTTTAACTCAGTCCTTTTCCCTAAAGTTAACCAGCCCTTAACCAGTGTGTAGATTCAGCACCATGGACAGAGCCGGTACTGAACTCCAACAACTCCAGAGTGTTTCCGAATTATCGGAGCAAAGGATGTTCGCTTTAATGTGATGAACAGACTAATGGTCTTTTGGAATAATGATACATTTTTCAAATTATTAGGATTTGCAAGTAATAATGGGCCTTTGAACCAATAGACAGTCCATGATGACATCATTAGGGTTTTCGTCTTTGGAGCCACAGAAGCCGTTATACAACTGTGTTCAGAGGATGACACACTTTTTTGTAACTTT